>JACXIT010000116.1:1524465-1881410 GCA_014737525.1 Bombus difficillimus | reverse complement strand
ATAATTCCCTTTTTCTAGCCCTCTGTAGAAGCAATGTGGGCAATGAAAGCCATGGAACATGCTGAAGTTTATTTTAATGTAAAATAAATTTTAATATAATTGACTTAATTCTATATAACAACAAGCAAAAGAATCAGAAATTTTTAATTTTTAATTTGAAATTTCTATTTTAGATTTTATGTTCAGTTGATCCTAAATTTTTGAAACTTACACCTCATGATGAACAAATATATAAAACCTTTCGTGATGCTTTTCCTGATCTCAAAGTAGATAAAATAAATGAAGATGAATTAAAATCACCTGAAGGAAAGATGAAATGGAGACCATTCTGTGAACAATTTAAGGGACTTGTTGAAGATTATAGTTTTGGTACATTGTTAAGAGCAGACTGCGAAGGAGATTACTCAGAAGAAAACAGTATACTCACAACTAGAATACAATTTTATGCCATTGAACTTGCCAGAAATAGAGAAGGATTCAATGATGGTATTAGACAAAAGTACAAACCAAAGCAGGCTACAGAAAAATCATAAATTGATAATTATAATATTCTGATATTATGTGTTAATTACTTGGATAGCGTGTAATTTTTCATCTACAATTTTTTATAACATGAATATATTAGATACTACAAAATGTTATTTATAATAAGCAGTGTCATGAAATAAATGAGTTTAAGAAAAATATATTATTATCAGTATAAAACTTTTATTTCATATTTTTTATTTGTAAACTAACTAAAGGATTTGATGCACGTGCTTGATACTTTAATTGTGTAGCAGTAGGCTTAGATGCTGCAGCTTCTCTATTGAACTTTCTCTTTCTGTTAGTACCAACAAGCCTTTTCAAAGTTGGTGGAACTATATAGTCTGGTACATCCTTCAGGTGTGATTGTAATTTTACAGTATGCAATGCTTTGTCTTGTCTCAATGATTGTAGATCTTTCGGATTATCTTGAAAATAGCTTTGTAATTTTTGACAATTAAGTACCTCTTGTTTTATCTCCTTTAGACGAGCTTCCCGGACAGCAATTCTCGTTACTGCTTTCCAGGCATCTTTTGCTCGATATCTGAAAACAAATATTCATAAAGTCAAATGTACAACGAGCTTAGAATAAAACTTTTATCTAACATACCGAAAACCTTCGACCTCTTCTAACTTGAATTGATACGTCTTAAATAATTTATCACGATTATAACAATGTTTTAATTCGCTTTCAACTTGTTCAAGAAGCGGTCTTTCTCTTATCGATACAAAACTTAATGCCGTTCCTTGATTTTTACCTCGAGCCGTACGCCCGGCTCTATGAATGTACGAATTCACATCTTGAGGAAAATCGAAATTAATTACATTGGACACAAATTGAAAATCAATACCACGCGCAACACCGGATTCTTTGTCCTTCTTTCGTCTTCCTCTTTTAACTTTTATTATATGAGGCTGTCAGAAATAAAAATTAGAATTCTATACTAGTCTACACGTACACATAAATTGTATATAAACATATAATATTTACTTCTTCTAAAGATTTTTCATCTGATGCTATTATAATGTCATATGTTCCAGAATTAAATTGAGTGACTGCTCTACATCTTGAAACTGCTGGCAACTCAGAGTTTAAAACACAAGTTGGTATACCAAATTGTTCTAGAAACAACTTTAGCTTATAACATCTGTCTACTGTATTTACAAATATTATAGTTTTTCCTCTAAAAAATAAATAAAATTTTTTATTAATAAACTACAAGTTTCTTCGATTGTACTATTCAGTCCCATGAATTTACCTAACTAAATGTAACTTTAATAAAGCATATAAAATAGCAGCTTTGTCATTTTCTTCTGCTGCAAGACTATAATGTGATAATTGCGATAACGGAGCTAGTGGCGGTTCTTCTAATTTTAAGATTGCCGGTTTACGAAGTACCAACTTTTTAAGCGTTAACACATCCTCTGATAATGTTGCAGAGGCTAAAGCTGCTTGGTATACTATAGGTAAATAATTCAATAAACTTTTTATTTCATCCTCATACCCAAATGAAAATACCTGAAATATAATAATAAAATTGTTATATACACAAATAAGTAATTGGATTAAAATTGCTTACCAAATCAGCTTCATCAATTATTAATGTTTCAAGAGATTGTTTCAATTTCATGTTATTTGCTTTTAAATGTTGTAATATTCTACTTGGAGTACCAACAACAATATCAGGCTTTTCTGCTAATAATGGTTTCTGTGCACTAAGATCTAATTGTGGACCGACATCAATAGCTTTTACTTCTCTGCTACATTTTACCGTTAAGCAAATTATGACATCATGTATTTGTTTACATAACTCTTTACTCGGAGCTACGATAAGCCCTTTAATTTCTTGTTTCTTTTGCATTCGTTTATTCCATAAAATTTTTTGTATAAGTGGTATAGTAAATGCAGCTGTTTTCCCAGATCCTGTGCGAGCTCGGATTAAGATATCTTTTCCCTCCATCATTAATGGTATAGCTTTCTCTTGTATCAACGTAGGTTCCACCCAACCTAATTTCGCGATAGCCTAAAATATTTAATTTTATACGTAAATGTAATAATTACGAATGGGAAATTAATTTTAGGAAACAAAAATATGAACTATGTAATGATATAATAATTTATAGTAAACAATTACTTATACATTGGAAATATAACCTCTTTTTTAGGGATGATAAAAATGTACGATATCTTACCTTTAAAATTCTGTCATCTAGTTCTAATTCAAGAAAATTTTTTGCTTTAGTTTCATTCTCATCGTCCACTTCCATTTCGTTCGATGCCATAATGAACAAAAATATGCTTTTCAAGTTAAAAAGCACGTGTCAATTTGTCAGTACAACTCGAACTGTTTATTTCTATCGACTTCCATTAACGAGTGGCGCCATTTCATATCTATCTCAAACAGATAATTTTATCTTGATCTCATATCTAATTTCAAATGTTTATGTTGTACGTACAGAAAACAAAGTAGAAATTGTTTAATAATAAACTGCAAATTGACTTCGCTATGACGATAGATAAAAATTACGGCGGACTAAAATATATACTATTAGAAATAACATAAAAGGAAGTATAGAAGACATAACAAAATTGTTAAGAACAGCTACTAGTTTTATTACAGGAAAAAAACGTTTTTGGAAGGTGTATAATAGATTCGACAAGAGAGACCATTTCTAGAATATATTGCTATATACACACTTTAATAACCAAAAACAAACATTACAGTAATAATATTGTTATTAATATAATATTATGTAATAATAGAATCGTTTATCAATTGTAGTGTAAACACTAAAAATCTTGCTTCTTCTTTTATTGGAAAGAACAATGCATTCGCTTTGCCTCTTTATTAATTAATATTAATTCATGATCGTCGCGAAGTGGCCGCGCTTGCGATTCGGCGTCGATCGCGACTGAAGAAATTACATTAATTTCGCACGGAATAATTTTCGCGCGCGGGCTTGGAAACTACATTATCGCGGAAGCGATCGATAGTTCGTCGCTGTTGTTGATCCCGGGCATCGATTCTCGATGCGATCGAGGCCGCCTAAAAGGCTTAAAAGGTGGGGGGAGGGTTCTGGGTAGGTATCGAGGTATCGCGAGCGCGGCGAATCGCGACTCTGTCTCGTTTACCTTAGAATAATAAATATTATAGTGCAATATCTAAAAAATCTGTCTTTTTTATGCAACTTACACATTCAAATACAGTGTACTCGAAAAATTTACAATCGTTATTGCCCTTACAAACATTAAATCTCTATTCGAGTGTTGGTAAATCCGCGATCCCTCTCTCTGACCGCTAAAAAAGAATGTTTGATTCAAAATCGTGTGAGTGCGTGTGTGAGAATCAAAAAAGAGGTGCAGCTGTTGCTGTAGTGATACGAAAACTCGTGTTTTTTTCATCCTTCTCCTTTTTTTCCCTTTTCTTCTTATGTATATGCATATTCATCGTGTGTACGCGTACATGAGTACCGTTTATACATGTGTATGTTACGCGCGCGTGTGTATGTATGCTCATGCATCGCGTACGCGTGATCGTAGAATCCGATGTTATCGATCGTGCGTGTACGATCCGTAATAATATATCTAGGCTTCTCTTTTGCATTACATTTCTTTTTTCCCCGTTCGTCCTCGATTTCTCGCCAATGTTTCGGCACTTTTTGGTCGTGGTTAACTGTGCGGGCTATATATCCCTGTATACCATACATAATATACATATTATATTGTATACGTTATAATACGTGTATTACATATTCCGCAAGTATATCCTGTCGCAACGAGCAATTCATCGCTCGACAGTCCTAGTTGATACTCGAGTTTTATCTTTTTTTTTTTTTTTTCTTTTTAACACTGATGATAAATTACAGTTCGCGTGCGCACGTTTTATATATTATGTACAATCGCTTACATGACCGAACAGCGTTGAAGAAGGTAGAGAACGGTAACGCGAAACACAATAGAGTCACGTGACGATTTTACGCGGGAAAAACCGTCGTCGTTTTATCGACTGCTTTTGCTTCGGCTGCCTGGTGTAATAAAAACGGCACTAAAAGTTCGCGCACGTATACAATGCTCGTGATTCAAACACACGGATTCTATCTCCCGCAGGGAAATCAGATAAACCACCGTTCGCCGAGGTAAAACGTAAAATCCTCTTACGTGTGTTTGTGTACGGAAGTTTGATCTTATCACGCTTCTAAACTAAAATACGAATCGATCGGTAAATTTTTCGATTATTGTGTCAACAAGAAACATTCTCCATAGTGGCGGAGAGGGAATTTTTTGAGCAACTGAAGCTTCTTGAAAGAAAAGTAAAGTAAGGTTAACAGAACGAAAATCATCGTGAAAAATTAACACGTGCTACTGTGGCTGTACATTGTACATTCTCTACTGGTAATGCACGGTCTGCTTTTTTTTCTTTTTTATAGTTGAACAAGTAAAACACTTAACCCTTTCGTCGCTACGGACGACCATGGTCACTCGTCACAAGGAGACTTTCGTACGTTGCAGGCGATTATGGTCGTTCAATGTTTTTGCGCAAAAGATGAAATATCATTTGTGCAAAAATCAATGTCGTCATTAAAGAGAAGTTATTAAAATATATGCGTATATTTTGTGAGCGAAAGGTAAGAAACCTTTTCTTGTAAATAAAATCGTCTAAATAAAATTATTTATCGTATACGTTTAATTACATCATCTACCACGTAAGTATAATCGAAGAGAAACGCTAGATAACTGTAGCGAAAGGGTTAAGAATAACTAGCAGGAAGTCGCACGATGAATGTTCGTTCTTCTACGTATAGCAACTAATCAACAACATATAATTTACGTAAAAACGCGTTGTATTTACGTAAAATCATGACACTAATACGTAACAACACAGATTGCTATGAGAGAGCATTGCTTTCGAGTTCAGTTCGCTAGGTGGAAGGATATACATAATCGTATCAATCAAACGAGTCAGATCAACGAATATATTTAACGATCGATATTTCAAAAAGCTTGCTTCCCGAATTCCGTTTATTCTCAGTTTACTTCCACCGGTTGCACGTCTTACGGTTATCACAATACAATTTTACGACTTCTACAGAATAGCTTTCGAGTTTTGAGAGGTTCGACGATGAACGGACATAGAAATGGAGACAGGGCTGAGAGAAAACTGTAGACACCATACAAATACAATTATCGAAAAGACACAAGGCTGGATAGATACAAAATACTCACGTAATACAATCGATAGGAGATATGATTGTTTCGAAGATGTATTACGATTAATATTATGAGATCTTTATTTTTCGAGGTTTTATGATTATTAGCCTTTCTTTTTAACTAGGCTTGCTTTGCAAAAAAAAAAAAAAGGAAAAAACGAAGCTTCAAAGCCACGATAATAATTCTACGCTACTACTTTTGGAATACCACCCTATAAAACTTTAAACGCTATATCTTTTACGAATACTATCATGGAAACTCTAAACGCCAATTTCAGCACTTATTCTGCTACTTCACATTTGTACATAAAATTGTACACTTTTTATTATCATTCTATTGTATAATGTATTGTCTCTCTCTTCTTATAAAAATTATAATTTCTCAATTCCTCAAGAGTTAATTATTAACTACTATATTATCGATTGCTAATCAAAATGATATAGTAAAACCTCGGGGAAACTTGTTAGTTATTCGAAACGCTTCGAAACAACCAACTTTCGTTTTCGAACGATACTCAAGGTATCACCGAAAATCATAAAGATACTTCTCGATACGTCTCGATTCTCGAGCAATGTACCGAATGAGAAATTCATACCGCTTTCCGAAAGGATAGAAGCCACAATTTTCTCTCAACGCGGATGATACCAGGGATCAAGACAAGAAACCGAAGGAACGAGATGAAGAAACACGCGACGATGATCGCGCAACGAAATCGAATTTCTGTCTTGACCTTCCCACGAGAAAAAGAATCGACGATTATGTCCTTTCGAAAGAGTCTAGCCTCTCGTTACACCTGTTTCGAGGACGTGAATTTCACGCGGGCTCGTTAAAACTAACGATCGACAAGAGAAATGGAACAATTTACGATTTCGTTCGCGGAACAGCTGGATAACGGGGCGATACAGTAGCGGTATTAATGCCGGTTACAGTTAGGTAGTAGCATTGGTAAATAGAGTAGCAGTTACTGACGATACGAATAGTTCTTCTAGATCTAGGATGTAGCTTGTTTTTCTTCAGGGGAAGGAGGAAAGATCCAGACGAAGATCTGGCGACTTAGGGAGGGCTAATCGATGACTATATGTTCGACCTGGATCACTCGAGGAGAGCCGGTCGACTCGAAATCACCATGGGAAAAAGGTGAGCACATCGTGACATTTTCAGGGGGGAGAGATCGATGGATTTAAAGTTCGATAAACTATGATTCACCGACTCGTTCTTCTCGCGTTTCAGAAGGTTTCACCGTATCGTATCGATAAATCTGAGACTCGATAGGAAAAATCTCTGACGACGAGTGGAAGGCAGAGCCACGAATCGTAAAAAATACACCAGAAATTTATACTCGGGGTAAAAATCATTGGAATCTGAGAAGGGGACCCGATGCTAACTATATAGAGTCTGATATGTAGACTTTGGGCCAGGTCTGGGTCGTCTGCGCGTCACATTCACGGATCAGCTACCAGCGAGGATCACCGTGATCGATCGCACAGTCGACCAGCGACGCCTTTTCTAAGATTGGATTGTTCGAATCGCGCGATATTGGTCTTGCCGTGGATTAAACAGACACATATTATAGCTGGCTGGGCGTCGCTGAATCCGCCTAACAGACAAATTCTGCTCTCTAACGAATGAGTTGCAAAGATATGTAACGTCGACTACAAGGTATAGTGTATTTTTCTCTCTCTTTCTCTCTCCCTCTTTCTGTATCTAACTATTTATTATATATACCTTTTTTTCTTTTTAATATTTATATATATTTATATATTGTATCTCTCTCACTCACGCAGTCTCTAGATTTTAAAGCACTCTCACGCCGGCTGAGACGATCACATGTGAACACTCGCAAGCCTGTCCTACATGTACTGATGACGTAGAATACAGCTATATAAATTATATCTCTTATATGCTTACAGTAATTGTATATCATTTATATATACATATACGCCTATATGTATATATACGTATGTACGCTGCCAGGACAAGAATAGTAGCCGTGAAAGTGTGTTTTCAAGTTGCACATAATTTCACGAGTATCTCGTTCGTGCATCTGTCCTACGTATTTTCGTCTTGCTTCAGCTAATTTTCGTGTTCGCTGGCGCGACGACGATTGCTAGCAACCGTCCATCATTTTCAAGACACGCTACTCTTGCGTGGCACCGTATGCACTGTCTACTTACAGCACGTGTGTCTTACTTCGTTCTCCCCCATGCTTGCTCGCGTTATCTTTACACTCCTAAAGAAAATCTCCCCTTCGCGTAAATTCGACCGTATACCGTTCTACGATTCGTATCCATGCGTCTCTAATGTACGTATTTATCTCTCTGTACGCCTGTCTCCCCTTTTCGTACGAATATCGCGTGCATCGGAGGATTTTACAAAACGTTACCCTGGAATTACGTAGTCCTCGATCGATCGCGGCACGATCGAACCCTCGATCGTTGAATTCATTCCCAATTAAGAATTCAACGTTCTCGATTCTATGCATTCTATCAAGCGATTGATTCAGAGAATTAGTAATCGAACGTTTTACATTACCGAAATCATGGTTTTCAAGTTGTTACACTACCTTGTCTTCCATCTATTCTACACCGTTACGATATTGCCGAGCTCAACGTTTACGTACAACGTCACCAAGGTAATACCAATGAAAGGAAGACAAATTAAAGGCCCGTACACGGAACATTGACCCAGAAGCTTAACACGTTGAACAGAGCCGATGAATCGACGAGGATCCGGTCGGGCTATCGTGATCGATCGTTCGACGAATAGATACCGCGATCAAGTACGGTGTTCACGTTCATCTTATTCCCTGTGCTCGCAGACCTCGCTAGTTTGCACCTGCACATGCGATACAGTATGCAGCTCTATGCGCACATATACATACATATATATCTTCGCAGCAACACGTTATAAAAAGCGACGCTTCGTTCTTTTATCCAACGAAAACGCTTTGAAAGACGCAAACGCGACGTTTTCTCTTTACGCATTTCCCTTTCGTGGCACTGCATCTCTCGCTTTATCTCTTTCGCTCGATCAATCTCTCCCAACGTACACGCACGCAGACACACACGCACACGCACACATTCTCAGCTTCTTTTTTTTTTTTTGTAAAAATTTTTATTCACCATTTTTTGTTTGTTTTGTTTACGTCTCTTATTTAGTTTGTTCATATTGTTATACATTGCACACTACTACGTTTGCTTCTCTGTTTCTCCTTTCTAACTCATCGCTTTTTGTTACCTTTTTTTTTTTTTTCGTTTTCGTTTCTTTTTTTTACTTTTTTTTTTCTTAACCTCCTTTTTGTTCTTGTCACTTTAACCGCGATTAAAAAATTTAAAATACTCGTATTACACGTAAGTATTTGTATGACCCTGTTTTCGTAAAGGCTTTCTAACATAAGTCGATATCGGCCGAGGAAGATAAAAAGGAAAAGGCGTCGAACGTGAAGGAAGAGAAGGAATCAGCTTGAAGAATGGTCATTAACAAGGCGGATCATCCATATCATCCGCTGGGCGCGGGTGTGATGTGCAAAGGAAACAGGGAAACGCCTTTTTCTCCTGTATTTATACATATATTTCTTTCTTCTCTCATCGATGTGCTTTCTGGTTCGCTTTTTCGTGCAGAGCGTTTCTCCTTCGATGTATCTTCGGACACGATCGCTCAGAGTGTTGGCACGAGCTCTAATTCCATTTCGCGTTGCTCCAAAATGATCCACGACGACGATTCTCAGCGAATTGCTAATCTTTCGCGCGATTCGTTAAACCATTCGAGCGACAAAGTTTCGCTTTGAAATAGACGAATATTATTGAAAATGTTGATATCTCCTAATCCTAGTTGGAAAAATAATTTTGACCCGCGTTATTCAAGTCAAATTACGAAGCTCGGAGGAATTTTGCCATTTTCGAAAAGGCTGGTGTTTGTTATTATTGTTCTTTTTACCAGAGTCTTGACTTGTTCCGTTCAGAGGGAATTTTGCAATAATATTTACTATCCTCGACGCTCGATGATCTTGCGTCGAAGAACATACAGACCTAGGTGAGTCCCTATATCTTATAAAATATTCGCGACTTCGATTCCTATATATCTAACATTGATATGCGACGAGATACGATGGAACGTTTAAAAACATATTTCGTTATGATTGTTAATCAGACTTTTGCTCCTTACTCGGAGATTATTTCTTTTATTAGATCGTGGATCATCGAGCAACTGGATATTTATCGATCGTTCTGTTAACGCGAATTCTCACTCAGTCATCGAAGAAGACGAGGATGAAAAAGCAGGAACGGACAGCAGGGAATGGTGGAAATCACACGAACGGGAAGATGTATACTAAGTTTGTTTGGTTCGTGTAACGGAAACGTGTTACCCCGTTATCAACGTTAGACAACGCGAGACGATCTTTCGAATGGATCGCGAATATCGATGCAAACAATTAAAGCTCCCAACGTTAGAAGTTCGTATTATCGTATTTTCTTTTTTTTACGTAATCCCTGTCTTTTGGGCCCTCGTTTCGTGGGCCGCATTCTTAATTTACGTATGATTTGAACTGCCGTTGAAAACGTTCATTTTCCACTTCCATTTGATCGATTGCAACCGATGAAACGTTCCTTCGCCTCCCTCCCTTATATTATATCAAAGATAAAATTGTAATCCCTCTTGTATCATACGTCTACGTTTATTTTAATTCTGTAATCGCTTACTTATTTATCTATTCTACTTAGGAGAATTAAAACGTTCTTCGTTATTACGTTTCGCTTGTTCTTAAATGAAGCTGTAACATAGCGAGAAGTTAATTATTATATCGATCTAATCAAGCTAATTTCCGACAGACCGTAATGATTGTATCTCTTCTTACGAAACGTAGTTTAATTTGTCGAACAACAGCCTGTCCCGAACGTCTACTCTAAATCGCGTAAGGAAGACTCAATTGTTAAAGACTTAACGATTAAAGTAGATTATATGTAAAGTAGAGAAACAAGATGGTTTGGCACAAGTCCTACTATATTGTTCAGTCATTTAGAGATTCTCAAAAGTTCAAATCAAATGATATTATAGTCGACGCGTTATAATCTCTTTCGAGAGAGTATTAAAGGAGATTTGATAAAATTCTAGAAAACGGACAATTCACTGGTCGCAACCGATCGAATATTCCTTCCCTCGCTCGATGCCGATTTTTCCTGTCTTATACTCCGGCGAAGCCACTATATACCGTACAATCCTATCCCGATATCTTCGTACAAAAATCGACTACCCTCTCGCGTACGTAACGTATAGAAAAAACAATCTATAAATATAATATCTATAAACAGGATCCATCCATCCATAAACGGACCGAGGAATTATTCTACGGCGCGAACAAAGAAGCACGGAGACATGGCTGGTTCTCTCTAAGTACGCGAACAAAAGGGAACACGAAAAATCGGCAGGCAAAGAGCTCGCTACTCGAGAACAGCTGCAGCGGGTACGATAATAATTGTACGTACGTGTATGCCTCTATATGTACGCGTGTGTATACATGTACGTACGTACGTACGTACGTACGTACGTATGTGTCTGTGCAACGACGATTTGGCACACGTAATTAATCAGTCCGCGATTATTTCTTTTTTTTTTTTTTTTTTCATTTTGTTTCTTTTCATCTAAGCTTGGCACACGGTTTGAGTCGCTCGCCAAACAATCCCCACGATCTCCATATATATATTCTTCTTCTCTCTCTTTCATCATCTCTTTCATATTTCATTTCGCTCCATTCTTTTTATTTTTTGGCACACGTCTAAAGCAAAACAATTACACATATATCTCGCGCGCATCCATGTATCTCTGCGATTCGATTATTCCAAGTGTGCCACTCTCACCCTCTTTTCTATTTTCCGCGTACTCTCCCCGATTCCTCGTTTCGTTCATTATGTACCGTTTTCCCTTCGTGAATACCCGTTCGTCTCTCCTTCGTTTCTTTCACACACGCACGCACACGCAAAACACACACACGCACACGCACACGCACACGCACGCGCGCATATACAAACACACAAGCACACATCCGCACACACGCACACAATCTCTCTCTCTTTTTTCTCCCTTTCTCTTTCTCTCGTGTTTCTTTTTGTCTTTTTTTTTTTTTACTCTTTTGCTTATCGTTACAGAAAAATATGCCGTTGAGAATCTTCGCGCGGCCGTCCAAAATCGCGCTCGAGTCTTTTCTTTTCATTTATTTCTCCACGCGCCCTTCAGACGAGAGAACTAAAAGGTCCTTTTTTTTTATACTTTACTCTCTTTTTTTTTTTCTTTTTTGTTCTTCTTGCCCTTAATTCCGCGCCCCGCCGGAAGTAGGGCGCGTGCGCTTCAATATCCTATAAAAACTAAGTTATTTCTTAGCTGATTGCCTTGCGTTACGGTTAAGGTTGGGCGACCGACACGGATCGTCGTGGACCACGCGCCTCCATCCTCTTCTAAACGCGCCGATCCACGCTCGATCGACCGGAAATTTCAACCCTCCAATCGCTTCCTCTCGCTCTACGAACCCTTTTCATCTTTGTTGTCGACCCCTCGAATCGCAGTTCCAGCGTTCTTAATTGGAATTTTTTAATTGAAACGTCGGATTGTAGATTATTTGAGGCGCTGAGTCATCAGTTTCTGATTCTAGTAACCCGATTTGTTTTTTCACCGTTGCCACGATTATTACATTCCACGATGGACCGAATTTTCAAACGGTCAGAGGATCGTTCGAAAAATAATACTCAATTCCGAAAGAAATGGCTTGTTTTACTTCTAGAAATGATCGAATGTACCTCTAGTTAAGATTGAGCAAACCCGATAGTCCTTTTCTTACGTTTCGTGATATGTGGGATTAAAGTATCAAAAAGTATCGACTCTATGCTTACTCTATAATGTATATTAGTCGCCTAACTTGTCTTTAGGAAAGGACACGAAAAGATGCGATAATACTGTCTGGTTGTATCAAGGCGTTAGCTCTCGATCGGTTTGAGCGTTGTTGAAATACCTTCACGGTAATCTTTGTTATATTTAAAAAAATAACGAATCAATGGAACACACGATCATTAAGAATCGTGCAAAGTGGAAAGTTCGATCGTCGAGTAAAAAATATCGCATATTTGTTCTACTACTATTCGAACGATTTATTCTGCTTTTTCTTAGTCACAATAACCCTGTTCTTCGTTTTTCTCCGACTTTTTATCGTACGAAGTGTAACTACATTTTTCGCAAAGTACTCTCCAAATTATTATCATTCTTCGATTATTTTCGTCTTTATCTACTAAAATTTCTAATACAAAGCAACCTTACGGCAATTATACTACAAAAACTACAAAAATCCGAATACAACGTAATTTTTAATTCTATCTTCTTATCGCCTTATCTCCCTTCGAAAACTCTATCGAAAATATTTCTATACTCCGCACAAATTTTTTACTCCAATCATTGCCAATTATTTTCACGCTTTCTGCAAACATCCACATTCGTAAATCCGATCCTCCGATTCCTTCAAACAACGTACGTCGCAGAAGATACGCCAGTTCGGGGAGAAATTTCGCTTCGAAACCAAGTTCTCGTTGACACGCCTCGGTCTATGCTTTTACGTGCATACAGCGTCCACTCAAACACGAGACAAAAGTTAACAAATATTGAGGAAATCTCGAAAATAATGCACACACGCAACGGATAAAATTAATGTCAAGCGCGTGTTTCTAAACTGCAAAATCTCCAATTTCATTGTAAAATTCCACAACGTAGAAATACGTGCGACAACGTAACTTCGTACGAAGAATTATCTCTCTGTTAGATAGAATAAGAATTCGATGAGCGGCGCAAACGTGTTCAACAGCTCGAGATTGAAAGGCAATGGCGTCGCGTGGTCCAACGACGACTTCCGGTCAGTGCCCGCGCAGTAAGGATAAGGCCCCTGCACTAACAGATTGCTCTACGCCATAACGTTACGAACGCGTTCCTATCGAAGTTGACGCGCGCAACGTCCTCGCTTTTCTTCGAATAAATTTCATTCGAGGGCAAATGACGAGACGAATAGGGAGGACTAATATCAAGGGATCGAATCTACGATTAATATTTTCCATATACACGAAAAAATTCTCTGTTCTCCGAGAAACAAAACGACCGACACGCGATATATCTGTTCCCCTCTGCACAACAAGGTGCTCGCAACTTGGCGCACGATTTCAGCTGGAAATCACGCGTACACGCGTGCGTACGAATATTCCGACGTGAAAAAGGGGGGCGGGAAGTGGTTGAAGGTGCAACGATTCGATCTGCACCGAAACAAAGACCATTCGACGATCGTCTGATTGTTCTTGGTTGGTTCATACAGCGAGAAGCTACGCCGAGATGGTCCAATTCTTTTTTTTTTTTCCGCAGCTACAGATCATTGGAAAATTCACGAGTTTCAAACGATCGAGATCACGTTTTTCCAACTACTCGAGGAAATCTTTCGTTTTCGAAGGTTTATTCGAGTAAAGTGTTCGAGCAGTTGGCTGGCGCTAGCCGTGTTCTCTGCAGACTTTTCAAACGGAATTGAATTTTCCACGTTAATACGGCAACGAAAGCGCAACGTAAACACTGGTTCGTAAAGATTCCGATTGATGGAAACTCGCGAATTCTGCTATAATCTATAAACGAATATCGTGGATATATCGGTATCGATATATCGAAAGAGTTTGTGAGATTCTCTATAGAGGTACAAGTTACTCCGAGTGCCATGAATTTTCTTTCCTTTCTTCCTTCACTGCGCTTTTCGTTCTACGATAGCCATTTTTACACGAGCCGTCATTGGCGACTGAAGAATGGTCAACCAAAAAGACACCTTTTTGGCGTTTGTTCGTTCGATCGATCCCTCTAGAAACGCGGCTCCTCTTCACCGTGGATCAAGAAGTTTACGAGTTACGATAGACGATATTCTTAACGGCTACTAGACGCTACGAAACTAGTCTGACTCGAAGGTATACGCTACGAGATAGAGACGTCCCGAATAATTAGTACGATTAGTCTACAGACTTTCCGTTCGACGAGTCACACGTCGAATAAATACACGAGTTTGCTTGTTATCGGAGCAGAAGAAAGATTAATTAGTTCGTAGCCTAGTCATATGTGTCACCGGATATGCTTTTCAAGTATATCAGCCTCGATGATGGTTCCTAATTCGTGTAAAGAAATTGTGACACGGGAAAGAATGATTCTCCCTTTGACGTTCGTAAGTGATCGAGTTGGGGAACCATCAACGGAGTTTGGTGAAATGAGATTTCTTCTTCTTCTTTTTTTATGTTTTTTTTTTCTTCTTTTTTTTTGGTTTTTTGGTTCGGTCGAAGATCGATAGACCGTGAACGATACTTCGTCCGTCAAAGAATATACGACGAGAGATTAAGAAGAAACGACGAAGTATCGAAACTGTGATCATCGCTCTTCGGGCAAAGTATCGACCATCCGAAATCATTGGGACAGTTTGGAACACAAACAGCTCTCGCTCGCCCATTTTGATCGCGACGGGGCTGCTCTTTTCGCTCGACTCGTTCCATGCAAGGTACTGTTGAACTTTTTATAGAATTATAAACTGTAGAATTTAGTTTCTGCGTTTCTTTCCACTGTTTAGAATTTCAGTTAAAAGACGTAAATTAATCGTTTCGTGAGCGTGATTACGATAAACGGAAAATATCTTGTAGAAGATAGTTGAAACTCTCAAAGGTGATCCAAAATATAGCGAATGCGTGATATTACTTTACATTGAGCACATTTACGATATACTATATATCAAAATTAAGTAATATATATTAAAAATTCATACATTTCGAAGTAAAAACATCTAACTAAAAGAGGACACGCACGATCGCCGAGCATATTAAAATTAATCTCAATTATAACGTTTTAGAAGCATTAATTTCTATCGTCAAGTGAAAATTTTAATTAATCCCGATTACGTTTCCTAATAGACCTCTCAATGCTCGCTTGCGAGCATCAAATAAAGGATTAGCTTGCGTGTCGCACCAGCAAAAAGCTTATTAAACGTATCTATGTAATATTTATGTAAAACTACAGAAACCTTTATTACATAACAAGGAAGATACGTAAAGTTTCAAATTTCTAATTAATGCGAAATCTTTCATACCAGAAATTCGTGTTGGCGCGCGTTTCTTCGAAATGGTATTTCATCGGTGTAAGGCGTATGATAAAATTACAAACGAAGATATTACAAGATATCGTCGGATCGAATTTAAAAGGACGAGTCGAGCGAAAAGATCACAGTATGCCTGTGTACATGCGATTCTCTACGTAAACGCGCGCGGCAATCGCCTCTCACTTAGTCCTTTCCTCCAAAACACGACGCCGTGTTCATCGATCTATAGATCCTTGAAACGCGTGTATCATCGTGATCGAGGAGGATTACACGCACGCGCGCACGTACTTGATCCTTCGAAGAAGGAGGAAAAAAAAAAAAAAAAAAGAAAACATACCACCCTATCTAGCGATTTTTATCATTTTCTTTTTCCTTTCCATTTTTTTTTTTCCCTCCCATTTCCATCACTCTAGCGCATCTTTCTATTCAAGCCAATCGATTACTACTTCCTCGCATTTTTCATTCTTCCATCGTAGACTCTGTTTGACTCTCATTTACACACAACACTCGCGAGAACACGCACACTCACGCGACATCGTCGAATACGAACGATATGATCGTATAATAACCATTCGCCCACTCGACCATTCTTCTTATTCAGTTTTTTTTTCCTGCTTTTTTGTTCTTCTCTTTGCGACCTCTGTGCCTTAAAAATTGTCCTTAACTACTTACTAATATAATCGATTCTAATCACAGCAATTATTTATTGTTGATATACACAATCATACAGCGTCTGCCGCCAACCTTTTTTCTCTTTTTACTTCAGCTTTTGTTCGTCTCGATATACTATATATATATATTCATATATAATATTCGCCTGTTTATTACTCGAGTTGTTCGCTACAGAAACCTGCTTTACATTTCTCGTCTGACGACTCCTCGTCCCGAATCTTTGCTTTTAATTCAGCACAGGCTGCCTTCTGGTCGTCAAACTATGTCGACATTTTATTTACCTTTGCCTCTAGTTTTTCCCACCATTTTCTCACCAATGTTTTTTCGCGCATTTCTTCGTGGATTTCTCTTTTGAACGTTTCACGGTACGTCGTTATCGTACGTTCGACGATAGAGGGCGAAAAAGGGGTTGCGGACGAGGAAACGGGACGCGAAGAGAATCACGCGGAATCGCGAACACGAAGAGGACAACGAGAAGATACAGAGGAGGATGCGAGTCGCTATTGTATTTTCTTTTTTTTTTTTTTTTAATACTTTGTTCTCTCTTCTGTTGCTCTTTTCCTTCTTTTTTTGCCTGGTCGCGGCCTCAGTGTGTACATGCGTGCGAGTGATTATCGTTATCAGACTGTGGATGCTTGTTCGAACTCATCTTTGTCGAATTCAGAATAATGCAAATTCTTTCACTCTCCGCACATCGTGATCTTACTTTCGGTGTTTTCTATACTTTTATGCGATCTTACGTAATTTACGTAACGAACGCATAAAACATACGCAGTCTCTCGTGATCGTAGTGAGAGAAGAGAGAAATGCTTGGTCGAGAACGCCGATGCACGATCGAATATCGTCTTTTCGCCGTCGCAACCATGTCAATGTTATAAATAATACGTTAACCGCCTAATAATAAGTTAATCGTTTCTTAATTTACGATATAAGAAAGAGCTAACGGATTTCGTTTTAACGCGCTAATTTGTATTCTCTTTACGCGTTTCACTGTCACGTGCTGGTCACGCGAAGGGTTAAAGATAGTAGTCATGGAAAAAAAAAAAGAAAAGAAAAGAAAAGAAAGGACAATGAGAATAGAACGAATAAAATTGTACAATAAATAGAGACGCGAACATTTGTCCGATAAACGAGTCGATGAAACGACGTATCATTCTAATGAACAAGAAGAACGAAATGAGTAAATCGATAAATATATATACAACGACACGAACAATAAATATTTACAAGATCAAATCACGAAACACTAGATACAAATTTTGAGCGATCGAAATGCTACGAGCTAGAAAAAATCTTTCGATCTAAAAAAAAAAAAAAAAACAAGTTAAAAAAATCTTTCGATCTAAAAAAAGAAAATAAGCTAAAAAAAGTCTTTCAAGCGCTGTAAAGCTATGCGACGCCGTATTGCACACGTTTCTCGCGTCCTCGACATTTAAACGAAGAAAGGAAAACGCGATGGCAAATAGGAAATTCTTTTTGTCAGAAACGGTCAAGTTTCTCGCGGCAACACGGCCAACGATCTTCTTCTCGGTTGACAAATTAACAAGAGACAGCTAGCGCGAACGACGCACGCGATTTGAAAGAACAATCGTCTAAAAAATATTGGGAATTTCGCGAGGGAAACACGCCAAGAGGGCGAGGAAGAACATTGAAGTATCCGCGAGAGGCGGAGCGTGCAAATCTTGTTCGGCTCCAAACGAGAACAACGACGAGCTTTCTCGATGATTTCGTACGGATCGCGAATCTTTGGCACACATTGGAAGATTCCATCGATTTCATCGAAAATTTTGTCGGAATTCATCGATCTCATCGATAATTTTGTCGGATTTCATCGATTTCATCGACGATCCTATGGAAAATTTCGCCGAGTATTTCGTCGAACGACCCGACCGAAAGACACTGGTTCTCTTGCACGATAACTAAATAACTGATAGTAACATCAGCAAATTGATAAGCCACAGGTTGTAGATTACAAAGCTTGATTTTAGAAATCTTACGATTTCCCATCAAGCGAGATAATCGGACAAATTGCAGTTAATACAATTTACTTGTCGAATGCCATTTGTTTCATCAAGCAAACCCGTTATTTTTACGCCGCAGAATTTAAATATACAATTACTAATATCCCACAAGAGGCTGATATAACAGCAAAATCAGAAATCATTGTACGTATCGGTCGACGTAAATACTTACCAGATACTGCGACGATATCGATTATTCGTGTTTCATTATTTCCACAAAATTTATCAAGTCGTTAATCCGACGATTCAATCATTTATGATATAATTCTTACGTTCCGTTGATTTAAGACATGGCTATTATCATTACCAGAGAAACAGCGCGTAGATCGTTCGACGACGTCACTTCGAATGCACGCATCGTTACAAATAATCGTGTAAAGAATGCACACCGAACGAAACGACACGTTTGTATTATATATGCATGCGTGTGTCCTATGTACGTGCACCGTATGTTAAGACATATTGCACGTCTCGAGAGCTAACATCACCCTGGATATATATATATATGCGAACGACAACCAAGATAAAGACCAAGAAGACGGCGAGTTTTACTATCAATATTCCATTCCTTGCCTTTCGTATCTCCTTCTCATTCTCGTAGCTCGCCGATTTAACAAGACACTGAATTTACCCTGCAACGAATACACACACAGGGAATAATCGAGAAACGTCCGATTTTGTTCGCCAGCTGTCGCCGAAGCGAATTGTGAGAAGTTTGAACGATAAACGACGAACCTTCGGAAGTGGAGATTTTGTTCGTTTAAACAGCGAAATAAAATTTAAACATCAAAAAAGTTAAAGGATCAAAGACAGCCGATAATACTGACTTACGAATGATATTAAAAATTATAAACAAAAAATATCTTCGAATTTCCTAGGTCGAAACTTAGGATTTTAGATCTACTTCGCGACAGCCCTGAGGGTTAAAATTATTCAGCCTGAAAGTCGAATCATTTTCCAGTGAAACGATGGATACTTTAGTTGAACGAAAGTCGACGTTTTCGTAGATTATCGTTCAATCTTTTCAATTATAAAAGCACGATTTAGTTACGGATAGTGGAGCTGGTTCCACGGAGGAAGCCTGAAGAAAAGGAGACCTAACAACATGATGGAAGAACGGCGCGAATAGCGGGCGAAGAGATGAAGAAGAGGGTGAACAAGGAGACGCCTCCTGATCGAAGCTAGGCTTTCAGCTCGCACACCTTCTCATCGCTACTTTATCCCCTTTAATTCTGTTTATTATTTTTTTCATTTCCTCTTTTATCGTATAATAAATATATATATTATATGTATATATATAATATATCGTTATTTATAATCCACGTAATAATTTCATTTTTGTTCCTTCAACGGAAGTGCGCGCCACCGCCGATTCGATCGTTCTAATGAACGATCCTGATATATCGACGTATTTTCCTTCATTTTTTTATTCTTTTTCTTTCTTTTTTTTTTTTTTTTTTTTTTTTTTTTTTTTTTTTTTTTTTTTTTTTTTTTTTTTTTTTTTTTTTTTTTTTTTTTTTTTTTTTTTTTTTTTTTTTTTTTTTTTTTTTTTTTTTTTTTTTTTTTTTTTTTGAAAATTTCGTCGCCAGTTTTCTCGGTACGATGATTGGAACGCGTGTTTTCTCTTTTTTCTGTTTTTTCCTTTTGAAGATCCGTCGCACCGGACTCGACGTCGGTTCCAAGCTTCGAGGAAAGCTTCAAGGTTTCTTAAAGAGGAACCCGACGTGACATCCAGCAACGTGGTCGTGGTCACTTTTCGAGACGAAAGAAAAGAAATAAGAATATAACTTCTCCCCTTTTCGTCGTTCGTACAGAAGTCGAGTGTCCCACTTAGAGATTAGAAAAATTCTGAGTATCGAACTGCAAAACAAATATCATCATGCCTCCGTGAACGACATACATATTCTAAATAGATAGAGAAATAATGTTCGAAGTATCTATAATTGAGCGAAATTATGGCGAAAGAAGTACGATATAACTTAATTAAAGAATCTATTTTAAAATTATACTCCAATCATTCCACTTGGCGATAAAACTATCGCGAAGAGTTTTTCATGTTTGCTATCGCCAAATAACATTATTTAATAGTTCTCATTTTTTCGAATATTATCGCTAATAGTACGATTTGATAGTACGTTAATGACTTGAAGCTCCACGTTAAAAACACTGGAATTTAACAATAAGAGAAACAAAATATTTTCGTAACAAAAATAAACAGAATCTTAACAATGCAACATTTTATCCATATAAATCTCTATTAATGAAGACCACTAATAAATTAGTAAAAGTAACAACAATCTCGCGGACATAGTAATATTTCTCATAAAACAATCGCATTTGCTGCATTAATTTGATGGATTTCGAATCGTTTAAAAATTCCCTTAAGACTTTCCGACGTCCTCTTTTTTAAGCAACGAAATCTTGAAAAAAGTATCGTCACGGATGGCGATGACGGCAAAATAAAAGTTACAACGTAACAACATATAACAACGATAACAATTAAAAATCGAGTAATTTGCAGAGTCTCGTTTCTACACCGATCAGAGCTCCACCTGACAAATTAACGTTATTTATTTAAACCGAACGTAACGAAATTGCTCTTCAATAACGATTTTATATCTTTTTCTTTTCTCTGAAATTTTCATTAAGACCTGAAGGGGACGAAGAACTCCGATATATCGATGAACCTAATCTCCCGAAGAATGGTTGACCTCATCGAAAGGGGAAAAGAGAATCTACTGAGAAATTAATCGATTATCGAGTCGAAGATCCTTCTTGCTTCGTCTGTATCGACAGAGAAAACCAACAGAATCCATTGCCATAGAAAATAACAATTGAGAATCGTGCGATGATAAATTCAAAGCTTTGTAGAAATCCCGAATGGTAGCTTCTTTGTTCGATTACGATCGTCCGATTCTACCGCAGTTCCTCTGTCTAATCACGACCGTTCGATTCTACCGGAGAGCGATCTCCGGTATATCTTTACAAATAAAATTCGCCAGCCAAGAAGGATCAGGGGAAAAAAAAAGAGAAAAGAAAAGAAAAGAAACGTCAAGTTATACTTTAAGAGGGAAAATAAATTGCAATTTATAAAAAGTTGAATTATTAAAAGGAGATTGATAAAATCTGAAAGTTATTTCCTTTATCCGGTCCGGTATCTGTAGTTGGGAAGTATAATTGTTAAACAATTATTTTCTTACTCTCCGCGAATATCCTGAATATTCGCTCGAAACCAATATGTCTTTAACGAAATCTATCGATTAATCGACACTTATAAACAAAAAGATTTAGCGAGAGATTTGTTCGTCCGAAAAAATGAAGATATCGGTGACAAAGAAGACTTTGTTAGATCGAGAATCTAAAAGGAGTATTCCTGTTTGGATATCTTCGTACTAGAGGTTTCAATGGTTCTAGTCTTAAACAAGATTAATTTGAAAATAATAAATCTGTAGAAATGAGATCTCGAAGAAATTGTCGAAAGAGAGTTGGTGATCCCGTTCGGGGATGATTTCACGTTTTAAATTAGCTAAATGGGTGAAAAGAAACCCATCAGTCTCCATTCCTTAGAATAGCCAGCAATATAGAAAAAACGCTAACAACCGGCCTAATAATATTATATAGTTATTCAGCGTCTTTGCTTCGCACATTCATGATTAATAATAATTATAATAATAATTCTCTCGTACTATGCTGACCGAAAATATTAGACTACCCCTTCTGCTATCGGACCTTTGGTTCCACAATCGGTGCTACGAATTGTGCAACGTTATATCGCACGATACCAACGAGACTCAATTTTTGTTCGAAATTGCCTACAATACTTTCTAGGTTCTACGTTCTAATTTCGCCTAGAATACTGAAATTTTGTATTTTAACTACGTCGTTAAATCGTATTTAACGATCTTCTAAGAATTACGAACAATGAAAGAATTGAAACAATAGTTGGATGATAATATATTACATTATCGAGTATCGTTTCAAAGATTAATGCATTCTGGGTTCAATTACGAATTTTAGTAAAATTAGTTGGAAGCACAACGTAACATCGTTCGTACAGATTTGTATAATTGAACGTAACATTGACACAACTTCGAACAGAAATTAAGTCGGTGCTGTTTCAATACGAAATTGCACGTTTTTACCTTCTCCGATCGAAGGTAGCAATATTTTTACTATACAACTGACACCTACGGAAACAAAGATCCGATCATCGAGATGCCGATGATCCGAGATTTTCGGCCGCCGTAGTATTTCTCTCCCGCCTCTCTCGTCTATTCTCGTTTTGTTTTTTTTTCTCTCGTTTTTTTAAATATAAAAATGAAAACTAACGTATCTTTGGCTTGTTCCCTTTACCAATCGGCAGCAGCCACCGTGTGTGTGTGACGGGCTGCGGCGTGCATCGTTATTATTTGTTTCTTTTTTTTTTTCAGTTTCTTTGTATGCTTGTTTTGTTTCATTTGTTCGTTTAAATATCTTTTTGTACAGTTTTGTACACTCGAGTATATATATATATATATATATTTATATATATCATATAACCGTGTACGCGCGTGCGTGCCTTCATCGTCTCTACTTGCATGTATTATACTTCTTATTTTTTTTTTTTTTTTTTTTTTTTTTTTTTTTTTTTTTTTTTTTTTTTTTTTTTTTTTTTTTTTTTTTTTTTTTTTTTTTTTTTTTTTTTTTTTTTTTTTTTTTTTTTTTTTTTTTTTTTTTTTTTTTTTTTTTTTTTTTGTTCTTTTTATATACCATTATTATTAAGCGCGTGCTCGATTTAATCCCTTTTCTCTCTGCGTTCTCGCCACTTATGTACACCTCTGTGATTCTCTTGTCGAGAGCGCGCGCACAATATTCTCACGTATGCATGTACGACGTGTGTATGCGTGTGTATGTGTGTGTGTGTGTGTGTGTATATATATATATATATATATATATGTCTCTATACCTCTGTGTGTATACGTGTTTATGCATACAACGTGTATCTAATCTCTCGTGACGTGTATCCCACGCCTACCTCTCTCCGCTTTTTATCGCTTTTATAACGTATACCTATATGTATACGTTTATATAAATATTTATATGCGTATGCGTGTACGTGTATGCAAGTCTGCCTTTTCTTTTTCCTATCCTGACGATGTGCTCCATTTTTGTTGTTCACCTTTTGCTCACCGTGTGTCTGTGTGTGTGTGTGTGTGTATATTTGCGTAGTATCGTGTGTGCTCTTGTTCCTCTTTCAACCAATTGTGTGCTTTATAATCGTGTACATGTATCATGTGTATATGCGTGGGTGTAATACGAGTGTTAAAAATGTGTGTCGATTAGCAAGCTGGTTGAACACAGTGCGTGGCCCAGCCCCAGATGCCATTGACAGCTTCGCGTGCGTCGTGACGCCCCGCGTCCTTTCGACGACGACAACGACATACGTATGTGTCTCACCACTTTTAGTGGATCGGCGACTTAACGATGTGGTCCGGCGGGATGAAGTGGTACGCGGGTATCGACAGTCCCGTCGTTTCCTGTGATATCCTGAAACAGAATTGGCCGTGTCTGTCAGACCGGATATGATCTTTGCGAAGCAGCGCCGATTCCCTGGCTCGATACACGCGAGCCGACCGTGGACACGACCAAACGCTCTCGTTTGCTCGGTTTCTCTTGTTGGATCGTTTTCCGCCAACGTTTCTCAACGACAGAGTAAAAACGTAGATAGAAATAAGTTACAAGATTTATTTAACTCGAAGGTTTCTTGTTCATGTTGAGAACTTTCGTTGATTTTTGTCGTTTCGAATAGTTTTTACATGGAAGGGCTGACGAAAGGGTAGTTGGTGAATTGTTCGATAGGAGCAAGTAATATACGTTACATCAGGTTAGTAAGGAATTGAATTAAATGTCTCGATCGAGTGCACACGTGTGATTAGCTTCCAAAAAAAAAAAATTGATTTGGAGCAGAAGTACGATATTTATAAAACACTCGGATTCGTTTCAAATTTCACTGTATAAGATGTAACATTATGTTATACGATGCGCTACAAAAGACAACAGACATCGTGCGAGAAAATGTACATTTTTCTAAGTATCCCACTGTTTCAGATTCTGTTAAGTTTGTCCTTTTTGAAATATCAACGCTCTTCTCTAACTACCTTTTATACTTTCTGCTATGTTCCGATGAATTATTATGTGCAATTAAGTCGAGGATTATGTCCGATGGAATTTTAGATATTCAAATATCGATGTACATATCGAGAAAAACAATTTTGAACTTTTTTCTTTCGTTTTGCTCTCCATTCCAGGATATATTAAACAAGATCAATACTTACGCAAACAGCGAAAAGCAATCAACAAGCATATTCACCACTCGCAATCGAAACCAGTGAAATAATTAAATCAATAGACGATCCTATATTTAACTTAAATTTTCGAACTTGTTAATATCCGTGGAAAATATTTCCCCGGCGATTGCACGCTGTTTATCTTGTTTAATATATCTCGAAATGTGTAAAAATAATCATCTACGAGAAGTAGCTATTCCCTCCAAATCAATTAATATTTCGCAGAATAATCACACTGTACACTCGAAAATATTTGATCCAAAAAAAAAAAAAAAAAGGGAGAAAAGGAGGGAAGAAAAAATACTATTGCAAGGAATTAACGCACAAACGAAAATACAAAACTCGAACCTTCAGGAATCTAAATAATGATCCAAGTTCAATTTAAAAAATCCCGATTTCCTTTCGTATAGCGGAAATATCTTCTGAACGAAATTTTTATACTTTTTCCAAAAGGTGCAAACGAGTGCGCTTCGTCGTCTCCCTCGCTCCTCGGGTAACATGCGACAGATCTACGGAAGAAGATCCTCGAACATCGAGGTACAAATTGCTCTCGATTACACCCTGTCGACATGCACAGTCTCCACGAACATCTTCCGTGAACCGTCATTAAAATCCAAAAAAAAAAAAAAAGAAGAAAAGAAAGAAAAAAAAAAGGATAGAAAGGGAGATCACACAAACGCCGCGTATCGATAACAGCGTAGATAACGCGGTCTCGAATGCAACGTACAGTTCTTAAAAAAATGTTCGAGCGGAAACATGCATGAAAGGGTGTGCATCGAATTGATAGTAATCATTCGCGTAGAATGATTCCCGGAGGGGTTCGGATGATCTGGTCGGTAAAATCGGTTCTGGTTGGCAACTCCGTTGGTCGCGATCATCGTCTGTTTCACGATAAACAGTTAGATTACAAAAAATGAAAAAAAATCAAAGAAAAATGTGAAAACATGGAAACTAGATACAAAGGCGAAGAAGAAAAAAAAAACAATGGAACGTTAAATATTTGAAACGGGTATTCCAGAGAGCCGGTTAATTAATAGATAAAAAATATATATAAAGAAAGAAGTAACAAAGTAACGAATAGAGTAATAAGAATAAGATCGCTAGTTGCCGAAAATACGGTTCGTAAAAATTGGGAAGAAGAGTATGTGTCGATTAACGGGACTACGAAGGAGCGGATGGTGCTTACCAAAAACGGGCAGGAGCCTGGGTCAAGTTGTTTGGATGGATACATCTTCTCTCTCTCTCTCTCTCCCTTTTTCTCTACACCTCTTTCTGTACGAGTCTCTCCACTCTTGGTACGTATCTTTTTTTTTTTTTCTTTTTTCTCGAAATATATATATGCACGTATGTACACATAACATAATGCATGTACACTCTGCGTATCGTGTTTGCTATACATAGAGATTCGTATGCTATACGCGGCAATAAGTTGCAATCTATATCGATTGCAAACAGAAAAGATTTGCGTGAACGAGGCACGCGACGATCTTAAACATTTTTCTCTTTTAATCGTCGTTTCGCGATTGCGGTAAAAAAAGAAAAAGAAAAAAAAAAAAATGAAAATATAGGTAAAATATCGATGGTTCACCGTGATATTTCCCCATCGATTGTTTTATGTCGATCGGATGCTACTCTCCTTGATCCTTCGAGGATTGGATCCAGACCAAATCGACGAACGAGAAAGGAATTTGAGAGACATTTTTCATACGAGACGGAGCGACTCTGGTGGAATATTTCTCAGCTTTCGTTCGATGATTGTTAACAAGTTGAATCGATCCACAAGCCGAGGATAATTGAACAGCGCAAACGACTGGCATTGGTTTCATAATACGTAGCTTTCTTTACCTTTAAATTGCACTCTATATTTATACGTGAAGTTTTGATATAAAATTGTGGATCATCAATGACATATCAAAGATATTTCTGGTCCTTCTATTCCATCTTTTTCCCAACAAAATCTCCAACAATATTCGTACGTCTCACGTTCATCATTAACGACGCACAGTTCATAAAATTAAACTGTTTTATGCTTCGCAATTAAGAATAATGAAAAATACTCGAATATATCGAAGGATTAAAATATCAATTCTCTAACGTATCTGCATATGTCCACACATCATTCCTTGCATACGGACCAACGTAAGAAGAATAGCGAAAAAAGAAGCTACTATTACAAATTCATTTTTTATATCTACTTTTTTCAAATGAAAAATCCGCTGTCGCTCGTTTTAAAATTCGACTCTCTTTCGTTTTCACGTCGTTCGATTTGACGCGGATCAGAGGCGCTCGTTCCACGAAACACGAGGCCGGTTTCTAAAAGGAGGTAGCAACAATAAAAGTACAGCAGAAGCCAGAAACGTGGTCGCGCAAAGTACTACAGAATTAGTTTCTTCCAGGGAGGCTGGATCGATGGGAACGTATAAATAACGGTAGAACTCTCGCAGAACAGCGCGTATTTACAGCTAACCACCATACCTGTGTCACATTTTTCTCATTTTCTGAGAATCAACAATTCGAAAGAGGAATATTCAAGACAGAGAATTCATTGTGACAAGACTAATAGTAACGTTTCAATGATACGATAGTAATTATTATTTGCCGCCACTGCTATATAATATTATACAACAAGATAATAATTTATTATTTTATTTCAAGACAAACTGTTTGAAAATAACTATAGTGCATTGCGAGACCTCGTTCCAAGGAATATCGAGATATTTGATTATCTCTTTTTCTCGTGCGTTCAATTCTCGTCGAAATTGCTTATTTTTCACAAAGTATTTCATCTCGTTTTTTTTTTTTTTTTTTTTTTTTTGTATTAAACACGCCTAGCTTTATTTAACAAGGTGAGATACAGGGTAGCTAATGTCTTGTTAAGCACACAAGCTCTGCGACATCGTTTATAAGAGACCAATATACAGTTGAAGACTAACATTACCTACAAAATCCTGTGTGTGTATACTCTTTGAATCTTGATATATTTTGTCAAACCTCCCTTCTCGCCTTAACGATGAGAAAGAAAAAGAAAAAGATCGCTTTAGTTTCATCGTATTATTTTTCTCTCGTTCACGCTAGTTTCTCTTTCACTCTATCCTATCACACGCACTCTTTCTCACTTTTTCTCACTTGCAGAATCTTTGTCTGGTCGATTTTTCACGGAAATCGCCACCAACGTGAGAAATCATTATTGTCTCCAAGAGAGAACCAAATATATGTATATAATATGGGACAAGACTACATATGGGTGTACAGAATGTCAAACGCAATATAAAGTATTATTTATTATACTACGAGCTGCGCGATCGTGTTCACGATTTATTCGATTCAATAATTTCGTTCGATATATCTTCTCTTGATAACGAATAATAATAATAAAACGTTTACAACGCTTGACTTTATCGATTACTAAACTAAAATAATTGCATAATAATCGTTTTGTAAAATAACATTCTATGTGTGACGGCGTGTCCTTCAATGGTATCTTTTAAGGGTTAATTATATAAATGAATGAAAATAAAAACGAGGCTTCGCAAATCCAATAAACCGAGAAATAAAAAATGATAAAAAAATGCTGACAAAATCGTAGTACGCAACTTCGAACGATCGTAAAGAACAAAGAATCCGATCTATCGTGATCACGATATCGCGGCAAAAATCGGTGCACGAGCGTTCTAGTACTCGTCGATCGTAAATCTACATCCGCTTGATCTATGCAACGTATTTTCTCTCTCTCTCTCTCTCTCTTCCTCTTTCTCTCGCTACGAACTAGAAATTGAGCACACAAACATTGATCTGGGAGTTCGTACGCAGCCGATCGTCATTAAAAATCGACGTCCATTCACCGTGTCTTTACTTCTTTTTCGATCCTCCCTTATCGACCTAACGAAATTGATCGACTCGATTCATATTCCCATCTTGATCGACTCATATTTTATTGAAATATCATTCTTCGTTCGTCGCTATATCTTCGTTCTGCGTTTTACATTCTCGAGGGACGAGCCAGAAGAAAAGACTGATCGATCCGCGGCGAATGCGACTTTTCTCTTCGATAAAACACGATCTTTTTCATCTATTTTTCATCCTTGTGTTTCTGTGTACGTGTACCTGTGTATGCCAGTGGTGTAAGTGTGAACAGGTTGTGTATACGTATCTAAAACGTTGATTAACGCTAATTAATCTGAACTCGCTGGGGGAATCGTTACTTTCTTCTCTATCTCCCGTATATTAATATGTACGTGTATATGTATATGTATATATATATATTATTTACATATACATACATATGTTAATAATATATATATAATATATATAATGTATGTATATATATATTATTTATATATACATACATATGTTAATAATATATATATATATATTTATATCTATACATATATAAATCGAGCGTGTTCCTCGTGAATATGATTATTTGCTTTATTCGTATATAATTATCATCATTATCGTTACAATAAAACGACCACTATCGTAAATCGATTGATTACCTTGCGTATATTTTATTTCTTTCTCTCTGTCTCTTTCGCATTTAGCGAGTACAATATGTCTATGCTCACTCCGATCGTTCGAAGAAGCGGCATTTAAACCTCATGTCGAGGTACGAATAAGCTCTCGTGTCATTATTCTCTCATTTTGTTCTTTTCTTCTTTTTTTTTTTACTTCTTCTCTTTCTCTAGCGCTGTCGCGATAGACCATATTCTATTTCCGGATGAAGCGTCCGGCGTTGATTTCAGAGCACGGTTACATGATTACGGACACGATGCGTATCTGAACACGCTATTACGCTTCGCTTTTTCTCATTTTTCATTTCCTCTCATTCAACTCTCTCACACTCTTCTCTCATGTAGGTACATTCTCTCGTGTAAATGATGTAAAAGATATAATCGAAAAAAAAAGAAAGGAAGAAAAAAGAAATCATAGTAATATCTAATAAATGTCGCACACGTCGTTTCCAACCTCTTTTTTTGTTCCATTATTTATTTTCTTTCTCTACTAAAAATTCCGACACGCACGACATATTTAGCTCTCTCTCTCTCTCTCTCTCTCTCTCTCTCTCTCTCTCTCAAAATTGAAAAGTGGTCGGGCTATACAGCTACAAGAAAAAATTACATCGGAATCGCCTAACGCTATTAAGAGCCTTTTATGCTTCCGGCATTAATCAATTAATATAATTCATCGTAATTATGTTATATATATGTATACATATATATATATATATAAAAAAGGCTGTTTCGCGACGGTGCACAAGCGGTCGCGTCCTCCGAGTCGACGTCAACTCATCATCGTAGTACGGTATACGATGTATTACGATTTTTTGAAGATCAAGTACCGTTATCCAGTAAAACAGAAAATGTATACGAAACGGGGAAAAGAGATCGTGTTAAAATCGCGCGTTTCGCAGAGCAAGTGATACGTTCGGACTAAAAGTAAGTCAGATTCGGAGGTCGTGTCGCGCTTAATGCGAAGGCCCGAAGACTTAGCGTCGGATCTCGCCTTTAAACCATCATCTCTCAACCTTCCTTTTCAAAAAATAGAAATACAAATTGATCGGTACATTTTATATCGTATACAAAAAAAAAAAAAAAAAGAAAAAAGGAAGGAAAAAGAAAAAGAAAAGAAGAAGAAGACTATATATATATATATATATACACATATATATATATATAAAAAAAAAAACGACAGAAAAACGCGAAGGTCGATGCAGCGACCGGCAATTGTAGGACGCAAGTGGCACGGTGGTCGCGCGTCTTACCCTATGAATTTGCATCACGCATCATCATCGCTATCATCGCTGGTAGTCCTTTCTGAAACTATCGTGTTGGTCCGATCCTTAGCCAAGTCTTGATCAGGACTCGCGCTACCCTGGCGTCCGTACGCACTTTTCTCCGATGTAAATCTCGTGTTCCGTGTGTGTATGATAGTGGTGGTTGTGGTATTGGTGGTAATCGTGGCATTGGCTGTAACGGTCATTGTGATGAGTAATGCGTGTACGTGTAACGATCTCCCTGATCTCGCGTCTCTCCTTCGTTTCTTCGTGGTCGGTGGCTCAGTACGGGTTGTACTTGGTGCGCTCGGATTTGAATTTGCCGCTCTCGGTGGGCCCGGGTGCGCCAGGGCTACGTAGCCTCGGCGTGAACTTGTGCGACCGGTGAACGCCGGTTGTCTGGACCGGAAGAGCGGATGCAGCCGCACCAGCAGCGCCACCTAGCAATTCCGTGAGTCCGCCGAGGGCGGTGAGGCTAGATAGGGCGTTGAGGGCGCCTGGCTTGCTTAGCAGCTGAGCCAAGGGAATGGCGCTGGCCAAGGGAGAGGCAGTGGTAGTGGTAGTAGAGGGAGAAGCACTGGCCCCGGATGCCCCGGGAGTGGTACCGCTGCCAGGGGTTTGGGTATTTTGGGCCTCTAGGTTAGCTTTCTGCAGTTCAACACTGGGGAAAAGACACAAAATGTAAAAAGGTCAGGGTGGGAACGTTCCTCTCGTATAAAAACAGTTTTATGTAGTTTTATGTAAGTATATGGGCGCGTGTGTTATGTTTGCGTGTGGCTACTTTTGTGTTTCACACACACACACACACATATATATATATATATATATACACTTATATATATATCTATATATGCGTGTACAGCGGTGCTCGATTAAATTACAATTAAATCGAGGATCGGATTCCACCAAAGCTCGCGATGCGGGTGACGATTTCGTTTCGTACGGGAGGACTCGAGATTTCCTCGACAGAGGGAAAGAATAGACTTAGCGAAAACAAGCGAGAGGACAAACGAGAGATTAATGTCTCCTCTCCGAGAGGAGACACGGTAATTGAGTGGAGCGAATCTGCACGTTTCTTGGGCATATAATTTTTCTTATACAAATCGACGTTTGGATAGACTCAAATAGATGGAACGTAGGGAAACCGTCGAACGAATATAGTAAAATCTGTCAGAGAAACGTGATGGGATAGCAATTCCAAAACTCGTATTATTTTATAGGCAAGTTTCGTTCCAATATATAGGAATATGATCGCTATTTTCACTTATTCCAACTATGTCTATTCGCTCTGTGTTTGTCGACAGGTTTAATTTACACTGGACAGTTCGAACAGTACAGGGAGTTATAAGCGGATTTTGGGTCGTTCGAATTTAGGCGAAACTCTATTGGAATTTAAGCGAGCACTACTGTACGTGTTTCCTTTTGTCGGACAGTGTTTCGATAAACGATCAGATGAAAAGAAAGAAATATACAGAAAGGAAGAGTCGCAGCGACGTGTACACGAGTAACAGAGGCTAGGAAATGAAAAGAGGCGAATCACGACGATGTGTGAGATTATAGTAAAATGAAAATAATAAGACGGGTCCGCTAAAAGAACAGAGTTGTTATATCGATTAAACAGAAATAGATCGAAAGAGTGACAAGGTGGTGTGGACGCTAAGTGTGATGTATGTCAGGCGAGAAAAGAAAGAAAGAAAGAAAAAAGAAAAAAGAGAATAGAAAGAAAAGAAAGACTTCGAGTCGCAAGGTTTTCAACAGGCTTCACAGAAAGAGAGAGTTATGCCACAGGTGTGTTCTATGGAGCGTGATACTCTCACGTACACCGGCTACGTGGTTGTTCGTGGGGGGGTGGGGGAGACATTTCCGTCGTCGGGACGCGTTTTATCGGTCTCGAGACACCGTGCACCGACGAACCATCGGCATCTGTCTGTATCGTTTTTCATCCAACGACATACAGCCGTCACGTTTCGTCGATCGTACACGATGCAGCCTCTAGGAGCACCGAAAATGGCGTCCCAATACGGAGGACACGCCGCGAGGAGTTGCCGCCATCGAAAAGGACATTCGTTCGACTGCATTCGTTTCGATCACCAGAAAATAACAATTTCTCGAAGTTTAATTTCACTTTCGTATCTCGCAAAATTCCTCGACCTCGAAATTTTCAAGAAATTTCTTGTTCCTGGTCGTCGAACGCGCAACGTCCTTTTTTCTGACGCAGCACAGAGCCATAGTCCGTTGCACATGACACGTAAAAACAGGAGAAGTTCTCCGAATATACAGAGAATACTTGTAAAGAAAGAAAAAAAAAAAATAGAAAAAACAAAAAAAAAAAAGAAATAGAGAGAAAGAGATAGAAAGAGCGAGAAAAGAAAAGCAAGAAGCGTTCGAACATCGATCAGCATGTAATGACATCGAATTCGTACGAGCTTTTCAAAACGGTATCGCATCACGGATACTTTAGCAAAGTGGAATGGAACGTAGCATGGCTCTGTGAATCACTGAAAAGCGGAAATCAAACTAAACGGGGCACAGCACTTGCACTCCGCCGCCTACGGGTATCATCTGTACGGGAACTATGCAGCAGTTTGATCAGTTGCTGGATTTGCTGATCCAGTGAAATCGTTGCCACGATAATTGGCTCGTACGTCACGCGTATACAGGACGAACGGAAAGCGGAATTGAACGCGGCAGAGTGCAGATCTTGGCCGCGGGAATTGTGCTCGGGGGGATGATAAACACGATACGTAATAATCATGACGACCAAGTGGTTGAGCGGGTATTACAAGAAGTAATAATCGGGATATATGACGAATATATCTTTCGGTCGCTATTCAGATGCAGTAGTATAAAAATATATATGAGTGACAATCTGGAATAAAATATAATATGGATTATAATTCGTAAAAAGGGGGAAGAAATAGAATGTGAAGAAGGTTTGTACGATTCGCGTTTTCAAACCGGCTAAATATATATAGATATACAGGACAATCGTGCTTGGTACTCGTGCTATTTTTAAGGGGCGGCAAAAAACTGGGGCTGGTTTGGCAATTGCTCGTTTTCCAGAGCGTTCGAATATGCGCTACAGGGACGCGTTTTCGATCGTTTCGAATCTCGTCGACGACTACGTTAGTACACGTTTCTATATTTATTATCGTTCGATTTCTCGAAATTTATGAAAAGAATGGAAAGAGATAACAGTCCCATAGCACGATATTATATATTAAGTATTGTAAGATCTACGTCCGTGCACGTTCGTTATCTTTTGGTAAAACGCTATATGATCAGCGGCGAGGAAATGTACAAATTAGAACATAAAGATGCGACTGCGTGACGCTCTTGGCAAAGGCGAATTGCAGAAACAAATAAACGATAGTTCAGCAAATAAATTAATAAAATATAATCTACGATAAATATCGAATTTTCCAATATAATTAACGTCATATTCCGTTCAGAAGAACACGTTTTCTCGTGAACATATTACGTTAGACATGAGACAAAGTCTAAATTGAATTGAATGCAACATATGGGAAACTTTATCGAATCAAAACAAGTGAATTATAGTTTTCTAAAATCCAGTTTGAGTTTCCATGTTTCGAACCTGTCTTTGCAACCATGTTATTTGTTATATACTTAATTATAGATCAACATTCAAGCGATTAATCTCATCGAATCTCAACGACGAGCCTTCGCCAAAAGCGAGTTCGACCGAAAAGAAGCTTTGGATCGTCGTAAACCGAACAACTGGGGTATTTGAAGAAAAAAAAAAGATAAAAAAAATAAAAAAAAAAAGGAGCTGTAGTGATGCATAATTGCTATTTGCAGGACTCTTCGGGAGAAGATCGTCTAATCAAAACGGAACGATATATTGCTGGAATCGTTCGACTACGTGTCGTATATCTGTCATCGTGATTGTATACTATATATATTCTTTTCTTTTTTCAAAATCTTTTTTTTTTTTTTTGCTTGAAAGGACAGCCAGCGACAAATGGGAAACAGATGTTGAGCGGAGTTGTGTCTGCAGGATACTCAGGGTACTGGACCTGGAAAGCAGGACCTGGAAACAAAGGATTAAGATCCTCTTCCGTCGTGGCAGACGAAGATATTGTCTTCCGGCGTCTCCGCGTTGACGGCGATCCCTTGGTTCGCGGTTGCTGCGTCGTCTTCACTGGCTATATAATCTTACTTCACTACGAGAATATCTCACCTGTATACGCTAGAGAGACCGAGGTGGCGGTCCACGACACGCGTTGCACGTCACCACGTACCTCCACATCGAGGTATCACCTCGTATCTTAACACTCGTGCAACGTATCCATCTCACATAGAAAACGCTCGTTGCTGCACCGCCACCTCTTTCGTGTAACACTTTTCTGGCGTCGACGTGCCGGGAAAACGACGCACTTTCCGACTATAACCTGTCAGCTACGATACGCGACAAAAACCATAGCAACAAACCTATACCTGTGCGTGTATTGATTTTTAACGCGAATATAACACAGCGTACACAGAATCTCTGTAAATAGATGGGTAGATCGTGGATCTTTATGCATTTATGGAAAATTCGAAGGAGAACGCGAAATTATCGTATACATTAAATTACAAATCACTAATGGAAGACGTTGAAACACGAAGCATTTTATGTAATTTTCAACGAGCCAGTTATCTATCTATCAAAGTTCCATTTACGTAATCACGCGTTCGCAAAAATACAAATCCGCAGAAATATCCACAACCCAGCGTTGATTAACGATGATGGCGATAGTTTGCAAGGTCGTTGTAGCCAGCTCGTCGCCGCCAGAGGCAACAGTAACAACAGTAATAAACATGATAGGAGGTGTCGCGATGACGGCAATTCGACTATTCCCTTAGTCTCACTTGATCATCTTCAAGACACCAAGGCTAAGAAAGGTAATTACAGAAGGAACGAGTGTAACACAAGAGAGAAAAAAAAAAAAGAAAAAAAAAGAAAAAGAAGAAAAAATAGACAGGCGAATCAAAGGGTTTCTCTTTTGTTCTTTTTCTCTTTATGAGGTGTCGACGGGGAAGTTGGGCTTTCCATTTTCTCCGTCGTCGAGGGGGTCGTGTAAAAAAAAAAAATTTCTACACCGGCGACATGTACACATAAGTCAAGATCCGATCCAACGATCGTTTCACGTTGGATCCAGAGAAGGAAAGAAACCAGAAAGTTAAAGAGGTTCGTTGGGGGTGGGGGTGGGGGGTTGGTGGTGGTGATGTGTCGCGAGATATCGCAATACGTAGCCGGGACGAGTTCGACATGTACCGATAGGAATAATGGACAAATTCTTAAACAATGTTCTCTCTCATGAATCGAGAGAAAGTAAACCGATCTCGTCGAGAGAACGTTGCACGATCGATCGGATGCTATGTATTTATTCGTCTATTTCGTATTGGAACATCCTACGAGTAATACGGATTTCTCGATATTGTAGGTACAACGAACCAAGAATTTGTTGCAATTGATTCATCGAGGGCCAAAAATCCTATAAACGTAAATAAAGATTGTTTTGTTTAGAGATATATTAGCATAATGCTAGATACTTTACACGTAGAAGCTCACTGTGTAAATTACATAGATAGAAGAAGTCTGAAATTGTTTTAAAACAAAGTGCTTCTTCTTCAAACGCTTGTTAATAGATTGGTCGCTGATTACATTCTTAAATTTTCTACGACAGCGACCCATTCTTCGTAAAATTCCTCTTGTTCGCAACAAATTCCGTTATTCTAAATGCATCTATCGGAAAAGCTGCATTACTTATGGGATTAATCGGGAACCATAAAATATAACGAATATCAAATAGCGATCGTCCAACGTTCTTCGTCCTTTTCTTTTTTTTTTTTTTTCGTTTTCTTTTCAAGATGGCAGGCAAGCCAGAGTGATATCTATGCTCCAGTGCCACGGTACTCACCTCATGCTGATGAGATACTGTGCCAGTGCCACAGCGTCCGGATTTCCGGTGATGGTGATCGTACGATCCGTGGCGCCACCCTCCCTCTCCTCGCAGTTGCTGATTCTGATCATGGCGCCGGAGATCTGACGGATCTCAGCGATCTTGGTACCACCCTTGCCGATGATACAACCGATCAGCTCGTTTGGCACGGTCATCTCGTGCGTCTGATTGTTCGCCGCTGGCTGTTGCCTGTTCGTGTTGCTAGTACGTAGCTGACTACCAGCCAGTGCCGCTAATGCTGCCAAAAAACCAGCAACATTTTGTATATTTGCAACGTACATAATTTCTAGACTAAGGTTCATGGTTTGAGATTTAAGGCATTCGTAACGTAGATCGACTTTTTACGATTCTTACTTCGACTTGCAATTTCTACGAAATTTTCACGATACCTGACACTCGGTGTATTATCTGTAAGCGATTCGATTTTTAAAGCGCCTAGCTTTGTCGAAATGCGAATATTCGTCTTCAAAGTTGATGGTTTTATCGAGCCGCTGAGAAAGTCGCTTTCTGATCAATCACGGAAGAACCATTTTTTTGCCAAGTTGCCAAGAAAATACTATGTTGTGTCGGCTGGAAGAATCTTCCTTCCTTTTCTTTTATTTTTTTCTATAAGAAAAATTTAGTCCTCGCCGTTGTCGAATAAAAGTAATGTGAAATACGTAATATGAGTCGTTTCGGCGTTCAAAGTGCAGCATATTATAATGTTATAAGGTTGCTGTTAGCGTGCGCGTATAGAAAATACGGACGACCAAGAGATTTCTTCTTAGTGACAGAATCTCAGACATGCGCGAAGAGTATGACTCTGCACTCTCAGAGTGTTTTACTTCTGAGAGATATCGTCGAGCTACAAATACCTTAAATTCTCTAACCAAGTGCAATTGTTAAATGTAAAAACTAATATAGATGGAGTAATAAATAATAATAATATTATAATTTTTGGCTAATTCTTCTACCAAAGTCCATACTTCGTACGATCACGCGGAGTACTATAATTGTTACGACTATACACGAATCATTATGCACTTTCTATTTTAAAATCTACCACACGTGGTTATGGACCACATGTACATACATTGTCCAATTAGGCGAATAACTGTACGCAAAGTGGACGCGAAACAACAATGTTTTGAAATTTTCTAAACATAACTATTGCGGTACATCATCATTTTAATCCACGGTGCAAAGATTAACATTTTTACATATTTGTTTGGAAGCGTTGAGGCGGCTTGGAGGTCGAAGCTGGTCGTTTTACCGGGGCGAAGTAAGATGTTTGTAAAGTGGCGAGGTTTGCATAGTGACTGCCAAAAGCATGATTTCATTCTATAATATTTTCGAAACCATTGTTGTTTGTAAAATAAAAGTTTGTTGCGCAAGCCTGTAGATTCTCGTACAACGCGTTCTACGTACGTAAACAATTTAAGCGATTTCTCGAGCGACTTTTTAAATTTCATACATCGCACAAGCAATTCCATCGAATTCTCAAGATTTAGAATTCTCGAAACGCAATAATTCTCAGCGGTATTTGAGCCGCATTCGTGTCGATTCGTATTCGTTCAGAAGCTGAATTGATCAACCGCGTTAATTAAAAGGTAGAAACGAGCGACGAGCGTGCAAATACTGTATCTTAAATGTACCTAAATTTCCTATTATTTATGTTATCTTCTTGTGATAAACAAGTTGATAGAACTAAGTAATTTGATTTTGGAAGATCGTATTTATCGTAACGAAATTGAGAAACAAGAAAGAGGGTTGAAAAGTTCGGCTTCTGAAACGTTCATTTACAAATTGAGAAACGAAAAAAGCTTGCGCGATTATTAATAAATAAATAGTCAGGAGCGTTACAGAGTATTGTAATAGAACAACGATGAATTTTTGACGTACCTGCTGGATTCAATCCACCTGTGTTGGCAGGTGTGGCAAGGCCTCCGAGGCCAAGAGCCGCGAGTCCGGCCAATGGATTGCTACCAAGTTTGCCCATCTGTAACAACGACGAACAAAATCCAACGCTCAACAAAAACATGTGCCGCCGCTCGAACGATTTTTAAAAAGTGCTTTCAGAGGGGTATTATACGAAGACACCGATAAAATATAGATCTAAAAGAAAAAAAAAAAAAAAAAAAAAAAAAAAAAAAAAAAAAAAAAAAAAAAAAAAAAAAAAAAAAAAAAAAAAAAAAAAAAAAAAAAAAAAAAAAAAAAAAAAAAAAAAAAAAAAAAGGAAACGATCAATCTGCCTGCTTTCCTCGCGCGTCTCACATTCGAGGATCGTCGATCAAACCAGACGAAAGAAAAAGAAAGAAGAAATATTAAAATACAACTCTATGACCAGACAATGTGGAGGAATAAAAACAAATTTCAGAAAAAAACGACCAACGAAAAAAATAAGAAAGAAAATCAAAATGACAAGGTATATCATCATCGTCGTCATTTGAATAGATAAAACTGTTCGAATTAAATAAGAAGGAAGACAGAGGGGGAAAAAAGAAGAGATAGAGGGGGAAAGTAACGAATTCTCTCTAGATTAATCCATCATCGTCGATGATCTATCGATCGTTTTGGATTCTACGGTCGTGGCAACCTGCGAGTTTTTCCGCCTGTTCTCGTGGTCTCTTCGATGTTGACCAGCAGGATGTCCCGACTTCCTGGGAGCCGATGCAAAAAAAATGTCCTTCGTCACCTTTCTCCACGCGTTTCCATACTTTTCGATACTTTCACCCTTACTTTGCGTTTGTTTCTTTTCTTTTCCTTTTATCATCGCTTTGGAAAACGTCACGCTCTTTCAGGAACACGCATAGTGACACAACACTCGCATGACAACCACACGCAACAAGGAGCTAAAAACACAGTGAAAATTAATCGAAGGAACGTGATAGAAAAAACGCGCGACGTTCTAACGTCGGATCGATGTTGAGATTCAAGCGATGTTTGAATCTCCCGTCTTGGTCAACTTGGTAACACCAACTTGGTAATCGGGCGGACTGTTTCGAGAACTATTCGACGTGATTATGCAAAGAATAATGGATCCTTGCTCGACGAGTATACTGAATTTCGTGGCAACGAAACTATCTACTGTTGCAAACTGCTACAAACAGAAAAAATTGGTTAAAAAAAAGAAGAAAGAAAAAAGAAAGAAAAGAGAGACAGAGAAAGAGTTTCTGACTATCGAAACGAATAACGATCGATCTATGGAGAACGATGATCGCATGACTCTCTGCTAATTTCGTACGATTCTAAGAATGTCTTCAAACGAAATAAAAATTAAACGAACCCTCTGTAACTTTTCTACAAAATAATTCTGATATCGTAAGAAACAATATACTAGAAATTATAGAGAGATTATTAAAGCAACAATTCTTTCGTTACATTAAACTTAACGATCCTTTCGAGAAAGACTTTTCTCCTCGATATTAACTTTAAAAAGCATCATGGATGTAATTAATTAAACTTTATAAAAGGATTAAGAATGAAATACCTATATCGGCAACTTTTTAATTACATATCGTTACAGAAGGTTGAAGATGAAACTCAACTAAAAAATTTACCGTTCACTACCGGTCGTCAAATTATTACGATCGCCCGAAGAAAAAACTGCAGCAGAATTTCTCATACACCGTTAGAAGCATAAAATACTTTTTACTATCCATAAACGCAAGTCCCTTATCTTTTTTGTAAGAAAGAAGTTTGTGTTTCTAAGCTTCATTCTGGATCGGTCTTCGAACAAGCGATAATTTCCAAACGATCGTAATAATTCGGCTCGTTGTTACTTATAAACAAAGACGTTGATATTTTCTTGAACCTTCTCTATCGCTATTAATACCAGCGCGCTAGTTACGAACAAGTTTCTCGACGTATGTGTATAGCAATGTACAGCTTGGTATTCTGGAGATCGCTTTGCGCTATTAGGGACCGGAAGCCGAGGAATCCAGGACGCTTTGTGATCCAGCCGGAGAATATGTCTACACACGTACGACATACTATACGTCAGAGGTTGCATCGAACTCGATTCTCGCCGCGAAGATTCTCTGCAAATTAATCGACCAAAGTCGACCGTGGTATCTAGCGAATATTAATAGTTGAGGCGGCTAACTTCTAAAGGAACGAGCTATTAAAAAAGAAAAAAAAAGAAAAAAACAGACAGAGTAGAATAGACGATTAGGAGAAAAGAGAATATCACGAGACAGCATGCATCTACGCATCTTTTCTAATTTCGAAAAATTCTGTTGCTTTTTTACGATTCATTCGTATTCGTCCGTTGAATAAGATTCTCGTTGCAAGATTTTACTTATTTCAACGAAACCGAAATTGTGTAATTCGTATGACACGACTTATTTCGATATCTAAAAATTATCGAATTTTTATTTAAAAGAGAAAAAAAAGAAGAAGATTTAAGTTCGTATTTTTGTTAATTTTTCAAATGTTACGTAAGCAAAAGCGATTTGTATCGTTTCTGATTCTACTGATTCAATTATATTTCTTATCGCTTTAGAAAATAATTTAAGATTCCTTGCTTTTTGAGACAATATTCGAGACGAAATGGAAGTTAGTCGACCAATTTTTCTATTTCTGATCTTCGAACATTAATTACGAAGAAGACTTGGCGCAGAATTTAGCGCGCGATCGATGTGCTCGCCGCGAAACTTCCACAGCATCCGACTTCGCGAAAGAACTCGACAAAGTTCCGTGAAGTGACACATACTTACATAAGTAATAACGAAATGCCACGACGAATAAGTATTCGGCTATTTTTACTTGGACAAATTCTAGCTAAAATATTCCAGTCTTGTGTAAGAGATTCTTTGTCAAAATTACGAGAAAGTATTTTTGCGACCATCTGTAATTAATATTTTAAGCTTTCACCTCGTTGACCGTTTTCTACTTCAATTTCTATCATAACAATTCCAAAAGCCGAGTACATAATTCTTCCAGCGATTTCTAATTAATACCGTAAGCTTGCAGCAGTTCGTTGACCGTTTCCTACTTTAATTTCTATTATAACAATTCCAAAAACCGAGTACGTAATTCTTCCAGCGATTTCTAATTAATATCGTAAGCTTACAGTTCGTCGACCGTCTTCTATTTTAATTTCGATTATTATAGTTCCATAAAAAAGTTATTTAAAAAAAAAAAAGAATATTTCTTTCAATTGATTAAAAAATCAATATATTTCGTAAATTATGTATTTACTTTCTAAAGTGTCTTTCCCGGTATTTTAGAAGCAAGAGTCCCGTTGATTACGCGCGCTTCGTAATTTTCAAACCGTTCGAATTCCAATTCGCCGGCGAACTCATCGACCGTTCCGCAAACCGACGAAATAGTAAAACTCCAAACACACCGTCTCGTCGGACCGTGGCGAATCAATGTAAAAGCTGCTAATTACAACGGAATCTCCCCGTTGGAGTTCAACGGGTGAAACAGAAACTGCAACGGTTAATTCCTACTGGAGATCGTAAAACTCGTACGTAAATGCACACCCGTGATAACGATATACACGCCGAACACAAAAGTATTAACAACACGAACTAAATTATCATTCATAAGAAAAAAAGAAAATAAAAAAAAAAAGAAAAGAAATTTCATATATATTATTTGATATATGTATTATATAATATATTTATACAAGATGTTCATTTTAACGTTTTACACGATTTTTCAGCTATTTTTTAAGGTGTAATAGAAAGAGTGTACATCTATTGTTATATACTTCATATTGTGCGCGAACAAAGGTTTCATATTTTATTTTAGTGTCCGTTACGATATTACGGAAAGGAATCGCGTGATTATATTTTTAAAATGCTTTCAATGATTTTTGTATCATTATGAAAGAAGAATATACTGCTGAAAAATTGCATGAACCGTTAGAGTGAACTTCTTCTATATATAAACTGTTACGCGTAAATTTATCACTTGCTGTAATATTTAAGATTTCGTAAAAATATCGTAAAAGGATTGGACACAATTTTGTGTTGCAGTTTTTCGAACGAGATATCGGTTAATTACTTCAAATGACAAATTGAACGTGATATACGGTGGATAAATTGTTCGAGCGATAAATTTCTATAAATTTGTTAGATAAATTCTTAATAATATATCTTCTGATCTTTAGTGATATCTAATTCATCTTCAAAGTATTTTAGAAAATTTATCATTATCATTTCGAAAGTATTAAAGTATTAATTGCCAAAAGAAACTCGAAGCTTTCCACGATACAAAATTGTAGACCTCTTGACACAAAATTATGCAATCTTCGTAGAGAAATTTTTTTTACAAAATCTCAAACATAGTACACGTATTTCAAGCGATGAAATTAAGCGAAACACCCTGCGTTCTAAATATATAACGAACGAATTAAAAAAAGAGAAAAAAGGGAAGAAGGGAGCAAACGAGAGAGAAGTAGAAAATGCATTCTTTCTTGCTCCTTGTCGTAAACAGGACAAGATGTCTGGGGCTAAAGATCTAGGACTCTCTTCGTGTACACGTAACCGTGCCCTAAAACATGAAAACCTCAAAAGTGTGATTGGTCTTCTACCTGCAACATCATCTATACTAATCTATGGTGCACGAGTTCGAACAAAAAAAAAAAAAAAAAAAAAAGAGAAAAGGGGGAGGGGAAGAGATAAAAAAAGAAAGAGGCGATAAATATACATACAGATGTAGCACAACACACTTGATCGAACATTGCGAACGTCGTTTCCTCATTTGCATCGTTCTACAAAGACGAATCATCGACGATGCAACGTCGAATGACTCCGACTGTTTCATACATCATAAAAATAATCGTATTACACGGAACCATAACGTTTGAATGGTGTTCGCAACCGATATAAATATGTACTTCAAACGAGACAGAGATAGAAGAAGATAGACAAAAATTTAAAAAAATGTATATATAATAATAATAATAATAAAAAATTTAATAAAGAAAAAGGAAAGAAAAAAAAAACTCGATCGAAGACATAAATATGATGTATCGTCACGACGTTGAGAAACTTCTACCCTGCTTAAGATGGTGGAAACGTGATGTCAGGGCAGCCCACCCTCGCGCGAACTTCTTGATTCGTAGCTAAACAGAGTGCTTGGAAGCCATGCTGTTCTAAGATAGGACGGCGAGTGGACAATGGACAACTGAGGACTGAGGCGAATAGAAACGAACGAAAAAAATGAGAAGAAACAAAAACGAGAAGACTTAGAAATAGAAATGATAGAAATACAGGACAAATTTTGATAGAACAATTTATATCCTCGTGTTATAATATCGATGATATTGATATACAAGGTGTTTCGGATAAACGAGATCGTCTAGATATCTATTTTACTTACGATCGTATGAAAAATCTTCTCAGGATCAGGACGAAGTTAAATTGTTTCAAGGGACACGTGTAACGGCGAAGAGAATCTTTTCTCAAGTTCGTTTCTTTTAGAAGATTTTATGATCGATGGTATTTTAAATAGAACTCTTTCTATATATATATATTTTTTTTTTTACAATAGTAGGCGTTTTTTTCTTTATATAAAAATATTAAGATACTTATGCCGGGAAAAAATTAGTTTAAAAGATATTAATCGATTTTAATTTCCTCGAATGTATTTAGCGTATGAAAGACAAGTAAGACATACGTCAGCGAAAGAATATCACTTTCGCTTGTCATACGTCAAGTTTTACAAAATTAACATATAATTAATAATAATATACACATAGAATATAGAAAAGGATAAAAAGGTAAAATTAAAATATCTTTGAAACTGAGCATTTTCAGGCACAAATACCTCGATACTTTTGCATAGAGATTAAAGAAACGCATCAACTGACGAATAAAAAAAAATATATAGGGTATATTTAGAATATAATTCCCATTTTGAGAGACACCAATAATCTCGATATCTCGCGAAGGAATGATCTTGAAAGAAAATTCTTTCCACCGTTAGGCGAACACCCTGAAATAGTTTAACTCTGCCCCGAGAAGTTTTCTCATACAATTGTAAATAAGGCAGATGTTTAGACGAACTCGTTTAGCTGAGACAGCCTGTATATCGTTCAATAACATTAATATTATCGTGGACAAGTAGACGTTCTGCTCCACCACGGCGTTGTCCCGATTTCTCTTCTCGAGTTTAGTTAGAAATCGAGACAACGTTGGAGGAGACAAGGTATCGACAGTCTTTGTGCTTCGACCGTGCGCTTCGAATAAAAGGGAATTCTTTTACAGGCGAAAACAAAGAGACGTACGAACGTATGAAGATATACGAAGAGGGATGAGAAAGAAGGAAGTCTCTTGCGAAGCCGTGAAAAAGCGGAAGCGTGTATATACGTACTTCGGAGATCGGTTTCGCGATCGGTTCGTCGCTATCGTATTTTTCGCTGGCGTTCGAACCAAGTGAAGTCGCTTGGCGTCTATTTACCTTTGTATCGAAGCGTCTATTGAACGCGTTTCTTCGTAGCTTACGCACGGCCAATTCTCGTTCGTAGGTTTGTCGAGAGTAATGTAAAAAGATTGCGAAAGTTTGACAGATTCTTGGTGGTGAATCGATCGCGGTGCATCGGCGAAACAAAAGAAAACACGAATTTCATTATTTCAGAAGCGATCGGTAAGCAAAGGAGTTAGATTTCTTAACCCTGCTATGCAACCAACTTCTTCCCATCCAATTGTACTTTTATCTCGTTAGCAATTCAGATGTCACTTTTTTAAACGAATTATGTTCTTCTTTTTTAAATAACGAGAGAAATTCTTTTTTGAAATTTTTCAAATGTGGACTATGCGTAAGGCAATTTTGGAAGGTGGTTTACGGGTTGGAAAATTAAGTAATTCAGAACCTGATCTAAATCGTTGTTGTCATCTACGAGTTTTATGACTCGACTGATACAGACGCTTCAAATTACGATATTTCCTCGAATTTTTTAACGAAGAAGAGGCACGATTGAGTGGAGAAGTTTGAGTACCGTGGCAGGGCTAATTCGCTAGCAGCTTCCGTCATTGTCACGTGGACGTGAGATACAAAAGCAAGTTGGCTGAAATTCGACCGTGGCGAAACACAATTAGGATCGCGAAGTGGAAAGCAACTGTATGTACATAAAATGTTCCACGTAATTGAAGCAAATCATACTCTCTGCGTGATTGCAATTAGGAAATTGGATGAAATATTAGAATAAATATCAGAGAAACATGATAAATGATTTAACGAGGATCATATCCTTTTGCAAGTATAATGCAATGCATGTATCTTATGAGAATGTACAAAAATATTTAAAAAATGAAACCGTTTAATTCTCTTTTTTTTTATTCTGTACAAAGAAGACATCGGAAGAATTTTGGTCGAAAAATAATCAATTTGTAAGATATCTCGTATAAATATTGTTATTAAAGTTGCAATATTTCGTGGCAGATATTTTTCAATCACTGCGCCCGTGCTATACTATACAAAATGACAGATTTGATTTACGTAAAATAAAATACACGCGTCTGTTAAAAAAAGCGCTGTGCATCTACATGATGCACATACATTGTGTTACATTAACGAAACAACGTATTTATAAAAATATGGTCTTGGAAAGGTAGACCTCTCTTAACTATTAATCTCTTTTTCATAATATCTTTCTCTAATTGCGATCAGAGAAAATTGTATGATTTTGTCCTAGTTACGCGAACCAACCTTACACACGTTGTTGGTCATCTTGAATATTTTCTATCCCGAGGATGAGTTAATCCCTTGGTGCTTACGATGGTTACATTTAAAGGAAAATATACCATTTCGGATAAAAATTCTCCTATAGAAACCATAATCTTACGAATAATCTTGCCAATAATACAGCACGTAGTAACGGAGAAGAATCCTAAAAATATTGGCAAGAACTTAATTCCATTTATGTTTCTTTCTAAACCCTGCAACTTTTGTCTAATTATATTTCGAATAATAAGAACCATAACCCGCTATAAACCGTAGAAATTCTATTCGTATTACTAAACAGATATTTTGGAAAAATGTAAATAATATCCCGTAAGATAAAACTGTTTCGGTTGCTGTTACAATTGCACTGTTCTCAATTGATTTGACATCATCAAGGGATTAATTTGCCTCGAGAAGCATCTGCGATCCACTAAGACCCGATACATCTTCCGCGTGGCGAGACACGTTTTAAGAAGTGGGATTTACCAGGATCGAGAAGGCGGATCAGAAACAGAGGATTTCTGATCAGACTCTACCGAGAAGAACGGAACGTAAACAAGAGAAATCAGAGACAGTGTACGTAGGACGAGAAGCCAAGAATTAAATCATGTTCTGTAAGCCGAGAGACAGTAGATAAAATAGTTAAGACAGAGAAATAAAACTGAAGAAACAAAAGTAGAAATTTAGAGAAGAAAGAAAAAAGAAAAGAAAAAAGTTGGATATAATTCTCCATAACAGGCAGAGAAACTTATATAAAACTTAGACAGAGTCAGAAGTGGCGGTGGGATTGTGAAGTGAGAGAGAGAGAGAGAGAAAGAGAAAGAGAGAGAGAAAGAGAGAGAGAGATAAAGCGCAATGTAGTAAATAATATACCTATGTAAATCTACCTTTTCTCGTGCCACGCATGCATACTGGTCTTTGTTTTGTTGTACAACTCGCTCATTGTTCACGTTGTGGTTGTCCAATACCAACCCGCCCCCAATTAGATCAGCTATAGCGTGTCTCCCGTAGAGTGACATACTTCGCAAGGAAAAGAAACGGAAGTAGAGATACAGAGAACACAAGTTTAGAAACAAGACAAACAAATAGCGAAGGAAACCAAATAGAAAATTGTACCGACAGAACAGTATATATGTATAGAAGAAAATATATAAAGTGGAAGAAAAAGTGAAACGAAACGTAGAAGGAAATGACGATAGAGTGAAATAACGTAACAGAGAACAAAGAAGGAACTCGACCGGTCCGCGGAATAACGCTAATGAAAAAGGCAATGAGCCGTGTGTGCAGTGAAATTCTGGTCGGCCACCTTTTTCTCTCGTTTACATTTTTTTTTTTATCTTCGTGCGGATTTTCCGATCTGTATGTTTTATGCGTCGTTTTCTTCGTTCTTATTGGTAGCTGTTCTTTCTTTCGAGTTTTTCGCCGTTCTTTTTTTCTCGCATCTCGAAACCGAAAATCGTGGAAGTCGGGCTCCGTGTGAGTCGTCGGTCGTCGAAAAGCGCAGAGAAACAGAAGGCAGGACGGATGCTGAGACACGACGATACACGCCATCTTGACTACGAGGAGATTCGTTAACAATTCTCATCGATTTCACTTTGCGTCGATCGCCGAACATTTCTACGATTGTCTACGATGCACTGGAATTATTGCACACGAGGAGCGATAGAAATACGATTTTCGCAGCTTCCGCGTTAACGGAAATTCGATGACCAGAGGTTTTACAGAGATAGCAGAAATTTCTAGAAATTCGTTGGTCAGAGCTTTTCGTAATCGGAGGAGTAATAAATATTCCATGTTCGGTGTTTTCACAGAAGTAAGAATAATACTTTGTTAGAACATTCGAGATTCACGATCTACGAGTCTTCTTTTAGATTTACATATTTACGCCCATTTGCGATAACAGAAACAATAAAAAATACTAGAAATTCGATGATCAAAGCTTTCGTAATCGTATAAACGATAAATATTCGGTGGTTTCGCAGCAGCAAAGATAAGACAAACTTCTAGAGCCTTCACCCTGCACAATCTACGAGTTTTTTTCCAAATATTCATATTTACACTCTTTTCGAATAACATGAATAAAAATGAGGAATAATAGGAATCCTAGAAACTCGATGATCAGAGTTTCCACAATATGTACAAAAGATAATAAAAGGAACAAATTGGACGCTCGGCGTTTCCACCACAATGTCTTTACAAAATTTCAATATTTACACTCTACAATTTTACAAACGAACAAAGAGAAATTCGGAAAATTTACGATCGTCCGAGTTTCTTCTCGCGGAATAAAGAATAACGCGTGCTCGTTTATCAATGTGTTATGCGTGTGAAAGAGACAGACAGACAGACAGACAGACAGACAAGAGAGGGAGAAAGAGAGATCTTTCACCCCTCCAGCGAGTTTCTATCTCTCTGTGCGTCATTTCGTCTTCTTTCTTTCTGCGCCGCAGTCAGCCGGACGCGAATTAAAAATTCTGACGCAAACCGAACGCGGCGAGTTTGTACTGTCGGAAGGCGGAACCGAAACGCACCCTTTTAATAATTCAATCTGTCAACAGAGGGATTGCGAGAGCGTTGCGTCAATGTGTTTGCACCCCGTCCACGCACAAAAACAGTTACTAATTAGCAAACGTCGCTGTTAAAGCCGGTAATTATGTTTGCCGGGCCGTCGTTCGCGCCGACGCTGACAGATAGAAAATTCAGAATCAATTGCTTCGGCAAACGTGACTACCGTGTGTTCCTCTGCACGCTGCGTTTTCTGTCTCCCTGTCGACCCGGCCATCGTTAAAAGGAAAACGCGTTTGTACACCGACGCGTCAAAGTTTTGCCTTTCGTTTTTCCGTTTGCTCTTTCCGATGTTTTCACATCGAAACGTTCAGATTTTTCCTCGATCATCGACCGATCGTTCTGATCGAATAAGTTTTAGTATTGCGTTTAACGATTCTCTTTAGAATTATGGTTTCACCATGTATCGTCGTATTATTGAATTCGATGGTGTCTTAGATTGATTGATCGATATTGCTAAACAAAATTTTATCTTTCGAGGTATTGGTCAGATTTCTACGTTATTCGGTATATCGTTGATAATTAGACCAGACAAAAATATTTCCAGTTTTGTGTCTTTACCTTGAATTGCATTTCACAATCGATTTACTGTGGACATTTGATTAATTTGAGAAAGTTAATATTATATCGTGGTAAATCAGTATGTACATTTTAAATACACGCATTGGACACGCAGACAAAAATGTATATATTGATGTATACATTAGAAATTTAATTTAACGTTCTGTATCTATCGCAAGGTTAGCTATCAACAAGTCTAATCCACCAGAAAAATCTCAGTCTTCTGATAGAAATTTCCAACGTTCGATCGATGCGCGTGGAAAGAAAGTATCGCAATAATTATTATCGTTTATCAATTTTTCTATATATTCGTTATCTATCGCTACGTAAATCTCCATCGTTCGTTCGATATATCCAGAGGAAGAGTAAATATTTTTCCTTTGCTGCTGGGAATCTTGATTGTCGCAATTTTCCAGTGCATCGACTCGTCTTTTTGCCATGCTCAATGCTGTCAACCCTCGTCAAGATGGCATTTCATGGCGCCTGCCGATCGACCGAACGTACGGGTCGACTTCGACCTCGCTAATCAGCATGAAACTCATCGACCGCCATTCTTAAGATGTCTCGTGTACGCGCTTGTCCGCGTTTGACCGGATCCAATGACAGGCCATGACGAAGAATCCATCGTGCGACCCTCGAGTAAGCGTTCGTGCTAAAGCAGGCTCGATCAATCGGAGAGAAAACCCCCGGTGAAACGCGCGTGATTCTCGAACATGTCGCAAACGAGCCCTCCATAGCGCGACAAAGTATCGCGCTTTTTCAAATTCTCCAAATTTTATCTGAAGCCAAAACGCTTTATCGATCTTACGTAATTTCTTCTGAATTTTCTCTACTTGTTATACCGTGGAGCTAATCGATTCGACAGACGAGCGGCTCAAATCACGCGCGTCTTTCGTCCAGAGGTTGTCTGCACGTGGGTGGACAGATTCGGCCCCACGATGATCGTACTCGAACCAGAGATAAAGCATAGCTCGATCGTGATACACCGATTATTATCATATCGTAAACACATGGAAATCATAGGAAAAGAAATATAGAAAACGAAACGACACGAAACCATACCATCGAATATGCCATCGAAATAACAGAAAGAAACTATTGTTCGTCCTCTTTTGCTGTATTTTTTTTTTTTTTTTCTTTCATACTTCGGACTTTTTTGGCGAAGTTTGCACTTGTGTTGACCGAACGTTGTCGAATACGATTCTCGTGAAGAATATTCACGGTCATATGTGTCGACGGGACGCGCGATAAACGAGATTCATTTGTAGCACCGTGTCTTTTTTATTTCTCTCGTTGAAAAATTTCTTTTATCATTTTTGCTTTGATCGAGCTTGATTCGCGTACGCGAACAAGCGTATTACGATGCGCTTCTTCGTAACGAAGGATCAAGGTTTTAACGTTTATCGAACGGCGTATAGTCCATGTGGAGTTGGAAGCTTTGAAACTGCACGAACGGTTGTAGTAGAGTCGTTAAACTTGAAGCTCGATAAACTGGTTTCGATCAACCACTTGACGCTCTGTGTCGACGATTTGCATAATACCGCGGTGGTAATGGCGATCTTGCAACGGCACAAAGGGAAAACAGTTCGACTGTGAAGATTACCAATATCGATCGTCAGCCTGAGACCACACCTTGTCTCGTGGGCAAAATTTATGACAGCTGGGGACAGGTTGTCGTTTTATTTGCTAAAGATTGAAACGCGGATTTATTCTTATCGTTATCGATTCGCGTCTCATGGAACCTAACGGTGTTTCAGGTATGCCGTTCACGTTCAGATAGAAATAGATAATGGCGATATTAAATTATTTAATAGCGTCGAATGTCTCTATTCTAAAATATTTTATACGGATGTCACTTTTTTAAATTAATTATCAAACGACCAACAAAATGTTTTCTTTCTTTTTTAAATTAGTCGATATAATTTTCCGCTGGATTTGGGAAACGTCTATTAAAAAAGTTTAACGTTTTAATTTGCAGGTATTTTTTCATTTCTCATTTTTTAAAATCGGTAAGTTTTAAACAGTTACAGTAACAAAATATGAAGAAAGGCAAAATTCGTGGCGTGACTTCTATGACAAATTTCTTCAGAATTGTAAATTGAAAATACAAAAAACGGACTGAATCCTGTTTTAAAATTTAAATTACTATCCTTGCGGATAAATATTCATTGAATTATTAAAATATCGTGCTTCAAGCCATTTTTTAAACCAGTCGCGGTACACGTGTCTCTTACGAAGTCAATCGATTTCCTTTGAAGATATTCTATCGGAAGAGATTCAATTTCAAGAAAGTTTTCACGTACCATGAAATTTTGATGATTAATCACGGTCGGCACGACTCATTTCCGACAACCTGTCCCATAATACAACTGATAATGTGGCAACGCCACTGACATTACCACAAGTGTGAAATCTCAAATGCGACCGATTATTATCAAAAGGAATTCGCGTGACTCGATATTTCTCTATTCGACTGCACACAAAACTACAGTCAATCCAATGATACAAAAAAAAAAAAAAAGTAATTGTTCATTTATTGTAAAAAAAAATCGTTATTCGACTGCGTACACACAAAACGACGACGACTCCGTAAAGAAAGAAAATAGAGAAATAGATCCAAGGTTAGTTGTAATCTCGTAGATCTTCCTCTGTTCGACTCCACCGAGAAGATTAATGAGAATTCGATTAAAAAATTGATCGAATGTTAATTGCAGTTTTGTAAATTCCTCTTCGATGTTTCTCTTTCGACTCCACAGAAAAGGATAATCAATTCAATAAATAAAAATGAAAAAGAGAGAGATTCGATATCGTTCTTAGACTTTAAAAAAGAAAGTTTCTCGCCTAATGCACGGCTATGATCGACAATAATCGTGATTATCGCGCGTACCGTACAATCGTGTATCATCTCGTGTCGGCATGCAACGAGAAAATAAATTCTCTGTGCACCGTAAAGGACGGCAAGCAGTTTCACAGAAGGCGACATCAACCCACTATCAATCGCAAGCACAAGAAAAAAAAAGGAAGGAGAGATAGAGAGAGAGAGAGAGACAGACAGAGAGATAGAGAGAGATATAGAGAGAAAGAGAGTGTGAGAGAGACACACACCGAGACCACGGCTGGGACATAGAATACGTAAAGAAGCGTCTTGATGAACATTGTCAGAGAGACGGAACAGAGACAAATGAACGAACGAACGAAGAACAAGAAAAAATCCAGAAACGGCCGATACACGTAACAGACACGTGCGGATCACATAAAAAGCAAAGCACATAACCGACGCGCCACTTCGACGAGTTAACGATCTCTTAATTATCAGTTAATTAGACGTCTGTAAGAAGATCTTGCATTTTACTTGGAGGAGTAAAGTAGATAGTCTTGAGAAATTAAAAGATTCGATAAAGAAGACAGTTGGAGATCGATCGATCGGTGGATATTTAAGAGACGATTCCTCGTGAAGCCACGCGATTGGGAGAAACACAATGGGGTAAAGTGGAGCTTCGAGTTCCTCTTATTTCTTCTATTCTAAGAGAGTAGAAGGAGAAGAAAGAATAGAAGAAGGATATTTCTAAAAGAGGTGGTATTTTTAAAAGAAATATTTCCTCGACAATTTCTAGTTTCTGGTCTCTCTCTATAGAAGGTTTCTGGACGAAAAAACGATACAAACGTACAACGTGTTCTGCAATTGTTAATCACGTATTCGTAATTCTTTAGTTGAAACATAGAACACAGTGGATTTTAGTTGTACAACGTATGGAATGTTGCAAGCAAACGGATGATGATTCTGGAAGTAAAAAAGCGTGGAAAATGTCGAATAAAATTTTTCGTTGGAAGCTTCGCTTTTTTTTTATACATAAAAACGAGCTTGAAAATTCATGAGTAGACGTGCGTGCGCTCAAACCATCTCTTGATCGATAGTATGCAATATGCTTGCCAGTGAAATAATGTCGAGTTCTATTTCAAACCTCATTTTTTTTTTTTTTTTTCAGAAACGAGGCTTGAAACGAAAAAAATTGTACCCTTCATTTTTTACTTGTTTTTGTTTCCAGAATAATATTTTTCCTGGTTCTATATATATATATATCACATGAAATATTGCGCGTATAGTCACAAAATCCATTGAAACAGTTTGTAAAATAAAGACGACAAAACGACAGCGTAAATGTATATCACATTAAAACAAAGACGAAGAATATGAAATGCGGTACGCAATTGTTGGCAATTATTCCAAAAAAAAGAAAAGAAAAAATGGACTCGTCTATTGCAAAAGACCATTACTTGAAATCGATCCACTTCCTTGCTAAAATTAGTGAGCGAAGCAATTGATTCGATACACATAATCGAGCCATAAATAACCACAGTTTGAACTACATATATTCGAGCTACCTAATATTAATTTATATTCTGTATCTTACAACGATAAACGTTATTAATGGATTACGCCACCTAGAATACAGAGTATAAATTAAAATAAAGTGTCCCGATCTTAAACAACTTGATTCAAACTATCGTGGCTTTATTCGACGTATTAAAAATTGACGGTCATAATTACATCGTCTTTTCTCTTTTCATTCTTAAATATCAATTTTCATTTCATAAATATGCCATCACTTCATCGTCCTCCTGCTTATCATTCGTTGTTTTATTTTTACTCGTTATTTACTTATTATTTATTATGTTATGTCTTTCTTTCCGTCCAGAAGCGTGATATATACATAGAAAGAGAGAGAGAGAGAGAGAGAGAGAGAGAAGCGTGCACTTGTGGAAAGTTTGTATGTTGCTTTCGTGAACGAATCACTCGAAGCTACACGAAGGAACGTCGAGCAGAAAGCCAAGGTGTGTTCAAGGTGCCGATGCATGTACGTGTGGACCGGGCTTTGGAGTTTGTAAAGGGCTTTTCCAGGATGGGGACCAGGTGGCCTATACAACGGTGGAGCATTCCGGTACACGTGGGCAAACATTCTACGCGACGCTACGGCATTTGGTGAAAATTGGATATCGAATGCTTCGACGAGTTGAATGAACCGCGTCCTACCCAGATCTCTCGTTCGCGAAACATCGAAAAACTGTGAATCCTAGCTGATGCGTGTTTTCACCTAAAATTGTTCATTACATTTTGCCGTTCAATTCTCGCTGAGAATTCAATTTGGTTCAAGAATATAGTCTTGGTTCGCTGCGAATACGTTTTTAGCTTGAAATGTTGCAATGTTTAAATACTTGTTAGGAGAATGGAAGTTTTGCATTTTGTAACAAAGATACAGACGTTTCGACAAGCTATCAAGAAACGAATATGTTATCTGAAGACAAAATTCGAAATTACATTGACTTCAGGTCGGTGTCTAATAAAATATGGAAATTTATCGATATTAGTTATCAAGAATATTGATTGCTACCACTCTGAATATTACCATAGAGTGAATCATTTAACGTTAAAATGGAAGATCTCTTTGTTGGCTTGTATTAAATGAGAAATACCAAAGAGAAGGAAATATTCATTATGAAAGCGTCAGTATTACAAAAATGAGAATTTTCTTTTCAAGTTATCGTTCTCTAGAGTAGATTCTAATTTTATATCTGTATAATACTTGAAACGAACGTGTTACTTGATCATTTTTTTCCATTAATTCATACTGGAAACTTTGCAATTAATTATGTCGTAACATACATATAATTAAATTTGCAAAAGAATCTATAACAATGTAAAAAAGATTCAAAAAGGAAAGAAAGAAAAAGTAGCATCTTTCCTACCCGAAATCCGCTTCTCAAGCCTCGTCACCCTATCCTCCTCATTCACTATCTCCTTCACGACCCTATTCACCCATCTCATCCTTTCAAAAAACGCGTCAGCACTCGTCTTACATCCAACTCCCTCGCCATTTCCACCAATTACCGTGATCGTCCGGAGCCATGTATTAAACCCGAATCAATTCAGGACGAAGAAGTAGGCAGAAACAGAGATAGAGAAACAGTGCATCTTGGCCAGGAATTGTCCAAATTGCATCCTCGAAAAGACGCAAAGTAGTAATTAAATGTATAAGGGACAACTGGGTGTATAGGTGAACAAAGGTTAACAATATATAAATATATTTACATATATGTATATATATATATTTATATATACGTATAATTCATATACATATATACATATATATAAATAACAGAGGTTCGCTCGCGTTGCTCCGTACAACGTGTACGTTGGTGTATACGTGTGTACGTGTATTAAAACGTCAAGATAGATTCGAGATACGGTGTGTGTACCGGTTTTCTGATCGAAAGGGTCTGGTGGTAGTATCTCTTGGGGTGGTTTTTTTTTTTTTTGTTGGTAATCAGGATCTCGGGGGTGGATCACGAAAAACAAAAGACTTACGGCGTCTGCCACGAGGTGTGCGGGCGGGAGGGCTGCCTGCAAGTGTCCACTCTTCAGCAGGGGGTCGGCGAGGCCTGCCACGCTGGCGTGTAAGGGGCTCGGGTGGAGGGGATGATGTGGGGTTGTAAGGTGGGCCGTGGATAGGAGCGGATGCCCGTGAGAAGCGGCGAAGGCCGAGGAGGAAGGGTGGGCCGCGAAGGGCGAAGTCGTCAAAGTTTGGGTGTTCAGCGAGGGCGGGGTGGGCCCGGCAGCGGGCGCGGGCAATGGCAATACTGTACTTACGTCCGAGTGGGCGGGCACCGCGTAATTACCCTGGATGGTGTAGGCTTGCCCACCAGCCAGGATCACTGGCCCACCAACTTGGGGTTTGGGGCGATAAGGGATCGTGGCGCCTTTGGGAGGGGACTGAAACAGAAAGAAACACACGCACGAGTGCGAATACACAAATCGTGTTGTTCATTCGTGTACTACAGTAGCAACCGCTTAACGCTCGCTGGTTCGGGTTCGTATGGTCGATCAGTTCGTCGGACTAGTTCGCTAGACGGTCTCTTTGGATGGACAGCTAGGTGTTCTCGGAACGCATTAAGAACGAGCGAGATACGAGCGAGAGCGCTATTTGTCTAACGGGGTCCTGAGATGATCAATATACATTGTCGATACTTCAGGGTTCTCAACGTTACTGTATGTGTAAACGGATCCTTGGATATTGCGTATACGTTTTATGGACGATATACAGGGTGTTTCATAACACGTAGAACCCATTTCAGGAGTGGACAGCAGACGCAGAAACGACGAAAGCTGTCCATACAAATACATGTCGTATTTGATTTTGTTTACAAGTTATAGTCATTTTTATGTTACAATAATCCGCGACAGGCAGAGGATGGATATCCGCGTGTTTATACGAACCTTTTTCACTGTCTATGTGTCCCCTGCCCGCTACTGAAATGACTCCCACATGTTACGATATGCCCTGCACATTGTCTGGGGGACGTTTACACGTATAATAATGTTTAGAAACCTGAAGAATTATCCCAGGATTCCTTAATTCAGCGACTTTCAACCTTTCTTATCTTATGGCATGCATAAACGAGTTACTAAAATTATATTTGGTTTGAGAGCATTCACACCAAACGCCTATTGTTCTGGCTGTTGTCGTTTCTTTACTTAACGATCTAAGAGAAAAGGAAGTGGATGACTATGACTAAATGGGTAGATATTACACGCTTCAATCTCGCGGGTTTTCTCGCTGGTTGAAAATCGCCGATCTAACCGATCGTTCCGTGGAACTAGCTCCAGGAATTCGTGGCAATGACTTCGCGAACATTAAACTCCGGGATAAAAGAGCGAACCTTAAGCGGAGGCTACAGTATATAGACACGAGAAGATGGCTAGCTAGTGGCATCAACACTTTAACGTTCTTCCTTCGTGGAAATTTACAATTTATCGCTCGAACAACGTCATCGTTGATTTTTATCTTTCTCTTTTCTTTGGACTCATAAATCGTTTAGCAAAATTGTCCTTGTACAGTAACTGGATACATGAATCTTGTAAATCGAGGACACAAGGCCAAGGGAAATATGTATTGCTTTCTATTACATTCATTATCGCACACTGCTGTACGGAATGTGTGGTATCGATATGACAAATATCTGCCACATACTTTATGGCACCTCGTATAATTAAAACACACGCTCACTTTTATGATCGCATTGTGTTTCATGTGAGAGCTAATCAATCGGATTCGTGTTTCTTAGCCGAGCCATTTTCTCATCTCTGCACAGTACAGAGGCACTTCTAGCCTCTCGCAGATTCTGCATTATTATAGCGCAACTGCGTATAGAGAACTACGAGTAGAGACGTCACCCTGCTTGATGGTTTCAAGTGGTAGATTGACTGCGAATGTTTAAGCATTCAGGAGAAACTTAGTAGCAGAAGCAGCAGAATGATCGAAACGAGCAATTCTCAACTTCCACGATATTCTTAGAAGTTCAGAATTTTACAATTTCTATACATTTCTTTCCTGAAATGTTAAATATTAATCACGTATCTGACTACCGTGAAACTCATTAGCTTAACGAATGATCGAGCTGCTACGATTGATGGAAATGGAAAAATTCGATAGGTGACATTGATCTGGTATTCGAACCTCGAGGAGGCGACGTAAAAAGTGCAGCAGATTAATTTAACTTCTGAGAGGCTCGATCGATGGTATGACAAGAATAGATGATATTGGCCAAACTCGAACCTCCAGGAAGCAATATTTCACGTGTAACGACCTAATGATAAAACAGATCTTTATTGCATCCATTAAACTTTAAATTAGCATAAACATTCGCAGTCTAGAGATAAGTAATATGGCAGGCCTTGGTCTCTAGAATACCTAAGTACGTACCTCTAGCATAACACAACAGATGTGATATATGCATTGTGTAATGGCCTCGCTGGTACCGGATATGGTGACTGCGCGTTCTGTCGAATTAGGCAGCATGTCAGAGGCGACCTGGATCGAGGCACCGGTCACCTCGCGGATCTCCTTGATCTTCGAGCCACCTTTGCCGATCAGAGAGCCGCACTGCGATGCTGGGACGATCAACCTGAGAGTGATGGGTGGCCTGGGTACACCGCCGCTCCCCTGGATGTCGTGGAACTGGGAACACCATTCCTCGAATTTTTTGCAGATCAGCGTGAACGCTTTGAAGATTGAGTTCGTCGGTCCGGTCACTGTCACTATTCGCTCCGGGCATGAACCGTCGGAGATGTTGATCTTCGCGCCGGACTGTGAAACAGCAAGTTCGATTAGTTCTTTTTGTTTCTAATAAAAGGAAAACAGTTCTTTTTATCGAAGGATAATTATAACGGTTTGAATTTTTCTTATTTTGAAGCGGTTGTTGACAGCGGTTTAGAGTTTCAAGTTCTTTATTTTAACGTAGCGTACATAACGGTGCTATGTATATGATCGATAAACGTAATTAGGTATAATTATTCTCACGTTATTTCGTACAAATCGTTTCATTCGCGAATAGGACATAAATACATTTTATGGAATCTTGATAAAAAGACACACGGAAATATATCTGATTCGTGATCGTACAAGTTTTATTGGAAAATTCAATTAAATTTCATTAACGTATACCCTACGAAGCAATTTTATAGAAAAATGTTACTGAACATTTTTTTTGCTGGGTTGGATGTGTATAATATACGCGCTTGTACATCTTTTAATAAATCGTTTATGCTCTGTGAGAAATCTATTCTCTTTCATTTAATTCTTCGTTAAAGCTTCTTCTCAATTGTTCGTGTGAAACAATCGTTGAATCATCTTAAATATTATTCATGTATCTACTTTACGTTATTCATTTTACATTATACTATACGCTTCGCATAACTTTCAGTTTATATATCATCTACATTCGCATTATCAAAACTATTCATTCTATCATTTAATACCTTGCATCAATCTCTTTTATACGTCTCGTTCGAATTATAAAGTCAAATAAACGTTTGAAACGTTGGCTTCGACAGTTTACGCTGTTTGCTTTTTCCAGCTGCACATACATTATTTATAATTTCACAGTGGCGTGTCGTTCGCAACGTCATTATCCTGCACGATAACCAGCAATCGCGACGATGACGGTAGCCGGGGCTTGTCGCATTTTTCAACGACTGATATAGAACGATTCTCTGCCGTTCCTGGACGTTCAAGCGATTAAATAGCGGACAATGGGCGTTGAATTAAACTATTGAATACCGTGTCATTGTTCGAAACCGTATTACGCTACCTGCGAAGAAGCTGAATGAAACACACGGACGTTTTCTAAAACGTAGAAGCAGGAGGCCCGATTAAATCCTATTGTTCGCCTTTAAACACGAAATTGTTTCTCGTTTGTCTACGAAAATAATATATGTGTATTCGAAATAATTTTCTTCCAGTGTATAACTGTAAATTATTTTAATTGCCCGTAATTTCTTTCTTTACAGGCGGAAACGAATTATTTCAAAAGTTTTCAAACCTACGTGTTTCCACCGTTTCTGTATTTTATGCACGTGGGCGAGAAATATATCTTATCGTTCAAAGCGACTGGGAAATGTAATAAATATCTAGAACGATTCTTAGTGTCGCCGCTTCGGTATAATTTTAAATAATTTTCTTTCTTCAAATTTTTTCAAAAGATTTGCTGTTTTGTTCGCTGAATTATACACACGCAAGAGGAAAATAGAGAAGTCATAGGATAACTTCACTCTTTATCGAGGTATATTTTACTTGCGTATAAGATTCAAAAAATATATCGAATTTTTTACAACGATGATCGCAAAACATCAGTTTTTCAGCCTCCGTTACTCGCTCAGCTGAATAATAAATCGTGCTGCGGCTGTATGATAGTCAGAGATAAATGTTATATCATTTGGAAAAGAACGCGAGAACGATACCTTGTTAGGAAAAATTGAGTATTAACGATGCTTTTCTAGATTCATAGGGTTCTGTTTTTTTTTTTTTTTTTTTTTTTTTTCATATCTCCCCTCTAAACTTCGTTAAATGGAACGTACACTTTTCTTTTTATTTACCGTGCACCATAGTCTCTTTAAGCGAATACAACAACCTGTGAATGTAGGTCGTTGGAAGCTATTTTAAATCTCTTTGTTACACCACCCTAACGTTGTACCATTTGATCAATTCGACGTGTTGGTTAGCGAATTAGGCGTGCATCGATTATACGCTGCTCGTAAACCGGAAAAAATAGAATCATTACCTAGGGATCTGCACAGAAGCATACGAGCAAAATATACAATCAAAAAAGTAACAAATATCTTCTAATTCTTCGACCATCAAATAAATTCTTCGCGAGAATTCGACGAAACAGAGAGAAAGGGAGAAACGTCGAGTGAAATTCTAAAAATTAAACTCTTACGAATACAAAATTCTACCGTGTTAAGATACACTTTTCGCACGATGATTAATTAATTTACTGCAATCTCGTACAAATTACTATGGTCTTTTACCCGTATATTTATCGTACCTTTAACGATATAGGTAATGTTGCAGATCCTTTCTCAACGGTGGTGACAACGTACAATCGAACAGCTTTATCGAATTTTTTAGAAATTTTATGGTCCATAAGCGAGTTACGGTATCAATAAAGTGTGAGAACGATCTATACTTAACGCGTTCCTTCGCCAGGCGTGCCATGCTCCGTTAAACTTCGTGTATCGCACCTAATGCATACATATATCGTAGAATCAGGTTATTATAATACACGATTACCGTAGCGTAAAACACTTACCAGAAGATCTGATATTACAATTTGTTTGTTGGCATAATAATTTGCATGGATACTTAACATAACAAACCGTGACAATCGTATTACCGTCATATTTTTAAAAAGACAAGAATACTGAAAGATACTGGAGGAAAAAAAATTGTAAAATTTGATCGTTCGTTGTTTGCTTTAAGACGTGTACGTGTATCACACAATTTTAAATAACATATTTATTTCTTCTACCCAAGTATTTTTAAATATTTTTCAATAGAATATTTACTCCTCCTACCCTAATTTATCTCTAATTTACAGAAACGAAGCAATTTATTTTCAGTTTCTTTTTGTTTCAAATTTTTGTCATCTAAAAAGTTCGCCGTGCGTCTGACTTTCCATCGATGGAAAAATTTCATCAAAATAAACCGCAAGCGTATACGGATATTTTTACGGAGTAAAAGTTATATTGCAAAAATAGATTAAAACGTGATCGCTGGCGAATCAAATTACAAGCTTCCAGGGAGAAAACCGTTCTTGAAAGAGGAAAATCGTTGGAGCGTATTATTGAAATCGAATGAAAGAAATGGCAGCCTATAAACACGGTAACGAAACGTAACTTTGGCTATAGTTTCTTGTTGCGACGGCTAACAAATCGCCACGTCGAATTCACGACGTAAACTAATTGCAACTGACGCGAACTTGCCCAGCCTGCAGTTTTTGGATACATATATCAAAACCGGAGTAGCAAGGATGACTTTAGCCTGGATGACTAAAACCTGCATTGCACGCAAATTCGAACTTTGAAACAGAAAGTGAGCAACGTTTCTAACAGATAACTACTGTCACGTTGCACTTTTCTTTGGCGTAAGATTACAGTCGGTGTGTACATAGTGATTAAGTGTTTGGTTGGACAACAGAAAATTACTCGAATTTTATCGACTACGACGGTATTATACAAAAAGGACATTAATCGTTGGACGGCGAACATTGTCGATTTTTAGTCATGCAGATAATTTACGTTCAGTGGCTGTTGAGGACACGCTTATAAAAGTAGTTGAACGCTTATTTCTATGCAAATTTTCATGGACACTATTAAAGGGATACAAGTCAGGGATTCGTTTTATTTGTTAAAAAATTATAGCCAGTTGTTCTTCATACATTATACGGTATATCGTATACTTTTGTGTATTGTACACGCCGTGCTTTTTCGGTATCTTTAAATTTTGCATAAATGCATAGAAACACGCAGACTCTTTATATCACGCTGTAAGCGTTACGCGAAACATTTTGCAACTTGTACTATTTTTATCGCGAAAATAGATATTTATAATTTCTCTGGCGTTTCATTGTAAATTATGAAAATTTATAACGTACGATAATAATATGAAACGCGAGAAGGATTACGGTAAAAATGTAATAATGTATCATTAATATGTGTCGTGAAACAACATTTATATGCTCGATAATCAACGCGTTAGCGTATTAATCAAAGCGCAAGCAGAAATTTAATAGTTCTTGAATAGCGTCCAAAACGTTCAGATCGTAAATACTAACGTGAATCATAAGTTGTTTGTCCACCGGTTTACGCGAAAACTTTGTTTATTCTATAAAAATTCGCCCAGCAAATATGTACATATATAGCCCAATTCTCGAAATGCTGGACAGCGTGTTTCCAATTTAAATGCAACGTATGCTAAACGAAAGTTTACCTATTGCTTACGAACGAAGAACCATTTACATGTTGATGGTAATGTTCGTATTATAAATGCAAGACTATTGAAATGTAAATAGAAACATATAAATGAGGAATAATCACTCGTTTGGACTATGGACCCATTTGAAATAAAAAGATTCTTCATCCGAGTAACGAGAATAAAATAAACGAAAAGTTATGCTTTTTAGAATATTTGCCTTTGTCTCTGTATCATCTCTATCGTTAACGAATATATCGAATTCTCTTATTACAACTAAGTTAATGACATTTCATTATTACTAAATTTCTTTTTAAATAGCTTCTCAGAATCGCTTTCAACTTTCTTTTCTTACGTATGGCCTAAAGTAAAATTATTTTGCTATTAATTATTAAAGTAGATTATATAACGCATTTTTCCCGAGTGTCAGGAATTTATCGCGATAGCAGTTTTTTCATGCACGCGATGACAAATTAAAGAGAAAAAGCGATAATTACGGAAATTAATAAATCACTCGGAGAATGATAAAAATTTCACTGAGCCATAGAAAGATATAAAATGGGTAGATTAATTACCTCTTCGCGGAACCTCTTGACGATCTCTCCTTTCTTCCCAATGATGCTTCCAACCTCCTGTAACAGACAGAATGCAAAACACCGTTAGAATCGATCCCAACGCAAACTGCGAGCTTTACGACGGTTAAAGCGACGCGTTCGAACCATAAAGTTCCAAGTGCGTACTCGATCCCTACGTTTCCCCCGAGTTACTGTGTTTCCAGGAATTGCTCGTAAATACCAGCCAGTCTCTAGCCACCAACTCGTCGTTTTATCCTGTGTGATTTTCTTTTTTTTTTTTTTTTTTTTTTTTTTTTTTTTTTTTTTTTTTTTTTTTTTTTTTTTTTTTTTTTTTTTTTTTTTTTTTTTTTAGATTACACGAGCTTTTCCTGTTCAACGTCAAAGATAGATTCTACAAATACGTTGATATTTCTTACCTATCGATTCGATACTAAATTCGGTACACTTTTACAACCAAACTGTTTAAAATCGAATATTACGAATGTACGCGAGTTTATTTGTACGGCAGACGTCTTCCTTTTTCGCTCGTATTTGATAAACATGTTCTTAAAAAATCGATTTTTCTACAAAGCAATTACGAAGCTATTATAGAAATACAACAAGCTGTTAAGGACGACGCATATATTTGAATATCTTCAAACTTCTGAACTTTGTTACGAATTTCCCGGCTGATCCAGCACGAAAGAGGCGTTAACTATTCAATGTTTGTAGATCAAATCTGAATTCAGCGGGATCCAGTTACTATAATTGATAATGATATTAATCGATTATCATTACCATAATCAGTCGGTGGCGAAATCTCTTCGTTTAAAATTGATTAAAAAGTAATTTCTCATAATCAAGCTTCCTATTCATAATCGAATCGTTGTATTATAATCAAACTTCCGTTACTGATATCAATTTTCATAATTAGACTCGAGGACAAACGATAGTAGTTCATGTAAAATTCGTATCGAATGCAGCTTTTCTTCGAAACTTACCTTTAACCATGTGTTTTATCTGTTGCATATTACGCACAGAGCAAGAAACTTCGAGAAGCATTACGAGTATGAAGCATATAATATATTCAGGAGCGAATAAACGCAAACAGACGACAGACAATGCTCGACAAGTTTCTCAAATAAATTCCACGTTGTTTTAAAGAACAGTCGTTCGTAAGAAGTGTGACGTTGTATCAAGTGTTTGTGATAAATACAAATTTTACAAATGTTATAATCGTTCGCGATAAACCTAGTTCAATATTGAGCGTTTTTTATCTTCTGTGTAATTGTTATCAGTTGATTATTCTTATCAAAAACTGCAAGTTCCAAAGTGATCATAATAAGCTGATTCCGCTGTGCGTTTAAGGTCGCGAAGTTCTCTTTAAAATAAATAAATAATGCGACGATTAAATGAAAATTGTAATTGAAATCATAGATTTCGATCGTTTCCATATTTCCTAGAAATCTCGATTACAGGTTTTAATAGCGGAACGTTGAATGATAATGAAGAAACGAAACTCCTAGTTTTTGCAGTTGTTCGATCAATTTGATTCCTCGTTTTACGAAGATTGCACATCGTCGTAATATGCGGTTAGGCTTTTTCGTGGCTATACAAACGAGCAGCGTTAATGAAACAAAATTCTGACAATAAACGGCTCGCATAAAAATCACGTTTATCTTTATCAGAAGAAAAAAAAAATCTCAAGGATAGCGGTATCGTTTCATCCTGCAGTCGCAGCGATAAGTTTCTTTCATGGACGTTATACCGAAAATAAAGCAACGATGCAAGAACGTAGCATTGAAATTTCGTCTCTTGTCTAACGAAAACGATCACTCGAACGCGGATGTTATTGAGCGTGCGAGCGATATCTCGGGTTCGTTTCCACGCGATACGCGTGCTCCTGACACTTGTAATCACTCGCCAGCGCCCAATTACTCGATTAATACACGCGGCATGCATCTATATAATAATTAATTCGGCGCGCGTTCAATCGGAAGTGATCCTCGCCACACGTCCCGATGTCGTTTCGCACGGTCAGACGATTTTTGCCAGCGGCGTTGAATAATCGTCGGTGTATTATGAAATTTTCGTTATTTCAGCTCATTCGTGATTTATGATATTATCGTTCTTCCCCCTTGAAATTCTATGATTTCTAGCTTATTTAATTTATTATTCACTTAATACTGGATTTTTCTTCAGCGTAGGATTCTTTAGATTTAATTTTTCATAGCGAAACATAATTATCTTATCGGGTTTGATAAAAATTACGTATGTATATATACATAAAGTTATTTTTACGCGAGCTGATAGAACCTGGATTTTCCTAAATTGATATTTTATACAGACACTTAACTTTATTAAATTTGTTAGCGTAATAGGCTGCACTTTCAGCTTTAAGATATACTTAGATTCTATTTTTTATAATAAAGTAAAATTCTCCTCTAAAATTTGATGGACAGAGTGTACCTTTTTTAAAGTCACTTTATAATAACTGATAGAATTTATACTACTCTTTAAGTGAACCGTTTCATCTCATATTTTTTCATCTTACGAGATACATGAAAATATTTCAAGTTTCTCGTTCTTACTTTCAAAGAAAAGTTGTATATTACACGAACTGTTACGAGACAAATGTTTGAAAATTGCAACTTGAAACGAGGGCAAATCGAAATGTGCTTTAGTCTCCTTCGATCTCGAAATGTTAGATAAGACAATACAATTCGATTGAATTTAAACGTGCGGTACGAATATAAGAAATAGCAGATTTGTAAATGCAGCCAATAGCAACGTTAAATATTAGTATATGGAACTGCGATAAAAGTGTTCGATCGCTGCAAGTTATTATGGTTCACGTGGATTTATAGAATCGTGTAAAGAGCGAGTACAATGTACACAGCGTGTTGAAACGTCAAGATAATTAGATTCAACTAGGTTGCCAGACAAGTGAATTATAATACAGTGCAAGGCGTTAGTCAATATACTTGTTATTCCAACATGCCTCTTCATTTCTTTCTTCTTTTTTTTTCTTTTTTCTTTTGAAGTCTTTCGACAGAATAACTTAAATGGAAACAGATGCAAAAACGTAGCTACGTGGCAAAGGAACGAAGCCTAACGTACGAGAAAGCGTACACGCTATGTTACGGACGATGCGAACTGAATTTACGATGCTCGACTCTTTCACGTGGCTGTCAGTATAATGTCACAGCGAATATAACTTTTATTGCGACAATTTAACCAAGTACGATATTTAATTACTCGTTTTTTTTTTTTTGACGTTCTAATTTGAAATCTTTTTTCATATGAGAAATAAAAAGTTAAACATTTTGTACAGAAAGGAGAAATATATTTAACGTCGTTTTGCGTAAGGATAAAATTTGTAAGGATTTTCTTTACGATTTTACAATTGTTATAAAGCATCAGATTATCAAAAGTTTTATAAAAATCAACAATTTTATCGTAAAAATCGATCAATTACAGTTTAAACAGAGGATAAAAGAAATGAAAAAAAAGATCTTTTTTCGCAAAAATTCGTACGAATATACGATATTGATCAAATTCCATCAAATTTGATAAATCCATGCAGTTTCACTGCCATAAAACTATGGTTTTATTCTACAAATTTATCGAAAAAATTCTCGCATATAATTCTAACCTTTAGTCATTTTTTCATAGTATTTTCTTCTATTACGTTAGGAAGATTTTCAACTTCGAATCTTAAAACAAAACTTGCACAACATATGTAAATCAAGAAAACGATCTGACTCTTCGATAATACTCAAAGACCAAAAATCTCCTAGCAACTTATCAAAATATACAGTTTTTTTTTTTTACACGATTCCAACCAGTGATTTCATTACAAGAATCTTCCAGTTTGTTCGAATAAAACCTCCTAATCCTAAAGCTTCTACAATTTACGTAAACCAAAAGAACATTCTATCACTTTCCAATAGTATAATACACCATAATTTGCTATACTCAAAGATTTCCTAGAATCTCACCAAAGCAAGAGATTTCGTTACAAAGATTTTCCAGTTACTTCGAACGAAGCTTCCTAACGCTAAAGCCACCCCAACTTACGTAAACTAAACAGAAAAAAAAGACATTCCATGATTTTCCAATAATACACGTACTATCATATCAAAGTATTAGGCTGTCCGAAAAGTTTCTTTCGTTTCATACGGTGATAATAGACGAACAATTTCCGTTTTATATTATTTTATTGAATTAGGTGTGATCCATTTCGTTCTATTTCTATTATTATACTCGTGTTGCTTATACTTATTCAATAAACTAATATAAAAGAAAAAACATTTTCTATTATTTCCTTATAAAACGAAAGAAACATTTCGGACAACCTAATACAAAAGTCGCTGAAAATCGTCTAATCGAGTGAATACTGGTCTGGCCGATAATCAACCTAATTTTATCGTACGGATCGTCCAATTCTCGAGAACATTCTCCTCAACTATTCCAACGTACATATGTACAAAGTTACGGTCGCGCTGCCTCTCACGTTCAGCTCAGTCTCGAGCGATTTGCGCTCTAGCACGCGACAAACACACGTACATACGTACGCAAACAGTCGGCCACTCGGAACCTATAATTAGTTGCGCGTTCGTGGTCGATGTCCAGCCAGATCTCGTGTCTTCGTTGACACGCTCTGACCCCACGATAATGTCACCGCTTAGGCTTCTGGGCGAAGCAGGTATGCGCCAATGTGCGCTACCTCTAAACTTAGATGACGGCTAGAGAGCACAGAGGGAAGAACGGCCGAGATGCCAGGCGTCTCGTTCCACAGGAGACGATGCCACGAACGCTGCGCGTATCGTGCTAAATTCTTGATTTCTCGGGCGACAGCCCATCGAAGAAAGCGGATCCTATGCTCTCTTGCGACGCGACATCGTCTCTTTGAATCGCGTGCACGCGTTCCGCGGATATTCTAGCCATTTTCTCGTCTATTTTCGGGGAAACGGAATGGAGGCGAAGGAAACCGGGCTTGATCCAACCGTTTCGAATTTAATTTGTCGAGAAGCTTTCGAGGTTTGCTGGTCGAGTTTGTTCGAAGCTAGCTCGATGGACGATGAACGTGAAATCGGTAAAAGGCTGTCGAGTCTCTCGAGAGAACCACGGTTTTTGGTTGTTCAATTCCTTTTCGGATATTCCGACAGCTTTAGGTTTTTAGGGTAATAGTCCAAACACCTAGAGTTTGGAAGCGTGAAATTGCTGGATTTTCCAGTCTTCGAAGAAACGTTGTAGTTGTTCAATTTATTTTCGGGACTCGGAGAGTTGCGAGTTTCCCGAATAGTCGTCTATGGCCCAGAATTGCGCGCGTGAAATTGGTGGATTTCTGAGTCTTTGAAGAATTTATTTTTGCCACTGTGACAGTTGCGAGTGATCCGAGTAGTCAACTATGATCTAGAATTGCGAGCGTGACATTGGTGAACGCTTTAGCCTTTCGGGATCGTCCCATGTCTTTGGTCCGAAATTTATTTTTGCCACTTTCGAGTCGCGAGTTTTTGAAGCAACCACCTATTGCCTAAATTTATATCCGTGAAACCGCTGTAGTCTCGAGTTTTTCAGGATTACGAGCTTTTGGGAGCTTTGCGAGTACTGAGTTTTCGGAGCCGCCAACCATAGCCTAGAATCGTAAGCGGAAAATTGATGAACTTGTCGGTCTCTGAATATTTAAGACGGTCATCGTGGATTTGTTGAATTTTCATTTTTAAATATTAATTTTCTGCCACGTCAATTTCGCGCGAAAATAGGCAGGACTTTTCGATTTCGCAATTTAATCGAGTTAATTCCGCTTGTATAAATAAATCGTTAAGGAGTCAGGAACAGGTGATGGGTCGGTAAACGTGACATTTTTCAAAGAGCGACAGTTTTTCCAACGTAATTGCGTCGGTCTCGATGTCGCAGTTAATTAAAAGGTTTTAACGCGGCCTGGCCGCGAAACTAATTACGCTAAATCCTGCGCGGACAAACCGACGAATTATCTTTCTGAAAACGGAAAATTAACGCGCGACGTTCCAGGGAATCAATGGCAACCTAATTGTCAGTTTGCGAAGGTAAAGTGACCTTTGTTAATTATGTTGCAGGAGATGCTTTTGCAAAGTGCAAAGGTTAGTTTCACGCGAACCGACCGTTTTAATCATTTAATCATTCTTCTCTCAAAACCTGAGACTGGATTTCTTCTTTCAAATTACTTTTACGAACAAATTTGACTTATAAATAGTGTTTAAAACGAGCTCGGCTAACTTCTTTGCGATGTCGTTGAACATATAGCGAAGAGTATAACTGGACTCATACGAGAGAAATAACGTATAAACCTAAGCAAAGATCTTTCTTAAATTTCATTAGAAACTTTTCGAAACTTTATTTCGATCGTTGTTTTTCTCTACGTTTCCATTTATGGAGATGATCAGTGTATGACTTCTGGAAAATTCATATGTTTGTTCGTATTTTACTACTTTATATTCCAATTATAAATTATACAAATTATAATTATATTCCAATAACATATGAATAGAAAATTGTATTATTTGTGTAAAGTGTACGAGGAATACAGGCCATCGATAGAAACAGATCGTTCATAGTCAGACACGTTACGTTTGAGTTATCAAGCTTTTTTCCCTGACAATTTTTGTCCGATCGACATGTTAAAAATATTACGAAGTTGGGAAATAAGTTAAAAAATACTCGTTCACTGTGAAAGTAAACGTTTCACAAGATATACCTTCTTCTAATATAAATCTTCTCTTTATAAAAGTTATAAAATCTTCCGACTAGCTGAGCAGCGAATTAGACCGAATTCATTATTGATTTTTTATCAAGATACATCAAGATACCTACGATCTTTTATTCGAATAATGAAGAGTAATGATAAGAAAGAGCAAGATCATCGTAATAAATGGGATTGCACCGCGTATTTTCGTCTTAGAAACTGCTTACTTTCAGTTTCGGTTCTACTTTCATTCTATCAAAGGAAGCAAACGAAATTGTATGGAAAAAAGATAACATTCCCAACCGCATTCCTTGTCCGACTCGGAACAAAATCGACGAGTCAGCCAAACACGCTAAACTGCTCGAAAAACCACCATTAGCGGCGTTATTAGACCAGTTTGAAACGCGGCGTGTACACTTAATTGCCCACTTTGCATCAGCTTCTTTGTACCATTTCTGGAAGCATCCTAAAGCACTCAAAGGACTCTGGTCCCTTTATAGCTCCCTTCCACGAGCGTAAAGCTTCCTACACACGTTGCAACTAAATCACGTGGCGATGCATGAGATCTAGATTTTACGACTGTTTGCGGAATGTCACAAGTATAGTTTATGACAGCGCCGATGACATCGTGGTCATCTTAGCGAAAATAGATTTTGGAGTATTTAAATTTTCGATCAGAATATTCGATATTATCCATCCTATGTCGTGTCTCAAATTATTTATGGGCATTGTTTCTAACGACTCTGCTCCGATATTCTACTTTATGAAAAGAATTCGCCAAAGGTTTGTAAAAGCTACTCGAAAGAATTCACAGCCGAAGAAAGAAGCGAGCAGTTTCAAAACCCTTTTTCGAAGGAAAATTTTACATTTCAAACAATGAAACGCCAATTTTCTGAAAGTATATTAAAGTACATTTATCTGGACTTTCATTGTAAATTTTCCAAATTCAACCCAATATATTCGCAAAGAAAAACAAAAGTCTCAAGCATAACTTTTCTTTTAATTTTTAATATTCTACGCTGTTAATAATAGATTTCAGTTCTATCAAAAATACCATAAAAACACGACAGTCCTTCCAACAGTAGCTTTAAAATCTACAGTCCCTTTAATTTCCGGGAGAATTAACGAACTTGCAAAGAACGTCTACGTGCAAAAAGAGCCTAACGTCGACGATTCCTTTGTTCCACGTCGGTCTATCCGCTTCTCCACTGCGTCTCGCGAAATAGTCGACGTCCGCTGCGTAGGAAGGAACACGCGGAAAAACAAAAGAAAAAGGAAGAAGGGATCCGAGAAGGCGCCAAGCTTCGTAAATCATCGCCAACCCTCCCCTCAGTCGCTACCAGGGAGCTGGACAACGCGTCATCGTCGACGAATCTCCTTAGAAGCAAATATAGCTGGAACAAGAAGACATCGACGAGACGAGGCTGGCGCACGGCCAATTAGAGAGGTCACTACCGTACGCTGTTCCAATCGGTCGCATGATTCTCGCCAGATCCTTTACGGAAGGGTTCCAGTTTCTAGGGGTTCTAGAAGAGGAACAGGATGATCGAGCATCTGGGATGAGCCACAGCGCGTTTCATACTCGTGCGGAAAAAATTGCTTCGTCTTGGAATTATTAGACAAACGAACGTGCACGACATACAGACACAACGATTGGTCAGTTGCTGGCCAAGTTCCAGAATCTTTCGCTGCAGGATGTGGAAGAATGCTGGATTAGTTTGCTGCATGTATTTGGGATTGGAATATAACGAGTTTTGTCGATCTTTAGTATTAGAAAACATTAGGTAGATAGAGATTATGGCAGAGAGAGAGAGAGACGCTATTTCTAGCGATAGAACAAAGGTGATTTTCTTTTTCTTTCTTTTTAAAATGGTAGATTAAAGCACGATTGCTAATAGCAATGGTCTTTGGTAATAATAGTAACGATTAAACTATACGATGGCTATGACTTAGAATTGATTCTCATATCTCTTCACTTGTTATTATGATCGCACAAGCCAATTGTGATTGCGTTTGATAACGATAATGGCAACTTAACTGTAGGATGAATTCTTATTTCAAAATTCTTATTTATAGTTGTCCACTTGTAATACTGATATTGCATGAGTCAATGGATATTCTGTTTAATAATAGGAACAATTTAAGCGTATTATTACTTTGACTGGAAATTTGTGATCCTGTTTCTCCTACTTTCAATCTTGATCGTGATTCCTCTGTAATTATTTAACCTTTATTTTCAATTATTTTTACCTTCGATTTTGATCGTAATTTTCTGTAACTGGCAACCGAAACAAAAGCACTCTGTGCCTTCTATGTAAAAGAATATTAAATTTATATGAAATGAAATATCTCTGTTTCAAGCGATAACGAAAGCGTGGAATAATAAAAATCTAATTTCAAGATTTTAGCAAATATTTAATGAAATGCTTGGCCTATCGCGTTTTACCTACAGAAGCAATTTAAATCAGCATCTATACTTTCATCACTGTTGTTCCTCCCTTTTGCCGCAATTAGGAAAATCTATTTAAGCGCGACTTAATTAACGTTTAAGTCACAGATCGATAGTTTGTTCAAGGGTTGCTATTACGATTTTTTTTTATCCGAGTTCGAACGAGAAGCAACGAATGGTTCATTTAAAAATTACCCATGTTCTATCGATACGTGCATTTCTCTGGCTGACTAATACCATTTTCAACGCGACGTTTGAAAACCGAATTGCCTTCCATTTGGCTGAAATCTTTAGAAAGATTCTCCCTAGGACCCTCCTTTTCCAATAATTTTCTTCCTATGAGAATCAATCAAGGTTACTATTTTTCTAGCAATTTGGTAAGATATTAAAATTGTTTTCCCATCGTCGATTGAAATTCTTGCTTTGTGATTAATTTCCCATATCGAAAATAACCAATTTTAAATTAATTAAACAGCTTCGACGATTGTTTGCTCTTAGCTATTATCGTCTCTTACGTGTTTGACTATTTTCAAATATCAATACGCATGATTAAATATTGCAGCATCAATTCATCTTTTTTCAAAGTAAATTTTGACAACTATATTTTGCTTAGAGTCTTTGAATTGTAACAATTTCATTTTATGATTCCTAAGTACAAAATTTCTCAAAATTCAGCGCTAGTATTTTTCTCGAATTCGAATCTCGTAAACTGCAGCAATTCTCCACCTCTCAAAATTTTCAACTATTTCTATTATTACTAAATGTCCTCTAATTTGTAATTCTATATCTTTTCGTGTCATTCCATCTTAATGCTCGTTTCTTTTTTTCTATGATTTTTCCAAATAGTCCAAAGTCACAGCGTTTTATCAAATCATTATCGCGTTATCAACGTTGTGCCTAAAGAATCTTCTTCGTTATCAAACAACAAGAATTTCATGCATCGGTAGCGACGAAAGATATCGTTCTAGAGTATTTGATCAGACGACCGAACCTTCGACAATTTGTCCTGGTACCATCGCAATGTCACGGCCGTTCCTCCGACGCGAGTACCATCGCGTGGCATCGACATAAATATCTGGCGTAAATCCAACCCGTGTCTTATCTTACCTCTGCTCGTTTTCTTTCGTGTTCCTTCTGTTTTCTTCTTTGCCTTGCGTGTGTATAGACGTCGAAACTTTTCTCGAGTTTTCAACTAGTAAGTCTACGCTTAACCCTTCGGTCACGAAAAACCAGCGTTAACAAGGATGATGAACAGTTACAGCGGTACCATTATGTTAATTATCAGTTTATTTATTTATTAAATTATTTGTGATTTTTAAAGAAATATTAGGAATCGTTGAATTTTCTCACAAAGGTGATAAAAATGTCTGTGACAAAATTTTCATCGAATCTTTAGATTATTTGTCAACGTCCAAATATTGTAAATCGTTGAATTTTCTTCACGAAGGCGATAAAAATAAAACAAAAGTGCAAAGATGATGATTGTATTAATTCTTTGGATTATCTGATTGAAGATGATAAAAATGAAGAAATATTTCAACAATGAAACTAGGTGATTATAATGTTAAATGGAAAGGATATAGTCGAAGCTGAGAAACAGAGAATATGTTAATCTTCGAGGTTTCTAGCGTCTAAAAATTGTTAAACATTTTCGCAACGCGTAGAAACTTCATAACGAAAAGCAAGGGTTATCTCTTTAGAAAAAATAAAATGTATGTTTTACGAGCAATCACTATCAGTCAAAGCTCGTTTCATTCTTCTGTATTACAAAGTTCAAAACGCATTCAGCACTCGATATTGTCTTGATAAGATACTGCACACAAGAATTGTCACGACATCGTCGCGAATATAAATATCATTCTTCGAATATATTCGTCGTAGGAAGAATATAAATTTATCTTAGAAATTTAGTATCTTCGAAGAGTCTAATTACAGTAAATAATTATTTATATAATATTATAATTATTAATATTAATTAATTTATATAATATATAAGTATTTACCTAATAATTTACTCTATTATTTGTTATACTTCGCAAATTATTTATTTAATAATTTACAGCAATAAAAACAGTTTAGAGCGCTGTAATAATTTTACTAACGTAAAAACGATCGTTAAAGACATTGTTTTCCATCGACAATCTGTCTTTACGACAGAAAACTTTCAACTCTAACTTCTAGCTGCCTGAGAATCTCGGAATTCGTCGTAGCTTTTTAAATATCCACTGTCGAATTAACTTTGACGAGAGAATTAACGTTCGAGACTTGCGCTGGTTCATCAAATTTTTATGCCAATCTCGAATCGTTTACGCGATGTTCTACTTTCAAGAAGTATCACATTATTGAAGAGCTTCTCTGAATCTTCTGATCTTTCGTTCTAGTCCAAAGACGTTATTAATCTATCCCTAGAAATTCTTCCGATAATAGCAGTAATTAAATATGCAAATAAAGATAATGGTTCAACGATTTCCATTCAAATTTCTGATGGTTCTCAGTTCTGGAATTTTACATAAACATATTCTCTGAGATGTTTGGAGAAAAATATTCGAATTAAGTAGAAAGATATTAATACCGTTGTCTATGGGGATACGAATAAAAGTTGTTAAGTTGCTATAGAATATGCAACCATATGAAATAACTTGAAAATTAAAAATTGATCGAATATGAAGATTTAAATATATATAAAGAATTAAAATTTCATGAATTTTTCTTTTAATTATACAACTATAGCTAGCCTTCTAGGTATTGAATTTACGAAATCGAACGTGATGCTATCCACAATATTATTCCAGTTATTTGTGCAACAATTCTTTCGGATTTTCTTTTTAAATAAATCACGCTTCTTATATACTAACTTTTCATTCCAGATGATTTCAAACTCTTTTAGAAATACACTCAGCTCGTTATACAATTAATTATTAATCCTTGGAGAATCAGCGAGATAATTGGAAGGGTCGAATTGGAAGCGAAAGAAGCGAATGAAGAAGAAGAAGAAGAAGAAGAGGATGAACTTGCGTGAGATGTCTGTGTACCATTGAAAGGATAATGGAATCATGATAATTCGCATTGGACCAAGCGATTGGCCGACGTCCCTGGCCACTGTCCAGCCTGTCCTACGAGTTCGCCGTGCATATTCTCCCCGCAGACATAATGCTTCTCTGGCCAAAAACGCGGCCAGACGTATTTATTTCGCGCGAAAGAGCCCGCGTATCCGTTTACTCGCTCGCGAGCCTCGCAAACCAACCATTTCGCAACATGCCAGGCTACGACATTATCATCCCCAAAAAAAGATCCTCCGAGACGTGTCACCATTTTCCACTTTCCATTTCATCGTCCTCAACCCCTCTAAAAGACGAATTTTTTGAATAGCAAAATAACAATGTACGTTTGAACGAATGTAATGATAATGTCGCAAGCACGTTGTTACTATATGTTAAAATTAAGAAAGAAGAAAAAAAGAAAGAGAGAAAAGAGAAAATACCTACAACGTGATTTTCAAAGCGAATTACATGTAAGCGCGTGTTTGAATCGGTGGCGAAAGATTATGACAAGATAGCAACGTTCGAAAAGATTTAGAAATGAAATCAAGATGAAGTTTATCGTGTTATCTTGCTAAAAGAAAACGAGCGTCTACGTGACGATTATCTGAGAAAAATTTGATGAGCATCAAAGTGGTTAATTTACTTTTTGTTAGTCGTACTGAATTTAGAAAATAAAAATAACGGAATTAAGAATTAGTTTTATGATACGATTTATTTGCAGATTGTACACGCGATAGATTTTCTTCTTTCCGTTAATTAGAAAGTTTATTAAATCAACCACGAATGGGTAGTTCGTTCGAATGTTTTTGATGTCCAATTGCTTCTGTATCGAAATAAAGGTACTTTTATCGCGAGTTCGTACTGCGAGAATTATAAACACCGATAGTATGAAAACGCGACCATCGAATTGAATTAAAGTTAGCGTGAAATCCTGATCGGTTCCGGATTGATCGTGGGACGATCGGTTTTATCGCGAACGTGAATCCCATGTCGAGTAAGGGGATTAATCGGTTGACGTTCCAGAGGAATAAAAATTGTTTCAACCGTCATTTAAATTTTATGACCGCTTCCGATAAAATTAAACTATACCAAACAATATCGAAGAGTAAATAAATTTAATTATTGTGAAACACCGTATCGTGTTCTCGAAATATTTTCAAGTTTTATATACGCGTGTACAAGATTCGTGTCAAGGAATTTATATCGCCATCTAACTTAAATTTAGGTTAAAGAGAAACAATGCAACACGATAATTCATAAATGCGTTTGATGCGTGACGTTTTCATGTGGTCTCTTTGTCACGATATATTAAGCATGTTGGCGTATGAGCGTTGCCCAATTTTACGAAGAAACCTTTCATAAAGAAAGCTTCGTATACAATGGCGGACAGAAGAAAGTTTAAAATTGATACTCGAGTGTGTAACGTTTGTATTAAACATTTTTCCCATACTTAGCTCTCGCACGATTATATCCTATACATTCGTTTCTCTTGTCAATTACAATTCAGTTTTGCGAAATTGCAACGTTTCCCCTGATTTACTCCTTAAACTTTCTTTTCGCCGCCACTGCACCATTTAAAAGTGGAAGAAACTATCACCGAGGTTGAATGAATCAGACTTTGCATGTGAAAACATACGACAAACTTACGTTATACGCATTTTCCTATTCCGAAATTTTGTACAGACGCATAAAAATCCGCAGTCTACAAACAATAAGTGTACTGTAAATTTCTATGAATTCGTATTCGAAATTCGAACCTGAAGAAGACCACAGAATGCACATAATACGAAAAGAAAAAAGACATATAAATTACTCCAAAACATATTTCTATAACATTCTACGAACGAAGCAATTCTCTACAAACATTCCGCTCATTTAACTACCCGCCCCTTGTCCCAAAGAAACGCGAACCTGTATTCCGCAAGATCCTTAATCAAACAACAATCACGAAGGAAGATCCCACCCGTGTCGCGCAGCAGGACCGCATGAAAGAACGAGCACAGCCAATATTCAGGCGCCTCTATTCGTGTTGTAACTGCGCTAAAGAGAAAAGGGCAGCAACATTGGCGCTGGGAGAAAGGAAAAGCGGGTATGAGAGAGCGAGAAGAACGACGGCGGAACAGGGAAGCCCCATCGTCTCTGTCGTTGGCGACGCCATCGGCATAGAAGAACGCGGGTGTAACGAGATTTGTCATGGAAGTACTTGCCGCGAGTAGAGTAAGAAGCCGCGAGGGAGACGTCGAGACGGGGGTTGGCGGTTTGCAGCTAGGAAAAAGGCAGAAGGAGAGAAAAGGAAAGGGGCCGAGTGAGAGGGAAACCCTGCAAGAGGGTGGGTCGAGTCGAGCGGAGGGTGCGCACCGATAGGATAAAGGGAGTCCCCTGGTCGACCAACCGACGAACCGGCCGTGGAAAGAGCCCTATGGAGCGGAGCATCATCCAGACATGCAGAAACGTGCAATAATTTCCGTGCTGCACTTCAGCACGAACACCGACGTCGGTGTATCGGATACGCGAGCATCGGGGGATGCTTCGCGTGTATTAGAACCACGTACGTGTGTTACACGCGCGAGTTTAAAAGGTGCACAGTCGCAGGGGTAGAGGGTGGAGACGATAGCGGTGGTTGTTAGTAGCGTTGGAAACGTTCTTCAGATTCTTCGACGATTTCAATGTCGAGCCCCAGAAATTGGGCTGTTACTTGGGAATCGAAGGTTTCGCGAGGTCTCCGAGGATTTTTCAGAGACGCACGGAGGATTTAAATGGCGAGATGTTTGCCAGAAGGCGAAGTAATAGGTTTTGAGAATGTATTCTTGTTGCAGAGGCGGGGATTTAGGATCGCGAATGGGGATTTGCGTGAATTGGGAAATTTTATTAGAGCGACACACGGTGATACTTAGGAGAGACGGTTCTTAGTGATACTTTCGATTGGTCGACGAGGTAACTATTGGACTTCAAGGTTGTTCCCGTGTGAAAAATGCAAGATAAGATTCGTCGTTAGGTTCAGGGATCCGCGTTATTTATGCAAATGGATAGAAGACGTAATGCTAATGGAATGCTAAGGGATCGTAACCGAAGTGAATAAAGATTTATTTCACCTATCAAACGTTGCAACAGGACTCCGCTTGGAATATTTGTTATGTCGCTGCATATTACGCGTGGTATTTGTGTTGCAATATTTTATAAGCGAGATAAATCTTTATGTAGGTTATTTATTCCCTGGGTTATTTTTGTTAATAAAAATATGTAATTCCATGGAAATCCGCAGTCCACTTATCGTATCTTTTCTACGAATAACGGTGATATTTGTATGAATTATAAATATAATAAATATTTGTATGAATGTGACATTTTTGAAGTTCTGACGTATCTTTAAAATTGACACGTTCTATTTCAATGAAAATTTGTTTGCTATTCAGCTTTTATTTTATTTTTATAGTATCATATATTGTATAGTATATTTTATTATTATCATAATCCTTAATTCGATAAATTCTTCAAATACTGTCTTTAAATTACCGTTGTTTCTTCTTCATTTTATTTTGTAATTATAAGAACAGTTTTAGATGGCGACAGAGTCCAGTGGATACGAAGATGAAACAGCGACGCAATTCTGTTAAAATTAATTGCAAGACGTTACGTCATTCCTCGTGAAATTAATCGGAACAAGTCTCTTTTCATAAAATTTATGAGAACGATTATTATATCAAATATCGACGTAAACTCTGGAACACATTATCTTTATTTTAATACTGGATTTATTAAAAGAACAGATTGCGTGACTTTTTCCTGTAAATTGAACGTAACCATACCTGAGATCATCTTATCGTGCTATTTCTGCACGTTAAAAGGCTTATCTCGTTAATGGGAAAATAAGCATATAAAGTCTTTATTACGCGAATTAATGGACAGATGCGGTTATAAAACCAGCTTTTTAATATTAGACACGTGTCATCGTATTTATATATCTTTGCGAGTAAAAACATTAATAAAAGTAATTACGCACTTAAAGCGTAAAATTAAAAACAGCGTCTTTTCACGGGAAAATTGGAATTCAGAGTTATGTAAAATATCGAAGTACAAGAAACTAGAATTCCGAAAATTGTATTCCTGTTAATCCCATATATTTTCTACCAAAGTTACTAAGCTCTAGGAAATCCAACTATAAGAAAGATTTGAAGTATCGAGAAAATCGTAAAAGTTGTCCAGGATTTTCACAAAGTTACCACGAAGTCTCAAGATATTCAAGTTTCCTAATTAGCAGCGTTTAATTTAAAGTATCCTATGAATATTCAAGAGATTTTCAATATCACTTTTTCCTCCTTCGACTTGGATAATTTATCGATCTATTAGTAGTATAATACTCTTTCGCGAACTTGAGATTCTTATTCACTTTGTAATTTAATCGAAATTAATTCTACATAAATTTCGATAGAATATAAAATACAAAGATACATTCGTCACACTTCGTTTGTCATATTTTTAACATATATACATATATCTGTTTTCTTTTCAATGAAATAGAAATATCAGGAAATAATATATTCGAGGGACAGAAATTTCATTCTATTGTATTATATCTATCTGCTACAGAATTCAATGACAGCTTTAAGCATGCTACACAACGAGTCTTACAGTCGGTTGCACATAATTTAATAACAGAGATTGTGCGAGAACCTCGATCCATTCGAATTCAGGGAACGATTCCAATTACGATGCCTTAATCAGAAATCCAACTCTACATATCTCAATCTCTACTAATAGAGATTGTAACAAACTGAATCGTCAAGATAATTACAAATATTGCTCCTTCGTTTTAAACTGGATTTTATAATTTTCAATCGATTTGCAATTTAATTTTAACTTTGCTATTTACGAAAGAATTACGATCGCTACAGTTTTATGCCATTTACACGTTCATTATTACACATGCAACATCATCTACTCGAGTAATTTCTACTTTAACCTCGACTTGGATTCAGGAAACAATTTCAAATGCTACTTTTTCCATTCGAAAAAGTCTATCAACAGACTCGCAACAAACATGCGTATCTTTTGTATTATTATAATTATTAATTATTAACAAAAATCGTATGAGAAAAGACCTACGTTATTTTACTATTAATTAACGAGAAGTTTCGTGTAGAAAAATCAGCAACTTGGCACATCGTTTGTTAAAAATTTTATTTAGAAAAACCTGTATCTTTGTATTTTTATTTAACAAACGTCGTGTCAAGAAAAGTCTACGTTTCAAGTACGAGTATTAACCTTTGGAGAACCTCAACACTAATAATACACACTTGCCGATCTATTTCAATTTAAATACTAATCTCACTGACAATTCTAAATGCTATACTTTGCAGATAAATGCAATTACGAATAGCCTAAAATAGAATCCGACTATACCAGACAGAAAATGTAAACGTAGCAAAACCGATAGGAAACACATAATATGCAAAAAATAGACAAAATGTCCATAGCACCGTACACGTTGTAATATTTAGCTTCCAGCTTCCATTTGTTTAATTATACTCATAAATATATGAAATCACGATCATAAATATCCGCATTCCTCTATCGATTACGATGCTAAACGATCCTGAAAATACTTTTCGTTTCCTTCGTCACGGATCCAACTTGGTCTATCCCAATAATAGAGAGGCCACTTCAGCCACCAATTTAATTTCGAAAACAATTCCAAAATCGCTCCACTCCCGTCACAGATTTAACACCACGTTAGCACAGAAACCCACTACAGACTCAAAAGTACATTACTATTGCAGTTACTATATAGCCTCGTCGAAGATGCAACGGTTTCGAAGCGTCTCGATGCCAGTTTCTTGATGCAAGCAGATAGTAACACAATGCGCGTCGCAAAAAGATGTTCTAACAGAGCCAGGCGGCTCGTTCGACGTCTACCGAGTACGATTAATTGCTAAGACGGCGGACATTAATTGCCAGTGCCGCGACCACAGCTCGTGTGACTATTAATTACGGATGTAGACGACGGCGGGATCGGACTTCGAAGTGCACGAACAAGACGCGCGTTCGCTAGACTGTGAACAGGTGAACCTCGACGCGGTAATGGGATCGTAATAGATCGTAAAATCGGCTGAATACCTTCTCGGATATTATCTTCGTTTTTCCGAATCGAAATCAAATACGAAAGTGTCGTACGGTGGACGTTGGAACTTCCAACAAAAATGTCAAGGAAAATTCAGCGTTTAAACTCGGCCGAGAACTGGAAGTTTAAATAAAAATATCAAGGAAAATTAAGCTTCTAAACTCGATGTTGGAACAAAGATGTCAAGGAAAATTCTGTTTCTAAACTCCGATGAAAACTCTGGGTACAAAGGGACAAGGAGTCACTTGTCGTCATGCAGCCGTCACGTGGTCGTCTTGTCTGTCCGTTAAAACACACAGCCTTGTAGAAAAGTTATTGAGAACATCGCAATTGTCAACAGCAGTATCAACCAGTTTATCGATAATGCAATGGAACATCTTAGAAAAGTACGAGAAAATAGACAAATGTATTTCTGCAAAGAAACGTCGAGTAGCGATGTTAATAAATCGCAACCCTCGATTAGCCGATCGTAGGAAAATTATTAATTATTTGATACTATAAAATATTTTTATACGTATGTACGTATTGTAAATAAAAAACATTCGATTATTATACTTGTCTTTTTTTTTGCTATTTACCAATATGATCCTTCGAAATTTTCTGTATCGAGCAAATTTTGAATGTTTCAACGGATCGGTTCAATTTACAACACTTCAAATATGAGACGAGAAGTTAATGCTGGAATCGATTGTGTTCGAGCTTGGAGAGTTTATCGTATTCGAATATTTGTACAGAAAAGGTTTCAATTTTTATTTTATTCTCCCATAAGTATCACGATCACCAATTTCTTCATTTGATTTTATAAATATATCAATTTTAAAAAATACATGTCATAATCATACATCCAATTCTCAGAAAACAAGTTACACACTTCAATGAATTTATTCATAGCAAAATAATATTTAATACTTATTAGCATATACGTACAATTTCATATCTAATTCTTTCTCCTTTGATCACTTTATATTATTAGATTCTAAAAAAATAAGTTCGAAAAATGTTACCATTGTTCCTTCTTCTATTTAGATCCTGCAATTTTATAATGTTTGCAGAAATCAAAGTATCTATAAGCACAGTGATATACTATCTTTTTCCCAAGTCATATTTTTTCGTATATTTCGGTACATATAGCGCATAATATTCCATGCAATTAAATTCCATAATTATTCTATATAATTAATTTTCCTTAGATTTATAGAGCCAACTTTCTCATTCTAAGGCTACTACTTTTATATATCCATTGCAAATTTTATTATCGATCGTAGGCGCGAAGTTATCGATTACGGAATAGGTGGCTTAACGATGCATTGTGTGATTTATTCATCGGCGAAAAAATAGAAATGGAAGGTTGCCGGATCGGCGAAGGGAAGGAAGTTCAAATTCTTGGCAGCCAGTCAGATTCGCGACGAATTGCACGATCCACGTTGCCCTCTGATGCCATCCAACGCGTTTTCTTTTACATCAACTTTTTAATTATGTATTACTGTATTGTTATTTCGTTAAATCGATTCATAAATGATAATTTTTGGTAACAGAAATTTCACTATACGTTCAACCGTTAGAAAATGAAGATATAATTTGAATAATTAACACGTTCGATATCACAGTGAATTTTAACAAGTTCAATACGGGAATATTTTTACAATTCTTACTTTCCGCGACTACAAAAATAGAAATAAATCTGTTCTCGTCGGTTGCATTAAAAAATTCCTACGCGTGTTAGATTGTTGAGAAACGTCAAAAAAGAATAATATCGGTACGCGCATCGACTTCATAACGTGTTAAAATAAAACGTTCACTGTAGATCGATATATTCGTAGAACGAACTTAACAAATAACGTATGATATAATAAATCATAAATGAATACCTAATATTTTTCCTTATTTTTCAACGACATCTTTTTTGCCATTTAAAAAATACGGTATTTACATATCGAACTATAAGAGATATATATTATATATATGTATAAATTTATGTAATTAACACGTCGGATAACAAAGTGGATCGTCCGTACAAACGAAGTCCCACCGCAGCTTTCATTTCGACTTCTTTCATACAAATTCCTTACTTTCCTCGTAGTTGTATCAAACTTCTATCTCCAACCACGGAAACGGTTTCAAATAAACGAGTTGCTTTCGTGCGTTCAACCCTCTACAGTCGATACGCGCCACCCCTTTAGAGTTGCGATATTATCTACCGGAACACGAGCGAAGAACGCAGCGAAAGGATTCGCGTTTACACGCGGCGCGGGCCGGTTTTATTGCCGGCGAAACCACCAAGAGAACAAATGGATAAACCAGGAAAGGGAAGAGCAATTTTGAGTTCTATCGTTGGCTCTCGAGCAGACAGGAACCGGCTACGATTTCGGAGCTTTAGAGTTTCCAGCGAACGCTACTCTCTGTGATGAATGAAATTTCGTCTGTGATGAAGTCTGTACGGTGATTGCAGTTGAAAATCGCGAATTGTACGCTGTTAAAGCGATTCTTTCGAAAGAATGAAAATTTCGTTCCATCTCCTAGCGTTAAATTTGCAAATTGTGCATTGTTGATTTTCTGTTCTGTCGAAAGCGCGGAGATATCGTCGAAGCTTTAGAGTTTTAAAGTTAGAAAGTTCGAAATGGCGCGTTGTTAAATCGATTGTTTCGAGAGGATGGAAATTTTATTATGTTTCCTGAGGTTAAATTTGCAAACTGTGCGTCGTTGATTTTCTGCTCTCTCGAAGGTATAGAGATCTTACCGAAGCTTTCGAGTTTTAAACGAGCAAGTTACAATTTATGCGTCGCTAAATTGTCTCTTTTTCTACTAAAAAAGAAAGAAAGAAAAAAATAAATTGATTCTTTTAGAGGATTGAAAATTGTATTAAATCTTCTAGCGTTAAATTTGCAAATTCTGCATCGTTGAGTTTGTTCTCTTGAAAATGTCGATATTTTGTATTTTTTCACTGAACATTTTCGATCGTAGTATCTTGGAATCGATTTTCTTCGAAAGAATGGAAATTTCATTAAATATTTAGAGATCGAAGATTGCGTCCAAGAAACAATTCGCTGCAGTATCATGTGTAAAATTCAGCAAAAAGAAATTTGAATTTCAAGCTACATTTCGAAGATCCATCTTATTTTTACAGTGTATACATTCCGTTAGTTTTTTTTTTCTTTCTTTCTGTATTTCACGTTTCTCTATTAATAAATGTGTTTCGAAGAAGATTTAGGCTTCGTTTTATTTTCAATCTTAGAAAAAGAAGAAGATTCGTCGGTCGGATTGAAAAAGCGAATCCGTGTCGAAAACAAAGTAAAATAAAATGGTGACACGGAGAGAGTCTTGGCACAAGCGCTAACCGATTTATTATTGACTCGGGTCATGGATAGCCGCGACCGGGCGACAGCCACGGCGAAAAAAGCAAATCGACCGGAATACCTCTCACTGCTCTGTTTCCGGTCCAGCCTCGTGAACCCAACATCAACCGTGGAATTTGGAGAACTCTATATTTACACATCGATTTTTCTCTCCTTTCCTTTCACCGACAATAAATTCTATTCAAAATCATCGGCTCGTAAAATTTATTCTTTATATGCACTTTAATTATACCTATCCCATTTTACCAATTATTTTACTAATTATATCATTTCGTGTATCATAGCCTGTATGATATATAGTGTATATTCGCACGTTGATTCTTCTTTCTTTTTTCTTAACACGTGATAAATTTCATTCAAAATCAACGGCTAATAAAATTCTCATTAGTTGCAGTTATTTCAATTACACGTTTCTCGCCTCATAAACTGGTTAGTTATGTTTCGTGGTTTTTCGTTGAAGTTATGTCAGCGCTATGTGAGCCTCTTAGAAGCTAAACTGGCTAATTTCGTGTTCTTATCAATTCCTCAATTTCATTAGATAAATACACGATTAATGTCCACGATAAATTCTCAAAAACAAATGAGCTACTTTCATGAATAAATGAATATGATTACACACACGAATATAATCAAAATATATTTAAAAAATTGTTTTTGTAAGATCGTTTTCTTTGCTTTCCCACTTACCGAGTCTTTAATTTGTCCTCTGAGAGGTTTCTGCATTTCGATATTATCGAATAGTGAGAAAAATTATTATAAATAATAATTGAAACACTAAAAATTTAGAGAAATGCATGTTGTTAGAATTGAACAGACATTGTCTATTTAACCATAATTCACATTATAAAATTATCGTATTTGTTCACAGTATAAATATCCTTTTTATACGAGTAATTGTAAATTGTGCAATTTGTAAAATACTTTCTTCTTAGGATTAAAACATCATAGTTGTTGCCAATTTTATAAAGTACAGTTTAGCTTCTAATATGACTCTATCGATCCATCTTTCGAATCCTTTAACTTCCAACCGCTTTCATACTTTTTATAATAGAATAAATTTTGATAGCAAATAGATAAAAATTGTATCCTCAGTAAGAAGCGTTGTTTTACATTCTTGCAATTTTTTTTTGTGACAAATCCATAGCTTCCGAATCAGAGCTTTGCACATTGGTATTTTGCTCTATATTTGTTCAAATTCTCTAAAGAGAAATAACTATATTAATAATTTAATCGATGTCTGACGATCGACGACCGAATCTAATCTACTTATCTGGCTATTACGCTAACAAAAAACAAAGTAATGACGAGAACTAGAAAATTTCTATCGCATTATTTGCCCTCCGAATTATTACATTCTCTCATTTTCGTATGGATCTCCTCAAAGAAATTCATTATTCGAGTTAAGATTCCATCAGTCGCGTAAATCCGCTTACATTACAATCCACAACGCGTTGACTCGAATTTGATGTATTTTACCGGAGTCGCGGCACGTTCAAACGTACTACACCATAACGCTATTGTTATTACAAAATATTATATTATATCTACGTACTGTATTTTTCTCCGACCACGTTACCTAAGTCGTTCGCATTGTCCAACATTTTCCATGGCTCGTGAAATTTATCTGACTTCGATCGTCATAAAAAATTGAATAAAACGTAGGTCACCGGTTGCCACCGTGACAGTCAACGTGTTAAAGGGTTAAACGAATGATCCGTCGTAAGCTACGGTGAGAGGCCAATTACAAACGGTCGGTGAGATGTCTGTGTGCACGCAGCGCTTGTTATTTTCGGACGGTAATCCAAGTCCGACGAAAATACCGGCCTTCCCAGTGCCGGACACGAAAATAAAAAAAATCGTAATTGTCGAAGCCCCGGGGCAACGAGGATAGTATCGTCTTGGCTCGCGTCATCGGCTGTAAATCCGGACAGTCGTCGTTCGTCGATTCGCCTATTACACTGTTTCCTTTTGACAGTTATCGTCGCGTATTTATGAGACACGTTCCGCCGCCTCTTCTTTCCTCACGTTCGCACCTTGCTTTTCCTACACCCGGAAGTCGTATCTCGAGATCCTTGTTAGCCAATGTCGGCACAACCGATATCGCTTTCCACGCATCTCTTTAAACCCTCTTCGACCAGCTTCCGGATCTTTCTTTTTCTTTTAGGTATACTATTATTCTATGTTTATTTCGTTATCATCGTTTTATTATTTTGAGCAAGCTTTTTCATAATATTGCTAACGCGAGTTTTAACTTCTTCTTTTCACAATTTCTAGAACGTTCTCTTTGTTTGATTTCTTGGTATTTATACGTACACGTTAGTATGGTGGCTGTTTATTATCCTGAAAATGTTCTTTGATAATAACAATTGTCTATATCGACGATCATTTAATTCTAATAGTTTCGAGATCAACTCTCTTGTTTAAAAATTGTTTTCGTACGTATCTTTCATACGCAAACTGATTATTCCCATTTCCAAGATAGAATGTTCAAGTAAATCTCCATATGGTGAAAATGCTAAAATACTTGTCTAAACCTATTCTTAAATTCCAAGTAAAATGGGAAAAAGAAAATAAAAGAAGAAAAAACTGGCAGTAAAGTCTCGTATTATAAATAATGAAATATTTATTCAAACCTAGTCTTAGATTCCAATTTCCCTAACTAAAACCCTCGGTAAATTGCCCACTTTCTGAATGCTAGAATATTTCTCCAAATCTGTTCTTAAACTCCAATATCCAAACTAAAACCCTCGCGTAAATTTCCATATTCTGAATGCTAAAATACTTATCCAAACCTGCTCTTACATTTCAATTTCCGACTTAAAATCCCCGCGTAAATTCACCCATTCTGTAAGCTAAGATACTTATCCGAACCTAGCCTCAAGTTCCAATTTTCAAAAAATAAAATCCTCAAAGGAAAATTTCCATCGTTTAAATATCGTTACATTGATAGAAAGCTGGGCTTGAATTCCATCTTGGAAATATTCTTAGGGGACGGCAGTGGAATATCTCGTAGGATCGCAGACTGCGAACCGGAGAACGTTAATGACGATCTTTCGGTACGGTTTCCGGAATTCTACACACGATCTACAGAAATCCACCGTGCCGAGCATGCAAGCATGCGATACAGACATTGCTCACGCTCTTGATTTGTGTTGGAATCCTAGCAAGAGACGCGGCCATCGAGAGTTATATCTCAACAATGAAATATATTCCAACAACAGTTTCTTACTTCTTATCACGTTGTGTACAACGTCGTTTGATATCTAAATCGTTTCGACGATATTTGAACACGAACTCTACCCGTTGGTCCGTCTGTGTTGCAAAACTGAGCATCCAGGAAGCTGTTTTCGGAGCTGCGTATACAGCAGGACACTTTGGGGGGGCAAGGATGGCCCTTGGGTTTCTTTGGACGTACAGGAGCGAACAGAGTTTCTAACAGAGCGGAGTATCGTCAGAGAGATAAGAATATCCTTAGAAACACAGAGAAATTAGAAATTAGTAAATTCTGTGTGTACGAGAATATCTATGCAAATTTAGATTTTTGTCGACAGAGTGGAAGAAGTGTAATTTAAAAACAAGTTCCTTTCGTTCACTAGATATTATAAGGAATACTCTAGTCTAACTCGTAGTCTATTAATGAAACATTTCGATGAATGTTTATTCCCAACAGATTTATAGCTTTCGATGCATATTAATTAATACGCACTAGGTCCAGAGAAGAATTTTGTGGCTTTTAATATTATAATTTACTGCAGTACATCGTTTCAGACTAATTCTCTAATTAATTAAAAAATGATATGAGAGATACCGCAGAAAATATTTTCATTTGAAGAATTAATAATTAATAATTACAGAAATTTATTTACTTTATGCGTCCATTTATCAAAGGAATTTCAAATCTTTAGAATATCCAAATGGTCGAGCGTTTGCTACGAACCTCGGTTCAAAAGCCCAGCAAATATGTTCAGAATAGGCTAATAATACCGGTACCGTTTGTATCGATATTTCTGAACCACCGAAGTATCGTAATTATAACATCGATGTGAGCTTCGCTGTGTAAACGAGGAGCAGAGTGACAAATGTGTATTTCTGTGCAACATTGTGCAACATCTCGCTCTGATTTATCTTTGCAACTTGTCTCCGATGTCGGATGAATTCTCACAGATAATCGTACGTTATGTTACGTGCGATTACGCAAGCGTGGCAATTAAACGATTTCATTTATCTGCATAAAAGTAAAGAAGCTTCGAAGTCAAAAACTGTATATCGAATTGTGTATCATCGGTTGTATAAAAGATACGATGAAGCTAATTAAGAGATCATTTTTTTTTTCTCGAAGTATCGTAATTTTTGAATTAGAAAGTTCGAAGCAGAAAATTATCGACTATTCGATTATTTGGTAACAAAAATTTGTTTATCCCACGACTGAGCCAATAACGCGCTGCGAAAATTCGCTTCATTATTTCCTCGTTGTCCTACTTTTTTTCATCGTCTTTCATTGTGAGCCGTAACTGATAGGAGAAAATGCTAGTTACATAACTATATACATGTATATATAGCAGGATGCTGTCAAAAAACTAGGGTAACTGTCAATTGTTAACGATGAGTTTAATGTCTTGTAGGCGTTACATGGACGGTGTGCGCATTCATCAAACGAATTAATGGGATGTTTTCTAGAACCGTCGATTAAAGTGTACGTTGCTATAAAATGATAAACGAAAATAACGAAAGAACCTAGCGATTATTGCTGCTGGTAATTTCATCGGTAAATGAAATTTAGGACGAGCGTAATTTTTCATCCTTCGAACAAAGTCCCGCGCTTCCTTTCCAACGATTAGTTTTGTGAACTCATACGTTTTACCAAGTTTATTTTCTTTCCAAGAAACTCTAACGATTTCGCTAAACTACACAATTTACAAAAATTCTTAACGATTCTATTTAATTCCCTATAATCTAAATCGTTAAAAAAATGTGGCGGAATTTTACGTTCTTAAACAGTTAGCTGCTGCAACCTCTTTGAAAAGCGTGTACCTAAAATGTGGCGAGTATATTCGTCAAACACAGAGTATGCGTGGTTGTTATAATGTAGAATCAAGTTGCAACAAATAGACCGTTTTATTATTTAATTTAATTGCTGACAGAGCTCGTCGTAATACAAAATATCGCCACTTCTTCACGACGAGTATACTCGTGAAAAACAGCTAACCAATCGACGACTGTTTCTAATTCTCTAAACTCAGAAATTTTTCAAAATTTCACGTTATTAGGAATTGCCTTTGCTTTTCTGAAAGGAAACTGCGAAAAGTTCAATATTCCTCCGATTATAATACAATAGACATTTTCTTTGACGTAGAGAATATTCAGGAAATACGTAAACGCAAATTATTCACCGCTCAATCTCAACGAGATAACGAGCGGACCTCGAAGAGTCACGAGTTTAATGAACCAAGGCGATAAGGTTAATTAATAAACGGCATAGTAAATGGACTGTATCGTGTGGTCTTACCTTGCCCTGCATAATCAGGCGGATGGTCAGAGTGACCGAGGGGTCATCGTTCAAAACTGGTTTCGAATCCATACTGTCCATAATGAAGTCACAAGTCCTGTGATCCAAACGAAAGCTCTTCTTGAGATTTACGGGGAGAGGGGAAGGATAAGAGGCAGGATAAGGTGGGCAGGGGAAAGGTTAGGCGAGTGATTTTAGTTGGAGGGGTCTTGGGACGTGCTTTTCAATCGCTCCCAGGTGTGTTCAGTCCTTGCACTGAAATCAAAATATGCATACAGATTAGTTAATTATTCCTTAGAAATTCGAGTGTAGCGTTAAAATAGTTTATTATATTTTACTCAGATGTACATGGCGTGTTCGTGTAACATATTGTTATATCGTTGTAATTTAGGAACATTACATGTACAAATCCATCGTGAATCATAAATGAAGTTTTAAAAGAAGTCACGCAGCAAGCTATGGACTCTCAATCGTCTGAAATTGAGTACTAATTTTTTAATTCTTAAAGAAAGGTAACTTTATTTCCACTGGGTATATTCTATCTCTCGTTGTTATTTTACAATGTTTTTTAACGGCTTATTTAATCTCCTGCTGTCCCCGATTCCTCTTCACGTTTTGTACCTTTGAAGATATCTTCTTTCGAGCTATTTTATTCGCAGAGTTTATGGTACACACAAAAGGTACAAAAATCCAATTGAACAGAGAAAGCAAATATTTTAAATAAATTTCGGGTCATATCACAAAATTATGGAATCTGTATTGGATTGAATTAATTTATTGTTATTTTGTGGGTTGGTAGGATTCTGCGTAACTTGATCTAATTAAAATAACACGAGAAGATTTTAATAATATATCACGATCGTGGTTTACACGCTATAGATTATTCTATTCTATTACGATTCCATAAATTATCTTCGATATACTATAATTTGTATGATTTTACCGCTTATTACAATTTTGAACACAGCTTCAGGAACATAATTTTCTTCAGATTATTACTGGAATGATCAGATCTTAGAATTCTAGAATTTTATTACGAAATGTGATGCATTTTGTAAAATATTTTAGTCATCTTCCAATCGATATACCAGTCTAATTTTGAATTCTAATTATACTTATTGCATGTATATATAAGTCCCGTTGAGAAGCTCAGTGGACAAATGGATTTTTCCAAGAAAAACATAAGAACAACAAACGCGACAAAATTTGTTACGAACTAACAAACTTTAACGAACACATCGAATAATGTGTCTCAATGTAACTAAAGATTTCATCCTATCGTTTTTTCCACCTAACACGTAGTTTCCAAATTTGGAAAAACGTCCTCGATCATATTTGTGATCGAACAACCGATTGCAATAGAAATTAGAAAAATTGAAAGCTAAAGAAACATACAATAATTGTTATCTCATTATTCTGCTTATTATTCTTTACAGACTTTCCAATCGAACTTTAACACCAGCCAAAGTTTTCCCAAATCAAAGATCTTTATCATTCATATTGCTTCTCGACGGAGAAAAATTCGACGAAATTAAAAACGAAACGATTTGTACGATATCGCGAAAACTTTTGCCAACGTACGACAGGAATCCGATTGAAAGTATTGATTGCAAGTATCCCGATGAATGTATAACGTTTTCGAAGATAGTTTTTAATTCTGAAGCTCGTTGTATAAAATTCTAAAAGAGGATTGGGTAAACAGCGTGGTCAGTTATCGATCGGGTTACATATCGTGCTTTTTATCTCTCGAGATACTTTTCCAGGCTACGTATTTACCTCGCTGCTTTCTGATTTAATCTATCGACGAAGCAATAACTATCAAAGCAGGTGATTTTAAATCCACCTCCTTGAATATATACAAAGATGGAAAAACGTATAATGGGTCACTATTAATCGGATATTTATATAATCACGAAAGAAGGAGAATCGAATGCCAAGATTCCAATTATTCAAACAACACCGCGAAGAGTAATGTCACTTTGCGACTGGTTCTTCTACAATTCTATTATCTTCGTTTATCCGAATGCAAATATTAATTCCAATGATAAATATACATTGCTCGTCGGTAAAACTAATCTCAGATTTTAATATACCACGTCTTTGCAAAACCATTTCAAGAAATGTATTCCGGTTATTCATATCTAATAATAGAAAAATAAAAAAGAAAAAGAAAAAAAGGTCTGCGAGTATATGGAACTATAGATTTATTAAATTTTTACATATATCTTTAAATTATAGAAGAAGTAAGCTATTTAAAGAGCCATTATAATTAGCAATTCAAAAGTAATTAATACTAAAAGACTAGAATTAAAGCTTCAACCGCAATTTACTCGAATTTTCATATTTAATAACGAAATAAAAAAATTGAGAAGCCTTTTTAAACAACAGGTCTGCGAATGTATGAGAATAGGCCTATTAAATTTTTACGTATCTGGAAATTATAGAAATAAGCTATTTAAAGAGTCATTATAATTAACAATTCAAATGTCATTAATACTAAAAAGACTAGAATGAAAACAAACGAATTTTACTCGAGTTACAATTTTCTCTTGCAAACTGCCTTGCCACAAAGTTTCACAATTTTTCTCAAAAAGTAAAAAGATTTTAAAAAGGCTCACAGAGACTACAAATAATTCGAAATAAATAAAAAGGACGAACCTGTGATATTTCTAGCATCCTAATATTATCGTCAAAACATATTCGCTATATCGTTTGTTCGTGTCCCGCTGTGCAAATAATTTGCCTAAGTCCAACAGAAATCCCGAGAACATGGCGAAACGAGTCCGACGAAATTTCATTTATCGCCGGTTCGATAAATTAAAATGATAGTAGGAGATTAAAGAGGGAACAAAACAATTGGTGAGAAGCATGAAGGAGAACTAGGTTACAAAGCCAACATAATTCGACCGATTCACCGGCGACAGGCTAACGACGAAGCTGAGAGGCGAAGAACAAATATATCTTTGCTCCAACGACCGGCTCGACATCAAAGCCTCTCAGAAATAAACGAAATATGTACAATTGCCGGTACGAACTTAACGCGATTTTCACTATACCGACGAACCAACCAATGGGATTCAAGAACCACCGTAATTCTCTTCAACGACATTTCCAACTCGTTCTCGTATAGTTTTCTAAGCCGCGTGAATTCTATTTCCGTTGGAAAACGCGGGGAATACGAACGATCAGCAATCGCAACGCTCGCACAGTTAAATAAACATTACATTATCGTCAGCGTGATGCACACAGTATTCCAGGAAGCTGTGCAACAAACGCTGATTTGCATACAGAATTCCAGACCAAAGATGTTGAAATAATTTGGTAAAACGGCTGGTCGAGTTAGATTTATTCGAGAGGATAGATGATTTTAATCATTGCGCTGCGTAATTAATCGTTTATTCTTGGGTAGTTTTAACTTGAAACGGAGAACAGAATTCTTTAGTTTTTAACTGCTCGTTTATCTTACTATTTCATCGTGTTTCATTTATCGTTGTCCTTACCTTCCCGCTAGTTTTAGCTTAAAGAGAATTTTTTAATTTTCGTCTGTTCTTTTTTCATACTTTTTACGTTGGAATACATTTGAAAAATTTAGAATAAATTTCAGAATAAATGTATTAAAATTCTATTCTTCGATGAACACATGCAGAGTGTAAAAGTTAAGAGACCTTGTTTTTAGTTCTTTTCAGATTTTCTTATTACGAATCTATATACTTTTCTACATTAGTATTTCACATATAAATTTATCGAGGTTCTGGCAATATTTACAATTTTCTTTCTAGAAAAATAATTAAAATTGGCGCTATAATAAAATTTCATTTACCGAAACGGGATCTTAGTTGGTGATCGATTGATGTCTGGCGTCTGACGGCTGAATCTACATACAGCATGAACCAAAAATGAAAGAGATTGACGATTTATTATATAAATTGTTTGCCCTCTAATTTGTTTATACAAATATTATTATGTGCTTTCTCTAATTTCCAAACGCAATTGCTCAAAGAAATTCTGGCTATTATCACATTATTCGAACCTATCATTCGAACAAGTTCATAAAAAAATAAGAAGAGAAATGTTGCAAACACTGTTTTTTAAATTTACCTTGGAATTTGCTATTATTTATTGACTTATTCTTGTAATAAATTAACTCGTGGAAATAATCTTTCTTATTCTTTTTTTTTAACAGAAAATTAAAATTAACGAAAGATGGAACTGACCAATTTGGCTCCTGAGAGTTCCATTTACACGCTAGAATTACATTTTAAATTTCAATAATAGCGAATGCTTGAGCAATTCTATTTGGAACGAATCCGCGTAACTAAATTTGTATTCTGATTTTCACTGTTGTAAGAGACAAAGAAGATGCCGTTTCGGATTGACGTTATTTTCAAGGCTCGCACGCGTTAACCGAGAGTGTGTGTATCATTGGCTGTCTGTTCTTTGTTGGTTCTAACGAACCTCTTCCTCATTACGTGCACGTGTATAGAAGCCACTTAAATATAACTTTCTGTCACAAAGAAACCCTACGGCAACGAGAGAGAAAAATATGTTCAATAATCGTGTGCTGTCTTTTGTACGTGTGTGGGACGTGTCTCGAGAAGGTAACTAATGGAGTTGCTATAATACGCTTGTTTCAAGCGTTCGAAAATACGAATTTTTCATAAACTTAACTTTTCAGTGCCTCAGCTGTTCGACTCTAATTTTCGTCAATATTTTACATGATATAAATAAGGTGATAAATCGTACGACGAATTTAAAAGATAGTTAGTTTAAGAAAAAATACTTGTCAATTTATGAAGACGATCGTTGTGGTCGCTAAATGACTAAAATTGTTTTTCGCAGAAAGGTATAACGTAAAAATTCTCGAATAGTCTGGAAATTTTCTGCGAAGTTACACTTTAAGGTAATACAAAACGATGTAGAATGTTTCATTTGACACTAATTGTAAGTTGGGTATCATTGACTTGTACGTCATTTTATGTCCTTCATTATGAAACTTCCATAGTCACTATTTATGACAACGTTTATGACAACGATCTATTATACGAATAGCGTTATTTTAATTAGTATTCTAACATTATGCATCACTGTGCAATTTTAAAGTGTAAAAGACTACTCGATACGAAGAGTATGCGAAGCAGAAAATCGTTTGCAACGTATCTTTCGTTTTTCAAAAAGAAATACACAGTTTAAAAACAGTTAATTTTTATATAATTTAATCAGAGCGTCGCGGCGTTTTATATATATTTTTTAAGTATGTTCATATTTAGAATACTGTTTATCTATGGAGGAATTCGGAAAGGAAACGGTATATATAACGCTACTTGAAACACATCAATTTTGTTAAAGGATGTAACCTAAAAACTGGGTCGTATAAATTCTAAATATTAACATAACAAATAGCCGGCGGTTGTAAATCTATTTTAAGCGCTTCCTAAGTAGAGCCAAATGAAATTCTAAATAGAAATGTACATCGAATAGTATTTTGAATAATGGATGGAATTAAAACGAAAGACAGCCAAAAAGGAGGGACACGAAACGTTTGCCGCGTTGGTCTTGAGAAAGAAATGTTTAAACAGATTTCCACTTAATTATTCCAAACAATATATTAAACATATATATATAATACACGTTTTCCAACGTTATGCGTTGAATTTTTTAACGTAGAAAATACCAATTGCCATAAATTGTTCCAATACGAACAATAGAATTTTCATGCAAAGCAATTCAAACATATAAATTCCAGCCAATTTTCTAGTTGTTCCATCATATTTCTCACCAATTTTCCATCAGAATAATACGAATAATTCATTTTATTTTCATGAATTTTATTAACGAAAAGTTTAAAGCTTAAATTAATTCCTTTTCCTTTTTTAAAGCGGCGCTAGACCACGAATACTCGAACCATAGAAATTTATAAAAATAAAATTTAGATGACGAAGCAACATAATCTTATTATGTTATTAACGATCACTTCGAACAAATTCAGAGCTACTAAGTTACTTCGAGAACAATAAAATCTCATGGAACTAGCGAAAAGAAACCGAGCGTTGGATACAGCGTTATACTATTGTAGTATTTCAGGATTAAATCCGCCCACATTTTTATTAATAGCCCATACATTACGAATTTTCGAACAAGGATAGACGCCATTAAACTATTCTAAACTAACATTAGAAATATCCCATATTTTTAGAAACCATAAGAAGGGAGAAGTTTTTTATCCAAGTTCATTTTATCCAACAAAGGGAAGAGAATCGTATACTCTCGTAAATTTTATCTCATCCCCGTGCGTTTTTGAAGTGCCATGTTCTCGTAATAATAATCTTTTATATCCTCGGATAAAAACACGTAGCATTGTACATTGCTGCGAAAAAAGAAAACCCTAAAAAGAAAACGAATGAAATACCTAGCGCTTAAGCGAGAAAAAACACACAACGATAAGATGAATTACACGACTGCCGCCGTTATTAGATCAAACGAGAATTCGTAATACACCTTTGTCACGCGAATTCCATCCCCTCGCAGCTAATACACCGATTCACCGCGGTGTTCGCAACAGATTTTAGCCGCTAAAACTTCTTAGAGGCCGTCCATGCTCGGATCAGAAGGTTACGAGGATCGTTCGAGAAAATTCCAACAGTAAAATGGTAATAAAGCGCAGATAAAGGGATTTACGGTTACGAAATGTTAGTCATTCCTGAGCAAATGATGTGTAGTGCTTAGAGCAGGTAGGGTTTCGCTCGTTCAGTTTTCAGGTCAGGCGATAAATACCTAAAAGTGCGAGGGAAATGTCGTCGAGCCAATATCAAAGTGTGCTCCACGTGACACACACACACACGCGCGCGCGCGCGTGAACACACGTACTGCCGTCTGCTCGATCTAATTTGTCCGCTCCGCCTTTTACCATTCTGTCCCTTTGAAATTCCGCGATATCCTATTGGGGACGCGGTAAAGGTCAATTTCCCTTTAAGATGTCGCTTTTTCAAGCACAAAGATCGTACATGAAATTTTCTTTACTTTACGCAAAATTGTTTTATCTGTGCGGAGCCGCGGAGTTCTTGCGAGGGTTGTTCGAGGAGGCGTGTAAATGACGCGTTTATAAAATGTTCGTACGTATCGCTGTACAGGGAAAACAGAAGATTCTACTAGAGCGCAGAAATTTTATTTATTTTGCCAAGGTTTAAAGTTCGTGTCTCTAGGTAAATTTGATCCATCTGTTAAATTAATCCGTACGCGGACAACTAAGAACGTTGTGATTAGGGTAAACTTTGAAGCGTTAATATTTGTAGCTTTTGTATAAATTTTGCAGTAAAATATTTTCTCTAAGGGATAAAGAAACTAGTTTTAGAAAGTATACACGCGGGTGGCTAGAGACGAAGAAGATGAGAGTTTCTATAAATTTAATGTATCGAGTATTAAGAAAATTTATAACGAAGATAATCGAGAACATACCGTTGGTTAAAAATACCATTTTTAAAATTTGGAGGTGTAAGGGCTGAAGAAATTTCATTTTTCTATTTATTGCAAAATAAAATAGAAATAAAGTGAATGATACTACACAATGTTATTAGAAACTTGATATGAAAGATCACGATAGGAAAACAAATACGTGGAAGGTAGTCACATGGAGAATAAGTAAAGAATTTTATATCGAACGTGTATAAACAACGCGTAACAACAAATTTCATTCTACGTACATTTTCCACCAATTTAACTCGTGTAATATTAAAAAGTATATAATTCTTTCAACTATATTTTATTTCTATCACTGCTTGCTAACTATGAAACGTGCAGAACATATAATACAGCTTCGTATCTTGTCGTACGGTATCTATCGCTCAAACGCCTCCTCTCAACGTGACCGTGATGTTACCAACATGTTGATAATGAAAATCAAACGTTGTACGCCATTAAAAATCTACCGCAAGCTAGAATTAATTAAATATCGCCATTTATATATACAGAAACTAGCAGTTCTGTTTCAATTATTTTATCGAAAAATTAAATTGAAAAAATGGCAACTTGAGCAGAGATTTGTCGGTTGTATCTGGTTTCTAAATCAAGAAAGCATGACAGTAATCTAACAATGTAATGATTTGTCACGGCGTTCAAAGTGGGAAAATGTCAGACGATCTATTCCAGAAAATAATTTGAATATTTCTTAAGAAGACTCTATGAAACAAAAGAAACTTCAGCCGGTCGACTCAAAAGACTATAAATAAAAGTTCGATATTACTTAATGTCAGCTTTAATAATGGAGAGTACACTTGCGATTGAGAATGAAGCGATCGGCTTTTAGAATATTGCGACGAAACAAACTTTCAACGATGAACAATTTCACGTGGACTTTGTACAATATTTTGAAACTTTGTGGAATATAAATTTTTGTAGGTGAAATTACCTTTTGTATCATATCATATAATTTATTCGATCGAGCGTTCGCAATATAATCCTTTTAGGGTAGACTATCTTAGACGGTATATTAAATATTACTTTATCATCACGAACGATATTAAAAATATTAAAAATACTTTTGAAATGATATTACAATAGATATGATGTTGAATAATTCTTAGCTATAGATTATTTTATGAACGCTCGATTAAGTAAATTATATTCGCTGTATTAAACTATCTTAAACAATTTAATTTTAAAATCCAGTAGCGCTCAGGACAATCTTAAACTTCAAAAGATTATTTTACGAACATTAATTAAATACATTTCTTACTCGACTACACGACAAGAATAAAACACAAAACGATGCAATTTTTTAAACGAGCTAATATTAACAGCGACACTTGAACAAATTTAGCATCGGTTATAAATTGGATCAACAGCAACCATGACACAGAGAAAGGAACTACACTAGCCATTCCGAAGGACAATCCAGCCTCGATATACAGTAAATACATAGTGAAACGAAATTTATGCTGTTCCACTGGAATTGAAGATATCATCAAGCGAAGCGTCATGCAATCGATATTACCATTGAAAGAAAATAACTGTAATTGCTTGGCGCTCTTTTGACAGAAGAGCACATTTCCATAGATATTTGTTCAAGAACTATTATTTTCATTTAACTTTCTAATCGTTTCGCTTCGCTCGATTTCCTTTCCAAATAAAACTTTCGGAATTTTTCTATTTATTGTTATTAGCGTGCTTCGAGGAGAAATTTTACACCGAGGTTCATTTATGCATTTTTATGTTAAGATGCTAATTAATTTAATTAGTGACAAACGGTACACGTGTCTAAATTCTCGGATAAAATTTTATTGCCATTTTAAGTGACGATGCGCTTAAGCTCGCTACTTGCATTTATAACGACGGAAATACCGAAACGTTTTTCTTCCACGCTGAAGGAAGGTTTCCTTTCTGACAAATTGCTCTGACAGTAATCTGATCCTGGTATTTACTTCCATTGTTTACGGTGCTGAATCACAATGACCAGTCGTAAAATGGAATTTATTTCTATCTAGAAATAGCCAATAAAATTGTACAGAATATTCAATATTTTCAAACGTTTATAATTTCGCATCGAATAAACATGGCCAGGTATAATAATTCTAAGGTAATAATAAATATTTAAAAAATTCTGCGTTTCTAATATCTCCACCCTGTGTCAAGACAATTGCCTCTTAGTAATTTAAATTATTGTTTGAACTGTTGAGCTCTCCGATATATTCATCGCGAAATTGTAAAGTATAATTCATTAAAGCTGACTCATGATGCACGTATACAATGAATAATGTATTAAATGTATGTATATTTATATCGTATATATGTAGGTATCTTAGGTATTTACAATAATTATATTATATTAACTATATTCAATTTTAAACGTTGCTATTGTAATGAACATAACGTATGAAAAAGACGTAGGAATAAAATTGAAGATGTCTAGATGCTATCTTTTTTAATGAAACTCTGTATACATTAAAAACTAATTTCCAGTAAAGATTCACCTATCATCAACGAGATGCTATCACGCGCGTTGATAGTGGATTTCCAAGACTAAATTTTTCATTTATTCATTTTCTAATTACTCGATTACGTCAACGAGGATCGATTACTGAGAAACCAGCGAATGAGCAATAATTCGTAGATTTAACTAATATCGTAGTTATTTTTATTTTCCATATGGGAATTTCAGAGATTGTGCATATCGTAACCGTCATTTAGTACATAAAGATATATTTTATCGACTCGGCCATTCACGATTTATCATCACTTGCGGTATTTAATATATAACGACCAAATTGCTCGAATTGTTATCTGGACACTGCACAAATGGATAAAGTGTTATTCAATTAAGAGTCTGTCCATAAATTATCATTTCTAACTCTATTATACAGCGTAATGTTCTCGTGGTAATAATTATTCTAACTTACAAGTATGTAAATAATCTGTCAGGTAAATGATCTCGAAAGAAGATACGATAAAAATAGAGGCATTGTCCAGATTGAAATTATCAAATAAATGAAATTACTCCAATTGAATTTACTTTACAATAGCGTTCGAATCATTCGCAATAATATTTTTAATATAGTATAAAGAGTGAGATGAATTTAAATTAAAAATAGCAAAGTCTATATACAGTGGCTACACATCCTTACATTTATGATACTATTTGCATAATGTACTGATCAGAGCAAAATTTCTTATCATTTAGTAGTATCGCTACAAAAACGTGATACTATAAAAATGAAATGAATCTGACGAAAAAATCGCTTTATTAGAAAATAAGACGCTCTGCATAATAATCACATATACTTTATTAATTCCCAAAGAACATTTACGGAAAAAGAAAAAAAAAAAAAAAAACAGGAAGCAAGAAAAAAGGACCATCCGAATTTCTGTTCTCTCGTAGTTGTTCCTTCGCTCAAGTAAAGAAGACAAATTAAACCTAAATTTAAACGCGCATGAAAACCTATCCCTCGCGTGGAACTTCATTCTTTTTAAAGTTTAGGTTCCCTTTAGTCTTCATTCTGCCCAAACAATCAGTCAATTCTTCGCTCGAGGTTCGAAGCTTCACACTTTATTTCTAACGCAACAGCGAAAAAGAGCTATTCAAATTCCTATTCACACGTAACTGATCCTTCGCTCCAGTACAGAAGACAAAATAAATCTAAATTACAACGCACATAAAAATTTATCCGTCATATAGGAATAAAGAACTTTTATTCTTTCTAAAGTTTAGGTTCCCTTTAGGCTTCATTCTGCCCAAACAATCATTCTCTCGCTCAACGTCTGGAACTATTTTCCCGCCTTATTTCTAACGAGACAAACGAAACGACCGTTGATCCGTTTCTAATGAATCGCCCAGTACACGCGGAAACCGGTCGTGCTTGATTCAACGTTCTCTAATAACGGAAAGGGGTTCCCGCGTTCAATGCTGCGCCCCTGGCTCGACACCCCCCACTCCATCGCATCATGGGCCGCGCGCGCGCTGCTAAAAGTGCGTCAGACAGGTTTCTTGCTCTGTTCGTTGCGAACGCGCTTGGCACGTTCGACTGCTGCGTGTCGTGTACAGTACACACGTAGCGAAAACACTTCGCCTCGACAAAGAGACACTGGTTTCTTTGCACGCGATCATATGAGCTAAGTCACGGTTATATCTCGGTCAGGCCTTTTTCTCAACGTCGTCGCCTCGATATATCGATCCGGAGAACGGTATTCCGTATCTTTTTTTTTAACGGCAAACCCAGGATTTTCGCGCAATAACGCGGCGTACACGTTACGCGATATTACTTGCGCGCGCGTAATATTGACCGATGCTCCACTTTTCCGTCGGCTATACAGCCCGCTCCGACGCAAGATCTTTTCAATGAGATCGCTTCTCGATTTTAACGCGTATTCTCTTCTGATAAGATTCCGGGTAAAGATGGTTAATGAAATGGACGTCGCTTGGAAATACGGCAAATGGGAAATATTGGTTGATACTAAGCGCGCCAAATTCGAATCGACGGAGGAGATTTTACAGAAAATGTAAAATATCTTTAGTACGACTTAACACGGCTAATATATACGTTGATTGGAGTAAGTCGAGAGATATGTTGCGACGAATTATTACCAAATAATTCGATGCCCTTCGCTGAAATCCGTAATTTTTTACAACGTGAAATTTCGAAATTATTGCAAGCTCGCGTCTTTTACATGTTTATTACAGGCTACTTAATGTTGAGTTTAACGCACTACACGTGCTCGCTTTCTGTTTTCAATATTTCACATTCTATATCCTAAAATTGTGTCTCACAATTTTCCCTGAAATTATTTTTATTTTCAACGCTGCTTTAAAGCATTTGATAATTGAAAATCATTGTACCGACACGCATTTACCGCGCGTTACATGACATTTACTGCACGTTCGTTCTTTGGTTACAACATATCCTCGTGATCAATGAAACTTGGAGCAACGATTCGAACAAGCGTGGATAATGTAATATTGATGTGTCGAACGATACGGCTTTTTTCGATTCAATAAATTTTCCGTGTCGTTGACAGATGGCACTGATGCTGCTACGCAGATAAAAACATGCAAACGTGGATTAAAGACAAGTATTTTTGCTCGTTAGATCCTAACTACCATGTGCATAAACGAGTTTTTGCTAGATCAGGACAGTAGATTATTCGATCCTTATCGATCGTCGATAACAATGTATCTGTTGTACGATAACGAACGACTGCACAGTGTACGCGTTAATCGAGAATATTTAAGTTAAACTATATTTAATGAACATCCGTGCGGCAGTTAATTGATCGAAGAAACCTTAAAAGGAACATGATACACTATAATATATTTATTTCGCATTTATTTGAAATTAATTTCCTACCTTTCCAACGACAATTACGAACAAGAAGATGAACGACAAAAGAATAAAAAAAAAAAATTAGGCACCGTTTGATCCATGGCGAAATAACTTCGAAACAATAAACTTCTATCTATCTGATATTCGTTACTCAAATTAAAAACAAAATTTCAAAAGACCTGTCTTTGACAAGTACATATTCTCTCCGGCAATACGAGTGCAATTAAGAAAAAGAGATGAGAAAAAATTGGAGCAACTCAATTTAACTTTATAATCACATCGAGATTAATTTCCAAGAGAAATAAGAGGTAACCAGATTGAAAAAGAGAAGAATAAAAATTGAATGGCTAAAGTAAATAAATATGCGATTTGAATAATCCGAGACGCGCCAACGAACCAACCACTCGTGTTATAAATATCGTGTCTCTCCTCTAATCTGCCCACCACCTTTTCAATGGGAAGACTTGATTAATGAAAATACGTCCGCGGTTCAACTTTCATCTCAAGCTCTTATTCATAAAAAAATCTGCAGAACAGGTAAAGTACCATAGATCCTAATGACGACGACTCGTCGCGAGATATACAACAGGGTATCTAGTAATTAATGGTACAGCCGAGCATAGAGCGATTCCTCGTGAAAAAATAAATGGAAAATGGAGAAAGACAATTTTTCGAGACAAACGATTTTGAAAATTAGTCTGGAATACACGCGTACTAACTGTAAGTTTCGAATTGATGGACTACTTTTTCCACTGCTCTTTATATTTATAAACACGGGTAATAAATATTATCCGTTTCTTGTCATTGCTATTATCATACCACGTGTATTATCGTTTCTCTGTATCTCTATGTACATATGTCTACGACAGACATACATATGTATGTCTACCATAATAGAGATAGAGGCTCGTTACAATTCTAATGAAATTTCAGAATGTTTCGTGTAACGTGCAGAATGAAAGAACTCTTAAAAGAAACCCGATATGCTATTTACTACGTAATTACTCTAAATTAATTAACTATCTTGCCGAGGAAAACTGTAAAGAAGAAAATGAACGAGAAAGGAATTAAACGCTATTAAACACATAATGTTCATTAAATGTATCTACGAGTGTTTCAATACTTTCGTGAGGCACTGTGAACGTAACAATGTGATTGATTAATCATTCCGTCGAATCAATTTGAACCAATTACCACGTGTTGAACGAAACACAGAAATGTTCCGATGCTCATGAACGGGGGATGTATATCCGACTAACAAATTGAAAAGCTCTCTGTTAACGCGAACGCACTATATTTAGCCTTCGCTGTCTTTCTAATCGACCACGCGTCTATACACTGGGGCGACTGTGACCGTTTCGCTCTGCTGCTGTCCGCAATGCAATTGGACTGTGGAATTTAGTGCAATCTGCGTTCCGTTATACGCACGCGCGTTTTGCTTGTGTGCGATTTAACGAACGCGAATGGTCCAATCGTTTGAAACCGGCGAACACGCGCCCGATCCTTGCGCGATAGACTCTTCCCGCTTTGTCCGTAAAACCCTCGTTTTTCCAATGTAACGGAGGTCGTTGCACCAGACATTGCATAACGTTCACGGACGATCCGCTGCGACTAATTTCGTGCAATCACACTATTCGTCCGTAATCCGCAAGGATCCGGTGCGTGGAATCGTCACCATTTGTTAATCTACACGTTTGCTCCACTACTGAACGACTGCTTGAACGCGATCGTCGTAGTTATGAATCGTAATACGCGATAAGTAAATTTGAAAATAAGAAAAAAAGCAGTGCAACGTCATCAGTTCTCATTTTCAATTTATGGAGTCTATCACGGTGAATTTTTGCAAATTCGTTCAACCCTGCTGCTCTTCTCTGTAGGATACGAAATAAAAGGTATAATTGTAATGGAGGTTATATTTTTAAATTTTACGTCTATCTTTTATGTATCCTGAATAAATAAGTTATTTAACAATTTGGAAAAATTATTGTTAATATCGTTATACTCTAGGCAGCAACATGTCAAATGTATCTTAGAATGACTTTGCAATTTATACTTTCTTAGATGTAATATTTTATAATCGACTATTGGAGTGGTCGGTATTTTCTTGATTTATCAAAGGATGTTATATTTGTCAATACATAGAGGGATTTTTCTTCTATATATATATAACAAATAATATTATTCACACAAGTATTATAATATTCTCAAAATTTCAAATTTTTCTTCACCGGGTCATATTCTCAAAAAACAAACTTGAAGAAAACTTTAGACGAACAGCAGTGTTATCATTCTCTATTTTCTTTTGTATTAAACAACGTTTAAGAATGACGAGTCGCAATGAGAAATTGGAATATTCTAATGTTACGAAAAGAAACGAAACTAGAGTCAATTTATCACTGATTCGTGCAAAATTCCCTCTTTCACCGACAGTTGATTCGCACTACAAACGAACCGAGAGTCTTTATATAACACGCGAACCGGCTTTTCCATAAATGCAACGCCCAACGAGTTTTACACCGCGATAGTTATTCCGCTTAACTCGTGATTTGTGCACTATGAATTTCGAAGATAAACCGTAATATAGAAAAAAAAGAAAAAGAAAGAAAGAAATAAAAACGTTCCTCGTTACGATGCCATTTCGCAGGTAAACGTATGTTATACGTACTATTTCTTCCACGAGCGTGAAAATTAAATATGGCTAATTAAAACATCGTTTTAGCATTCATACAACGATAAACGTTTATCATCGTGATGTACATATAATCATTACATGAAATCCAATTAGACGAAAATTAATTTTCAAACCGTAATATGTGTAAAAACATACGTAATTGTTGAAATTGTTTACCAGAAGAGCACGTTTAAAGACTTCTACGGTTATTAATGGTATCGTTCACTTTCGGTACCGAAAGCGTGGAGCGAAAACCAGCATTGTTTCGGAGAGACAGTAGCACGCGGTACAGCATATACATATGTGGCGCGCATCGAGTGCGTGGAAAAAGGTACGCAGATACAAGTCGACGACCAGAAGCGGTACAGTCACGGGAGAAAACCAATCGCGAGCCTAGGACCGTCTATCTCTCTTGCACGTTCACGTAGAGACACGTACACACACAGGGCCATTCATTCTCTACGTATCTCGCTCTGTATTTCTCCTCTCCCTCTTTCGTTAATATCCGGAGTAGGGGGGAAAAGAACCGATCGTTCGATTTGCCAGCACCAGCTTCCTATCTTCCACGCTGTGTGTGTGTTCGTCTTTACGTTACATGTGCCGTGATCAAATTACGATTGTCGTGTTGGCTATCAACGTTATATACATACTGAAATAAATACGAAAAGAAAGAAAATAAGACGATACACGCGGGGCCAACGAAAACACTGTTTCACTGCCACTGTCGAGCTCGGCGATAAGATAATACATAGAGAGCGCACCATTATTTTCGTATCTCTACGTAGCACACATTGTCCGCGCGCACATCGAAGAAAAAAGGGAGAGAGCCGCGTGTATATACATACTCCGTTTTGCTTACGATCCTTCGGAACGACCGTTTCCAACAACACGAATCGACATTGACGCGGCGTCACACCACGCTGCAAATTGTCGTCTCCCTCCCGGCGGCACCGTGCTTTTTTTTTTACTTCCGTGCACACCTTGCGTACGATACCGCGAGCACACACGATCTACGAGGTAAAAAACGACGATCGTAATTATTCACGAAACACTCGCCGCGACATAGTCTAGCACGTAATTTTTCAACTAATTTCGAAGAAACGTAGAGGACTGGTAATAACACCGGCACGGCGTGTGCGCTATGGTGGCGCACCGTAGTCGGTTCCTCGTTGCGAGGCGTCCCGATGGGAACGAGGATCGCATTTTAATGGGGCGCGGCCGTATGAGAAAATTCTTAATTACCTAAATGCACTCCTCGATCATGGGGGATGGGTCTGCTTTGCCTCACCGTGACGCACACAACACTCGATGCTCGGAAACGTGGGAAAGGAAGAAAAACACTACACTCTACGCGACACTGGAAAACTGCACCACCTCGGCGGAACGCGAACGAGTCTGCCTCGTTCTCTCTCACGTCCGGTCTCGCTCTATTCCATCGATGCGCGGCGCTGTGCGCGGCGCTGTGCGCGCCGCTGCTGCGTGTTCGCTGTGCGACACCAGCGCCACCGAGCGACGTCTGTCGGTATTACGCGCAACGCCGCCACGCCATTGGCTGGCCAATAGCGTGACAGCTTTGCCGCTTGCCTCTACAGCGCGCGCTAAATTCGAACGTTGATTCTTTTAGCTGGTTATAGCCAAGACACTATCATGTCAAATTATAACGCATTACAACAGTGTGTGATATTGAATCATTCTGTCTACTCAAATCTTTGGTTCAGGTGGAGAATTAAATTAAATTCATGCGCTGTATCACAAAGTTATTGCGCATACAGTGGCTCGTGAAAATATTTAAATATTTATTATGGAGAAGACTTACGAATGTATTATGTATATTATATGAAACATATTGCAGCTTCATTATTACTGTTGTGACACGATTATCACGATTATGTCGATGAAATTTAAATGTAGTAAAGTAATTTATTCGTAAAAGATTTTCGTAACAACTGTATGTATAAAAATATTAAAAACAAATTTATACTTCTATATTCTTTTGATCTATATTAATTAAATTACGATAAATTGTTATAAATCGCAGCAAGAATTGTTTCCTGTTTTTTGAAGATGTATTAAGAGAAACTCAAACCGTATCTTTTTTATGGAACGATGTTTGCTAGAAACACTGCGCAAGTGAAATTTCGTGTACAATTTATAAGTACTCTATGCCATGAACAACAAATTATTTAACATATATTTTCTCCCATTTCGATACGTTCATTACTTGAAAAGCAAAGAGGAAACATTTTATCCATTCCAAGCTATTCCTGCAAAATTCAGGGATCACGTAGTTTGGTAACATTGTTTAAATCGAAGACAATAATCGATAGCATACAGATATCAGAGTGTTGCTCGCTGTTTGCTATACTCTTTCGCTAACAGCGAAAAGTGGCTCGCCTTCCATATTCCTGTATCGCATAACATAATATAACGCGTTCAAATAAACATAGAAGCAAACGGACGATTCAGTTCTATTTGCGATGCATTGTCAATACAGATGATATTAAAATTGCACCTCTATGGCGATAATTTCACCGTGTAATTACAACGGTGTGCAATTCCACCGAAAATCAACGTCTACGATAATCGACACGAATCAATGTCCATAATAATTATTGTAAATCTCATCTACGAACAATCACCGTGGAAAATCGTTTCGTTGAATTATTAGTTACCGCTAATCGTACCGCGATCTCTGTACAGCCGATTGATTTTCCGCTCGAAACACGATTGATCGTTGTATTCGGCACACGATACAATTTTCGTCGCCATTCAGCTTTCTTTCGTTCATCGAAAGTGTTGTACGTCGTCGAATCGAAGCTGATAATGAAAGGTGGGAACACGTGGCCGTTCAGACAGAATGGTCGAAGATGAATGAGAAATCTTGACCTCGCACGTCCAGACCAACCGTGACGTCGTATTTCATGGCTGTTCTTTTTTGTTTCCGACTGTCAGCGAGCTGGAAGTTCGTAGTGAGCGGCCCGCGACTAACTATTTTTGGAATTGATTGCTCAATCAATTTGGGTGTTTTAGGTTCTGCAGTTTGTTTCGGGCAATCACGCGTAGATAGATAGTAATCAAATAAACTTGAAAATATTGATTGGCTTTTTTTGATAGATCTTGATTGTTTAAGTTATTTCTGATATAGATGCAAGAAGAGAAACGGTAATGTTATTATCTTATCCACGCTATAATCATGCGACTGGTATAACGAGCTGATTATAATTAGCATCTTCTAATCGTAAAATCGACTTATAAAAAACAGATTTCTTAATAACTTTTCGTTTTTCCTTCTCATGGTTCTCCTATTTTACTCTGTCGTTCTTCTTCATAGATAGACAGTTTCACTTTAGCCTGGCGGTATCGAAATAGGATTTGGCTTAGAATTTTTTTAAACGTTTTAGTATCGCACATAACTTATTACTAAAAATATCGTTCTTCTTAGTATTTGTTATATAAAATCCGAATTCACGTTAATTTACATATTATGCAGAACAATTGTTATTATATTCATAGATATTTCGCAATATCACTTAAAGAACGAATTCACGTTAGGTTGACCTTTTAAATACATATGTATATATAACCCAACAATTCGTTCGAAGTTAACGCGAGAGTAACGCGTACTAAATCTCGCTTTAAAGCATCAAACATCCCGTTTTCATTGAATCGTCCCATGATCGATACAGAAGGGGACGCGTTTCCTCTGAGCAAGCACAATGTCAATGGAAATGAACTCGCGAGCCGAACAATTCCTTGCGATTCACAATGCTCGTATCGCGCGTCGCAAGTCGGCCGCGTAGCTGCGCGTTGTATCGCGTTTCAGCGATTAAGAGGGATCCTTTCTCTTTATCCTGGCTCGACGGTCACGTAATAGAACGCGAGAGAATGGCCGTTTATACGTCAAGTTTACAGGATATAATGGGAAGGGCCACTGGCGACAAATCGATAAGCTTGTTGAACAATAACAACGCGCGCGGAGTCTGCCGAGGGTTTGCGACCCTTAGCCACCGCGTTTCTATCCGGCAAGGACCAATCGTCCCTGGTAAACACTTTGCACGATTTGCCGAGTGAATTTTCTCTCCGACTCCTTTCGAGGAAACGTTTGTTTCACGAGCTTCCACCGATCGAGGGCCGCTCGAGCACAAATTCTTCGATGAGCGGGTAAAATAATAAGTCCGATTGCGGGACCGATTCTCGCTTCGCGGAATGCTGTTATTCTTGTCGTAGAAGGAGTTTACAGAGAGAGGTCCGTGGTATTTTATAGGGGGGAATTTAGTCGCACGTTACAGTGAGCTTTAATACTTTCGAAATATATAGTAGATTAAATGAGTTTTTTTATCGGGATTTTTATTAAAGGGTTTTATTATTTTCTCTCCCTCTCTGTCTCTCTTTTACGCGCATTCTCTCTTTCTTCTTATTCGTTTTAGATATTTTAGTATGTAGCACGTTTTAACGAAGTGAGTGTCGAATATCTTTATTGGGAAAGAATTTCAATTCTTACTCGTTCCTCGATATTGTTTCAACTATTGTATACCAATTGCTGTTCAGTGTATCTCGTTCCACGTTTATTCATAAAGTGGAATCTGATTTAACGAATGAATTAGCCTCATAGTTTAATTATTATTCAAATATATAATTATTATTCTAATAACCTTGTTCTTATTCAATACGATATTTTATCCCAATAAATAGTCACTCGAACAATCTCGATTTTTAATCCCATTTTATCGACGTACTTCTGTTCGCATTATATCTCGTTATAGCTTTACGTAAACTCATGTTAACGGCGAATTGTAGGATAGAAGCATTTTTTATAAATTTTCCCTCGAACAGGATCAATTTAATTCAATTTACAAAATTCACTCGCAGAGCTCTACTTGCTTCATTATGAAACTTGTTACTCATTTCATTACGTAACTCGTCAAACGTAACTTGTAACTTGTTACTATTATAACGTAACTAGCCTGCAAGAGGTTTCGGACGACAAAATTGCTATCAAAACTCGTGCGTTTCGACGCTTCTTTCGAGCTTGACAGAATCTGTCACATCGGCCATATTCCGGGTACTCGGGCGGCTCATAATTTTCAACGTATGGCGCAACTGTTCGCTATAAACGCCCGTGGCCAGGCTATTTGAGGTCGAGCGTGCAAAACGCGTGCAATAAATGCGCGATTAATTAAACGTTACTTTACGCGTTCCAGTGTCGCCCTGGAGAAGAGAGTATCCATTTTGTTCATTAGCAAAAGAGGGAGGCGGCCAGGGGTGATGTTGTTTGCAGAACATCCTTAAACGTAGCTACGATTTCCCTTACGCTAGCTCCATGAAAGGCCATTATGACGACAATGGCTTGCCATGGGTAATAGCGCGACCAGGAATTTAATTATCATTTTAGGCGGTGCGGAAAGCAATTATCGGCAATTCAGTTTGCAATGGCCAATGGAACCACGCTCGAGGACCAACAGCAACCGCCACCTCCCGCGTTCTCTGCTTCGACTGCAAAAGAGCGAGCTCATTAGGAAGTACTTTTCTCGGCGACGATGAATATACTGCCGCTTTAAGTCTCTGTACACAACTGGAATCAGCGTTCAGGCTGAACGTAACGCGCGCAAGTACGCTGATTAAATAAATGTACCGTGAAAGAAACGGTGGTTTGTTGATGACGATGGTTTCTGGGGTTTGTCAAACGCGTTAAACCGTGGCGATGAAAATACGTGGCATTAACTCGGCGGCTCTACGCTGGGAAAATGTAACATAATCTATAGAGGGAGAGAGAGAGAGAGAGAGAGTCTAGTGTGAGTCTTGACGGCACGAAATTTATTCAGAAACTCTCATACATATATGTTACGTAGATCGAAGATTGATGGGAAAGATATGAAGTGTGTAGGAATACAAATTAGTAGTAAAAACATAGGCAAGTTTGTAGGCAAGTCAATATTATACCAAGCTCATTTTTGTACCGTGTATACTTGCTCACTTCCTTCATACATAAAATTAAAGAATATGACGATTTTTATATCGGTTCTCGCTTGTAACTAGATCGCTAACTATGTATAATGATGCTAGGAATTTAAGTTGACAGATACGATGGAAGAATTTTCATGGCGAAAGTTTGCATAGTAAGGTCGCACTTCGATATAACGATAATGTATCGATGCTTAAGTAACCCTTTAAATAAATGTCATTTTTAATATTCCTACGATTACACGTGTCCGATAAGAGGTAATATTTACGACGTAACATGATAAGTGGTTAACAAGGATTTTTTGATTATCAAGGACCCGAACATGTTAATAAAACGTTGAGAAGCAATTACTTGAAAATAATTGGCAATAAAGAATGTCCATTCAACAATAATTTGCGAACGTTTCTTTATTTTTCTCATTAAACAGCCGGAAGAGCTCATTAAAAAGTACTTGAGCGAATATAGCATACGCACTTCAAACTTGAATGTAAGACGTAATTTAACGATATGTTAATATCCATCGACCAAGAATTGTACTTTACCAGATTACCAAGAATAATGATGCATGTGACGTTATTAAAAGCATTCGTAATAATTTATTTACGTTCCGTGATAAAATGTTGCACGAGATGATTGATAGTAAAAGTTACTAACGTTGTTATAGGTAATAATAATAATTTACTGGCGCAAAAATTATTTATTATTCTAACCAAGGAGCTTGACGTGTCAAACTTTAATAAATAAATATATTGAACGACGAATAATTAAAAAATCCAAGAATATATAAAATATCTAAAATAAATTACACGTTACAGAACGACTTGTTTCGGGTATTCAAGAAATCTCTATTTAAATTTCATTCGCTTTATAATATTCGCAAAAATATAAATTTACACAAACACGTAAAATATAAATTGACGCGAGCGTATTCTATTCACAGCAAATGATCATCCTCCAATTCCACGATATATACAATAAAATATATCGACTGTTGAATCGTTGATTGTTACAAACTTTTCCAGTAAACCAATACAATTAAAATGGCGGAGATTCAAAGAGTAGCTGCGGTATCTCTCTCCTCTTCGGTCGTTCCATATACTGAAAAATCGCGGATGGTTGTAGCGTATCGAACGGACACACGTCGCGTCGTTTCGACGGAATCGAAGCAGGAGGCTGTCGCAATATGGTCATGGATCCAGTAAAACGTATAACATTTTCTGAATGGTTAGAAACCGGGATACATCTATGCTTGGCGACACAATTCTCGAGACGTTCTCCATCGAACGCGTTGTCATCGGTGAAACCACTGGGAACGTACGTATACCTCCAGTATCGTTTCTTATATTTTCCAGTAACGCGCCAAACGATCGAGAAACTATCGCGAGCGAGATATACACATTTGAAAAATTTAATTTAATTCCCTTTCCAGATCGAAATCTTTTTCGTTTGATCGTTAGAACGAATTCGAAGATATAGAAAATGTGCATAAAATGTGCAAAGTCTAGCACATTTATTATAAATAATTATTACAAAATATCCACAGCATAGGATTTTGGATATTTATATAGTTTTTAATATCTAAAACAACTGAATCAAATTGCCTCGCCAGATTGAAATCTCTTTCGTTTCGTCGTTAGATTGAATCTAAAGGTGTAAAAATACGATCAAATGCATAAATATATAGTATCCAAAGTATAATACTTATTAAAATAGGTACTTATTAACAAAGAAAATCATTTTTTATTTACTTTCGATTTTATAAATTACGTTCGTAATGGTACGAATATAATATATTCGTAATTTAAGTATAGTAGTTTATGTTTTCGCTTCTAACTGGTCATTGGATTAGGGTTGACACATTCTACCGACACCTATGTTGTATCACTTCGATTGTCTACATAGATAGTACTATTGACGTAACTCCGTCGTGTTTGTTCGATTTTGTACGATTTCGACGAAATGAAAATTGTGCAAGTCCAAGGTATTTGCGAAAATGGATAATTAGATCGGATAACTTAACAATATGGCGTTGTAGATTTCAAAAGCAAAACAACAACAACTTCGAGGAGAAAATTATATAAATTCGCGTTTAAAACTTGATTCTGTCGTGTTACACGTGTACGTTATAAATTTGGCGCATCGACAATAAATATTATATCTAGACACTCGAAACCTTGAAAATTAGTTTCCGCGGGGCACACGGTACATTAATTCGTATTAAAATAAAATAACAATTGGCGAAACGAGAGTTATATGTTTTGAAGCATGTAGTCGTGCGGATTTTCACAAAGGGACAATGATCACGTGAGAAATGCTAAGAACATTACCGACGATTATTTCGATATTACTTTATATTAAAACGAATTAAATCACCGCGTTAATAATTGAATTACATGCAGTATCGATTTCGCTTGTTATTTATAATTGGCGCTATTGCGTTAATTTTAAACGAATATCGCACCTATTCGTAAATTAATTTATAAATGAATTTCCTGTAAAGATGAATCGTGCCATTTTATCGTCGTCCGAGGTTTACTCTTATTACTGAAATTAAGGGCCGGTTCTTGTATTATCTACGTTAAAGCTCGGCTAACTTCAACCACGGCACAGTGGTACGTTGAAAGAATGTTAATCCTGGGGTTTAAACCTGATTCGAGGCTTGCCAGCGCACTACAAAATTATTGTCTACTATTTCACTCCCTTCCTTTCCCTTCCTTGCGTCACACGAAACCGAACAAAAGTCCAGAAATTTTGTAGCGAAATAAACTAGCATTACTGCGATGTATGTATCAAATACATATGTATACATACGTATGTATGACCAAATACAATGGCAGACAAAAGGAAGTTTATAAAATAAGAAGTATAACAGTCACTATAATTTTACAAAATGGATTTATATTTAATAAGAGCAGTGAATAAATAGAACGGACGATTGTTATTAATATGGTAAGAGATGTTTAGTAGAAATATTAATTTTAAGTATCAATTTTAAGCTTTCTTCTATCCGCCACTGTAATTCTGAGGAAATTTATATTGAAATCTGCAGTACGTAACACTTTTACACCTATTAAACTTCTATCTGAATAAAAATATAAATCTCTTTGACTGAAAATTCTGTGTTTATGATTTTTCTCCAATCACTATACTGCACACTGGTTCAACGTCACATAAGAATATCGAGAATATGTTGAATTTGTTCTCATATTTCTCTGACACTTAAGAAGAATTAGGAAGATTAGAATGGAAATGATACGAGATTCGATCTTTATCGTTCGAACAACGTTTGTCGACGGAAAAAGGGCTACAGAGGGAAGATGCAATTTCTTCGTGCGTCTATCACCGTCTCGTTATAGTCTCTTTATGCGTACGCGACGGATACGAGCGAGGACCCTCGCTCGCTTTATTGACTTCTTGAAGCTCGTCCTCGAGGAGTAACGATTTGCGCTCTCTGGCTCAGAAGAAGGAAATGTTCTATATGAATCGAAGGCGAAGCCGAGAATTCAATATCAGAATTGGTATTTTAAATTGCATTCTCTGTTGCATGGATTTTTAGAAACTCTAATATCAGCAAGTTGAAAAAAAAATGAAATTTGTCGTTGGAGTTGTATTCTTGCTGCGAGTTGTATAAAATAGACGAATTAAAATAATTCCTTTTGTAGAAACACTCTTGATAATCCAGTCTTATTTCTGGTTTATAATATTGCTGTTACGCTAGAACTTTTCAATTAAAAGAGCAACTCCTAAACAAATTACGTATAACTATTTTTTCTAAATTCAAGATCTACAAATTATGATATCTGTATGTATCAATTATAACTTATATTTATCAACTTCAATTCTAAACATTGACAGTGGCACCGATCCCCTGAATTCCAATTGAGGCAGAAACATAAAAAAATGAATCTGAACTAACGCATAGCGCTTCGACATTTTGTCTCAGCGATCTTCAACCTTTTTCATCTCGTACATAGTTCATAAATACTACAGAAATAATAATAATTGCACGTGAAATAGCGTGCAAATACCTAGCCACTGTAAATAGGTAGGTATATAATGTTTTAAATGTCCGTGAAAATCGCGGCTCTAGCTCAATCACGGTATACCTGCATTTTCTCAAGCACCCAATTCGTACCGTAGCCAGTAAAAGAATCTTAAAACAAAGGGTTAACAACCCTCGGAAGCGTACCCTCCAAAACCTATCCCAACAGCCAGCAGAAACGAAGAAGACTCGAGACCTCGGCATCGAATCCCGAAGTCAGCCTTTCCTTTCGCTGAGTAATTTCAAGCCTTGGTGTTCGAGCTGACCCACGTCGAAAGGCAAGAGAGAATGAGGAAGAGAGAGAGAGAGAGGGAGAGAGGGAGAGAGACAACTGCCGACGTCACGCAACTTGACCGCGAGAAGAGGGCCGAGAGAGAACGGGGTTGAGAAGCCAGAAATGGAGCTCGACCTCGTCACCTTTCCTCCCCATTTCCTCTCTCGAACGCAGACGGCTCCTCTATTCTGTCTCTCTCTTTCTCTTTCTCGTTCAACCCCTGACACGACGAGTGCTCGTTCGTGCACGCACTAGTCCGCGTCACGACGACTGTTCCGCCGGAGCCAAAGCTTCCCTCCCCTCGTTCCACGACCCCTCACAGAGAGAAATCCGCTGAAGGACGTTCGGAGCTTGACGGAAATGAGGCGGCGTCTGCGACCGCGACGAGATTTCCAGTTGGACTGGGGTTTCCCTCCCGGATACGTCCGATAAAAAAATGCCAGCAGGTCGACAGGGGCGAAGTAAGACTCGTTGACGCTGCATGCTTTGTTATTCGATTGATACCGAAAGACTTGCTCTTTAACGAGTGAATGGCGCGAAAGCTTTTCGTTTTTTTAATTTACAGCGAAATTGGCGAGGATATTATAAAAATCGAAGAAAGTTCATATAGTCATCGATTACCGTATTTCGAGTAATTAGCAGCAACTTGGAATAGAAATATACAAAATGTAACAAAAGGGACTCTATCACAAAAATGGGGCAAGCATCAATACTATAATCCACGTTATAATCAGTTAGATAACAGTCTTAAGAAACGAAGAAAAGATGATTACAAGCAGCTCCGCCACAAAAACGTATCTATAACATAATATATATTATATATAATTAATATAATAAATCTATGAGCTTCGAGTATATCAGACACAACTAAGCACACACGCGGACGGAGAGATATACATAAAAATTGAGACATACAGAGGCGGAGGAAAAGAAAAGCTTCGCGTGGCCCAAGGCCTGCAAACTCTTTCATCCAGAAGCCATTGTTCTCCGCGCTTCTTTCCCTTTTTTACCTCTGCCCATTCCTCTTCTTTTTTTTTTTTTTTTTCGTCTTCTGCACGGTTTTAAGGCTTCCACGGCCTCAGTCCGCCGGCACCTTGACCGGCAACCATGTAATCGCTTGTTTAATCAGGCCTCGTTAGAAACAACCCCAGGGGAGACGTCGTCGTCGTCGTCGTCGTCGTCGCCGCCGCCGTCTACGTGTCCCTTCGAGCAGATGCTTCTAATGAAATTCTAACGAGTACGGATATCTTCGTTAAGTGGATTATAATTTCCGTATTGTTCGCTCGGACGGTCCTCCAGCTAGAACAGCTCGGGTAAATCAGACTGACGACCGATAATGCGACGACAAGATGGCGACGTAAATTTCGATCGAGCCAGTTTATGCGGCTTTAACCGTGCACCGCGTTTTAACGGACATCGCTCGCCGAGTTATCGGGCGAATGCGTTTAGCACATCGTACGTGTGAATCTGCCTTGGTCGTAGTTGTTCCGGTTTAGTTGCAGTTTGTCGTGCGTTCGATGATTTGCGAAACGGCCGAGGAGAAATTGTTGGTCTAAGTGGCACGAAATGAAACGACTATGTGATATTGAAAATGGAAATGAAATCGAGAACGTCACGGTGCATTTTTGTTTGAGTTGTTGCGTGAATGTTTCGCATTGTATTTGTTTTGCAGCATAGTGTTGCTAAAAAGGGGATTGCATTTCACGTATATGTCTCGGCGCAGTTTGATTCGCGTGTTATTTTAGTTAGACGCGATGAAAACATTTCTTTGTTCTAAAGTAAAATAAATATTCTATTTTTGTCGAATTCGTAATGTCGAATTCCAGTTAGAACGCGTATTCTTCGTATTCGTCAGTTTACTAGAAGAACGTAGAATAAAGTTTGCCGATTCTGCTATTAATCGATGAATTGATTCTACAACGAGAGTGTACTGTTATTTCAACTAGTAAAATTATACTATTTTAGAAGAAACATCGATCAGAAATCTGCTTCTACGTATTAGTATCTACCACTACGTATTAGCTTTCGAAAAAATGTACTCTTCTCAGTCGTGGAACAATCTCTGACAAACAAACGACATGTAAACTTTAAATTACTATTTTCAGGACAAAACTCCGTTAGAAGCAAAGATTCGTTCGACAGTACACTTCCGAAACTCGTCAAAGCGTGTTTCGCAGTATCGCGATACTTTCGAAACTTGCGAACAATTTTCTCTGGAAATTACACTCCGTGGAGGTGGAAGCTACCCCCGGATGCGAACGAGGAAAATGGCAATTTTGCATTCTGTCCGTTACAGGTTGTTTCATTAACGAAAGCTGTTTCTCAAGGATCGGCTGGCTAAAGGTTTCTCCATTTATCCGGAACGGACGGAAGGTTTCGTGAGCCGAGAATTTTGGCGATACTCCGTTCCAGCAGACAGTTCGGCCACCGACCTATAAATCACGCGATTCCCATCCTCCATTATGGTTAATCCCCGCGCATACATTCTGTCTCTTCGTGCGTCTGACTTCGAATTTCCATTCCACGTCCGACGTCTCATCCACTCCATCTTCCGATGATTCCCGAATCAACGTCAAAACGAGATTTATGAAACTGGTTTGCCACGATTCGCGTCCAAAATCTGATCGTTGTCTGTTTTAAGATATTTCATATTTTCTTTTCAGTCGAACGATCTTCTTAAAGAAAATTTCTTAATTTTAAAGGAAATTTTACAGAAAATAATTAAACGACGCATCACGAAGGACTAATAAATCATAAAATCATCTCCTTTGCCGATTTCTACGAGCTTCATGATTCTACTAAATTCAGAGGAATTTAATTTCAATAGCAGGCCACGTGTATCACAGGCCCGCCTGCATATACTGCATATGCATTCGATAACTTGAAAGGTAAATATGACGGCCGTTGCATGTGTAAACACGTGCCATTGTAACTTGTCTTCGCGTCTCGAGATCGCAGATGTTCGAACTCTGACGTTTCATCTTGAAACTTATAGAAAATTCCACTTTTAAATTTGTATCCTGTCATTTTCTCAACACACAGGCTCACGGAAACGTTCAAACGTTTGTACGCGCCTATTACGAGTACGTTAATACGTGTTGTACGAAACACGTTTGAAATTTAATTAGCACTGTTACGAAACTCGATTATCACGATTATGTAAACTGATCTGAAAATACAGATAGAAATTACAGAATGTTTAATACAAGTACATATTTCGCAGAGATTACAAAAGGATTAAAACGGTCAATTGTCGGTTGTATTAATAAACCTCGATATTCTATGGGACCATCTTTAACTTTGTCACGAATTTTACGTCTTTCTTTTAATCTTTTAACACAAACCGTGTAAAATTCAAATGAGAAATTACACGTATCGATATTCTTTGGCTTATCTTCTTCAAACTTGAGAAATCATCTAATGACGGAAAAATATGATTCGCTTGAAAATGTCATGTTAAAAAATACAGGAAGGCTAATTATCTATATGTTATACGTTTAACATGGTTATTTATACTGGATACTAATTCGTTACTAAATATATATATTTGCAAGTTCTATGTGCATATTTAGATTGGTTTCAAACTTTGCAAATATAATCATGACAATCGTGCCTCGTTAAAATTTTCTATAACAAGTTCTATGACACTTGAAATAACTGATCACCTATTGACTTTATCAAAAAATTCTTCGGATAAAATTTTCCATATTCAATAGGTCTGATTAGGTGAAATATGGTTTGCCTCTTTAACACCTTATGTTTCTTAGATTATGAAGGTAATCTTGAGTTTTTGATACGGCGTCTTTTTTTTATAATATTAATCTATTCAATTCTGACATTCTCTTAAATAAAAGAACAAAAAGATTAATCTATTTGTACCAAAGATATGCTAAATTAAAATTCTCCGGTTCAACGTATGAAAGACGAGGGAAGACGCTAGAAACACTCGTCTTCTTTCTCTACGTATTATTTCTCACTCTATTCCGTTCTCCAGTTCTATTTTCCTTCTTTTTCAAACAAGATTTTTTCTCATTTCTTTACACGTACCGTTATCTTACCTTTTCTGATAGTTCGCTGCTCTTTGTCCATTTTCCCTTTTTCCCTCATCCTCTCCCATTCTGTTGCGCGTATTCTTTTTCTTTTGTTCCCGTTTTACCCATACCATACGCGCATTTCTCCTTTTTTCACCCTTCGTTCTCCCTCACACAGACACATAAATATTCCATTTTACATTCGTTCGCCCGCCTCCGCGTTCTCCTCTCTTTGTTGGCCTCTCTAATCCGCACGTACAGACCGGCCGAATAAAAAATAACGAGTAATGTACATGCAATAACTCGCGCGTTCTTTTTGTTTTTCTTATCTCGGTATTGCAGAATTTGCGTCTAAAAATAAGCCGAATCGATTATTCGTACGTGTTGCGCGGAATTCGACTGAAACTACCGCTTGAAACTTTTTATCGCGGTTTATAGGGGGTTAATTTAGTAGTTTTGAACAGAATTCTCTTTACACGTGTTCGATTCACATGCTCGTATTACGATCTTCTTTCTATAAATTGATCTTTCCGACGTTGATACAAGTAAGCGCACGATACGAGAGTTTCGAATTCGAGCAACGAGCATTTTAAATATTCGCATTTTCAAATGTGAATATATTTTCTAGAACCTACGACCTAGATCCGCTGATTTGCCATGTCGTATACGTAAAATAAATGATATTCCTCTAATCTTTTTAGGTCATTCCATATCAGGAAATTATCAGACGTTTTGAATAACCTGCCTACTAATCGATCATACTCGGTATTTCAACCAAGTGTATCCATATGTCACGAATCTTCGAGCTTCACTTCCTCGAGAAGGAAGCTTTATACGAGCAAATTTTATCCCATAGTTCCGACTCATTTTTAGGGCAATCTCCTGTCCGATAAAACCACCTTCGTTCGGCGGAAAAAATGATCCAACCGCACGTGTATCTGAAAAACTGTCAAGTTCGATTTCCCTGAAAACGAGGCTTCATACGAGGAAATTGTATTTGAAATTTTCGACTTATTTTTGCACACAGAATAATCTTCTGGCCGACTCGCGTATCCCTATCCGGTACAAAATCATGCAGGCGCGCGTCTATTCTGAAAATCATTAGCTTCGATATATTTCGAAAACGAAATTCCGAATGAACAAAATTGTATTCCACGTTTATGACGATTTATTTTCGTACGTAGAATACGCATTTTTCCTCCAAGCCCTATTGTCGTCCGGTTGTCGATCTTAATCGTCGGAAACCGGCAATTTAAAGCAAAGCTAACTACTCTTGTTAACCGGTTTGAAGATGGTAATTAGTATCGACTCGTATCGTCGTGTTTACGCCATGGAAAGTTCATTTCGCGCGGAATACGAAACTTTGCGACGGCGAAGACGACGATGGCGCGACGACTTACTGCACGCCTGACGTATTTAGTTGCAAATTTTACCAGTTAACCGTATCTGCAGTTTGGAATTCCTCTTCTGCCCGAGACTCGTCTTCCCCATCGCGAGATTCCACTCGAACAATACGTGTTGATTGACCGACACTGGTAATTAACAGCTCCAAGACGTTTATTTCTTGCGAACCTAGCGATTAATCGTTCAACATCTGTTTAAATAAAAGAGTAGAATAAATTTAGGTCAAACATTTTATCTTATTGTCTTCGTTCTATGATACACCCAGTACATTTGATAAAAGAATTTTATTTAATAATTTGTGTTTCATGATATACTCGGAATGTTGATGAAAGAAAATTTATTTTGCAATCTATGTTTTCCGATACAGTCGATGCATTTGGTAAGAGAATTTAGTTTTCAATTTTGTTTGTCACATTCGGTTTACGATACACTCGAGACATTTGATTTTGCGATGACAACGTGCGAAATGTTTATTTGTCTATTATCTAAATTTGGATTTTAATATTATTTTTTTCTAACTATCGGAGATACAAAAGTTACTCAAGTACTTGGACACTTTAACAATTGTTATTTAGGCAGTCCAATACCGATGTAATATCTTTAAACGTAATCGCACGAATCAGATTTCCAGCAAATTCCAAATTACGAAATTCAATTTGTTTAAATGGAGCTACGCGAATTACATTTCTATCAAATCCCAAATTTCAAAATCGAATTTCTTTACACGAAAATGTGCGGAGTAAATCAAACCGAATTGCAAATTACAAAACTCAGTTTCTTTAAACGCAGCTATAGAAAGTACATTTCCGTTAAATTCCAAAATTCAATTCGTTTACGTGAAAGCGCGCGAAACAAGTTTCCACCAAATTCCAAATTTTACAATTCAATTTCGTTAAACGGAACCGCACGAATCAAATTCCCGTCAAAAATACAAATTTCTAAGCGTAATTTCTCTAAATAGAATCGTTGGAAATGAGATACAGGCGTGAGAGGAGCTTTTCGATTTCGTCCATCAAGAACCGTTAATTAAACTTTATTTAATTAGACTAATTAGACACTTTTGCGATTATCGATAGACGTTTCCACGTAAGTAACGATTCGCGTGTGACCAAATGGCGTAGTCTTCTATAACGTCAGTCACTGTATGTCGCGTCAATCGTGTTTCGAGTTTCCAAGCTATTTTCGTTGGGAGATCCTTGCAATTTCCAGCGAAACGTCGACTGTCACCGAGCTTGCCGCAAGCCATTGGCAAATTTAAATATCGTCCTTAACATTTCAGATGCGTTAATCTAGTTTCGCACATTTAACTCGAGGGAAAGGATAAAATCTTAAAATGCTATGGAAGCGAAGTAAATTCGACTCAATTCGTCGATAATTCCATTATTTATCATCGTTAACACCTCACGAATTATCAATGTACTGCGCGCCAACCAATATAAATCGTGATATTGTTTCGCTAGCGATTTTAAATTATTAATTTTCATGGATTTTGAAGAGTTTGAAAATTTTCGTTGCAGTTCGATGGTTAAATAAAGTCGGGACAGAAATATTCGTAAGTGAAACAGAGATATTACGTCACGACTGACCTCATTGTGGAATTCGAAAGGTTAGTTTTAGACGGCAGATAGTTAAATTTATCATTAGTCGTGGTAAAAAAATTTTCATCAAATCCTGTGACGTGGAATCGCGTTCTATCCACGTTTCATTAATACAATATGCAAAATCTTCGATTTAAATGGAATATCTTTCATCATCTTCTGCGATACAGTAGTTTGCATATTATTTAAATACAACGGTTGCTGATAACGTAAGAGTATATCGATAATTATGTCAATAATATTGTAAAAGTCTTTGCACGAAGAAATGCGAATAAAATTCGTCTCATAAAAATTGTTATATCCTTCTATAGATCGTACTAATACACGCATATTTTTGGAGTAAATGTTTGCTTTCAAACAGCTCTCTCCTTCGGTGTTAAAACAAAATTATATTTGACAACCGTTGGAATTAAAAAAATAGACATCGCATCATTGAATGACTCGCAGATCTCGCTGTTTGTAGCGATCCGCTGGAATAAATTTTGCCATGCTATTGATATCGATATGTCGGTATGATCATTCGATGAAGAAACTATATGGATCAGCATCGATTTGAATGAAATTTTGCAAATAGATATCGGCACTGGGAAATGAATAATTTATATTCAACCGCGTGCGTAACTACAGTGAATAATTGATGAAACATTTAATAACGAAGAATACACGTTCCGTATGGGCTAGTAACTCCACTCGATACTATTCATAGAAAATACAGCGATAATTATCATTAATCTTGACACGAGACAGGTTCGCAATGTAAAACTCTTTACAAAGAATCTTTGTTAACCTACGATTAAATTAGATTCCTTTTCATCCGATTCACGTTCGTGTCACTAGTTTTGCTATTATATTTATCGTTGCTTGGTTTCATGATTCAAACTTCAAACGTATCTGTCAATCTAAGATTTTAATTTCAGTTTCCCATTTAATTCGCTTCAAACTTTTTCAGTGAGATTTATAGATCGCGATGTCACGAGCCAACGTTGCACAACAATCGCTAATCAATCGTCTATTATATCGTACGAATCAAAATGAAAAATTTATCAGTTATCATTTAGCAGGAACAAACATTTCCTTTCGTCCATTATTTTTCACCGATCCAAAACGAAAATTTATTATGTACTATTTTGCGCGAATCCAAATCAAAACTTCATTAATCATCATTTCCCACGAATTCGTTCTTTCCATTACTATAATGTATCGTACAGGAAACGATAATCCCAATTCAATGCACTCTACACCCCATTACTATCATTGGCAATATTACGTGTCGACATGGAAGCCTCGAGATCGTTCGTTTCGAAGGCAGACGAAATCCTTCGCGTCTATCGACGAAAAGGAAGCGACGCACTCTGGCGAATTTAATAATTCCAGTCGGGGGTTACCCTTCGGGACCCACGAGATGAAGTTGAACACCGCAGCTTCAGCCTATGTAAGACCACCGAGTGTATGAGTTTATACGAAGAGATACTTGTTTGAACGCGTGCCTGTGTCGGTATACGCCGACGGGGGTTGAAGTTATTCGAAACTGCTGCCTCGTAGTTAGCTGAGACGAGCCATCGAGCATTCGAACGTTCGAGCAAAACAGGCGAACATTTATAAACGCACTTACAAAACGCATTTCCTATTTTTCACAGGGAAACGATCTTACGATTCGCTACGTTGTCCATCAAACTTCCTCGTTGATTTTGCATTCGATCTCGCAATTATGCACGCGCTTTCTATGCGCTTAAAAATTTCCAATCGAAGATATCGAAATGTCCCCTGTCCCGGTAATTACGCTTCCAAACGAACGCAATGAAATTCAAGGTAACTAGCATGGAAAAGGGAACAGCAATTTCCTTGAATTTCGAATATGTTGCAGACATAGGGAAGCTGTTGAGCAAGCTTCGTCCGAGTCGTGGCTCAAGTTCGAAGCTCGAATGTTACGAGAAAAAGAAAATGGTGCTGGTTACGTTACATTTACTCAGATTCAAGCGATACAAAGTGAAATTGCATATGCATATGCCTAGGATCGTGATTCTAATGGTGCTAAGGTATAATCAGGTCATCTTAGGTCAGATATTTTGGACGTTCTGGAGCGCTCGGTCCTTCCAATTTTGAACCACCATCTGTTTGCGTAATTTAAATGTCACCACAACGTCCAAATTTCCATAAATCCACGGTTGTTTCCCCGCGAATGTTGCGAAAGGGTTAAAGGCGAAATCGCGATCCCATCCGCATTATATCCCGGATTTACAAGGTTAATACCGTCGTCGACAGAGAGATCCAGCAAGTAAACTGTACGATGCTCGAATGGGTTCCTTCGTCGCTCGTTTATGCTGTTCGCTCGATGACTTAGGAGCAACCCGTAAACTCCGATTATCAGCGTCATTTAGTCCAACAAATCCTGCGTTCACGCGGCTGACAGAAAGCAGCTAAACGAGCACACCAACAAACAGGGATCTCTTTCTGATATTGACTCGGCTTATCCTTGAACGAAATTCCTTTAATTTATTAGACGACGAAGTGAAATATTAGGAGAAAAAATGGATGATACATGGAGCTAGGAAAATTTGTTTCTCTGATTCGAGGGAGATTTCCTGATAAATAGGAAAGAGTAACAAATTTGCGTATTTTAATGTTCTTTTTTCTTTTTTTTTTTTGTAATGAATACGTGTTTCTCTGGTTGTTTTTGGGTATTTTTTCTCTCTCTTTTTTTTCTTTCTAAGTGAACAGAAACGTTACGAATCTGCGTGTTTTGGTAATTTTGGTATGAAAATTGTAGGTTTGTTTTCATAGTGGTTACGTCTTCTGTTACTGTGATTGGATTTGGAATTTTTAGTTAGCAAATAGAAATGCTAAGAAGCGTTAAGAGTTTGTATATTTTAGTAATTAGGAGGCAAAGGTATAATCTTTTCATAGCAGTTATATCTTCCGTTTCTCTAATTGGTTTTGGAACTTTTTGAAAGAATTTGTGTGTCTTAGCTATTTGAAAGTAAAGATCATATTTCTTTATGGTAACCATATCTTCTGTTCCTCTCTGCATCTCTTTGGAATCTTTTGATAAATAAAAGAGTTACGAATTTTATTCGTTTGTTTATTAATTATCAAAATTTTCAGAATGAAAAAGTTCGATGGTTTAAGAACTTTCTCGTATCTGCATTCTCAAACTCTTCTTTCATTATTCCTAAAAAATTCTCCTAATTAATCTGAACAAAATCTGCTGCTAGAAAAATACATATAATACCACCAACGATGATACCGATTCTTATCATTTTCATAGAATAAATTTTATTACGAAGCCAGATTAGAAAGTTCTCAGAATCGTCGATAGGAGTTGCTTTATTTCTTACTGTTATCGTCATTCCGGAAATCTGCCCGATTCCTGTTCAATCTGTCCACGTATACCGTGTAAACTTTAGTTTCGTACTTTACCTACTTTACTTACTTTACTTGCTTTAGTTACTTCGCTTACTTTACCTTTTAGTTTGCGTACTTTAAGTGCGTGACCTATAACCGAGATCTTTCTGAAACGAAGTCTCGAACTCAGACTAAAGACGCGTAACTCCTCGTTTCATTATGACAAATTAATCGACAATGTTTCACGGTGACCAGAGGGCAAGATTTCCAGCTGGAATACTCGGTTGGAGAGTAAGATGTTTCTGCGGCTAAATGGTTGCATTAAAAGTTCCTTCGAAGCGAAGTTCCCTTCAACTACTGTAGTCTTGGCTCTGCAAGTCTTCTGTTGATGGATATTGTTCTCCAAGCAGTCGTGTAACACGACGGACGAGGAATTTCTTACGCGAACAGCGTAACACGGAGAGTTTAATAATGCACTGGAGACATGTCCACTTTTGTTTGCTCTTGAGTCCAGACTTAAGAAAAAACTTGAACGTTGTCTCGTAAGGATGAAAGAACGATGGTTGTACCATAGCCTTTTTACGGTGAAAGTAAGTATTGCTTGGATGTTATCTTTTAACGACGAAAGAGAGCGATCTACGTATTCCGATCATTTTCTTCTTGTTCTTGAAACAGCATCGAATATGTACGAGAAATTTCGAATATTTTGCCAGGTTTCTCGATATCAACAATTCATAAAAGTCGATATTAAAACATCGTATACACACGCACGATGTACCGAATCGAACCTCTATGAAAAGATGCATATAAAAATCAAATTAGATTTAAAGTCAATTAAACTCGACGCACAACTTTTATTTGAAACGTACCTTCTCGCTATATTTTTCGCGTATGTATAAATATACGTAAATCCGATCAATAAATTTGCCAAACACAAATACACCAACATATTGGTATACAGATACGTATGGACACATAGTAGAAATGGCGACATTCTCATCACTGAAAACCTATCTTACTTTCGAATCAAACGTTGTCCAAAGAAAAATACCAACTAAAATACTCCGTACACGACGTAAAAAACGAGCACATGATACATATCCAAAGCGGAACGAGTACATCGATAGAACGTCGAATACTGCCAAGACACATTCCCCACGAAGGAGGCAAGGATTTTAAGGGACTGCAGGAAATCTGTAGACGAAAAGCTGGGCCAAAGCTCTCTCTCTCGGAGGAGTTGGCGAAAAAACCTCTTGCAGGAGCGCATTAACAAATACCATTCGACCTGGTTTCGTCTTCGTCGAGCCGTAGAAACGGCCAATAATCCAGCTAGATCTCCATACAGCTGTTAACAGCTCTGTCTGACCGATCGTACAGTCGGTGGAAGCGATACACCGAGATTTTCAATGTAACAGTTTCCTCGTCCGATAATCCTAGGTTCATCTTTACAGTCAACTTTTGCTAGAAAATTGATCTCTTAAAATTGATGATCCGTATCAACGTATTAGTATAGTAGCTCTCGGTACACTTTTTGAAAATTCTTTTAAAATTTTTAAATTTTACTATACTACTTTCGTAGAAAGTGGACGATATGATCTTAAACGGAAAGATCGATGAGATGTAACACGAAGATCTGTGACGATCGAATATAAAGACACGACGCAACCGTTGCGTCTTTGTATTTACGAGTTTCGGTGATATTAAAATGGAATTAGGATTAAATTAAATTAGAATGAAGAAGGTAAAAAAGCGATGGTCGTCGTCTAGAGAGACTTCTGACAAAAATGTAAATGTACAAGTGGAATAACCGCATCTTTTTCACTGACTGTACCCGTCTATCGCGAGTCGAAGAAAGGTTGGCTGGCAGAATCTCGGCAAGAGGGTCAGAGCAGGGAAAAGGGCGACGTTGAAAGTTCGTGAAAGGATATCCACGGACTGGTTTTCATTTGAATATCGGGGAAAGGTCTGTAGCAGATAATATGTTATATATTGTGTCCTACTATGTGCTACGATATTGTAGCAGTTAAGCTTACATCTTATCGTCCGATGAAGAGAGTTCGCCGAGCTATAGATGGAAAAGTCATGCAGCGAAATGGTGTACGTGTTATTCAATAGGACGATACTTCTAAGAATTCCATCATGTCTCAGCCGTACAAAATTCTAAGCACTCGTGTCAATCGATGAAACGTTAATTCTATGAGAGATGGTAATAAATAATTCTAATAATTCTACTAATAGAAAAAATATTGCCATCAAATTTATCTGAAATTTTGTTGCAAAATTTGCAGCGATAGCACCGACCGATTTTGGTTAACGAGTCAAAATAATCACATCGAACTTTCTAGTGTTACGATCATTTTATATTACCGATATAAAATTCTTTATTAATCATCCATAAGCCTTCGTTAAGCTTCCACGTTCAAATCTTCCTCTATCGCCAATTTTTCTTAGAATTTGCTCGTAAATTATCGTCGCAAAAGATCAAGTCGAAACTATATTCGCGTGAATCGATAATACATTAGCTCTACGAGAAATGGTAATTAATAACTCAAGTAATTCTATGATAAAATATCGCTAGCAAGTTTGTGTTAAATTTCGCTATAAATTTACGGTAATAGCACGGAGCAATTTTCGTTAACGGGGGCGAAGATAATCATAGTGGTCATTTTAATACTAAAACCATTTTATATCGCCGTGCTAAAATTCCTCGCCTACCATCCGCAAGCCTTCTTCGACCCTCCATCTTCAAATCTTCCTCCACCACCAATTTTCCTTAAAGTTCGATCACCACTCACCCTCGCAAAATTCAAACCAAGGCTACGCTACCCATGTCATTCGATAAAACACTGATTCTACGAAAATACATAGCTCTGAATTCCACTTAAATTCCGCTACAAACTCGCGATAACAACACTACCCTAATTACTGCATTTTAACTAATCTACAAAATTTTTAATGATCTTCACGAACGAGTCCTGACAATTCCAGTCGACGAATTCAGTGCCAGTTCTTCCTGATACCGAAACAATTTCATGCTAGCGATGTGAAAATTCCTCGACCAACCATTTACGACTCATCCTCCACCCTCCATCGTCGGATCTTCCTCCATCAGCCATTTTCCCCGTAATTCGATCACCACATCGGTCTCGCAAAATTCGAACGAAAGGCAGTCCGCTGGCGCGAAGGAACGCGGCAATTAATCCTGATCCCTGGCGGAAACAGCCGGAATCTCTTCTCCGCGAGTCTCGCGGAAGAGACGAGGTGGTCGATGAAAATGGAAAATTCGGCGGCTAGGAAATGAGAATGCCCGCGGCTGCCGGGTAATAACGCCTCCGAAGACGATGAGGCGGAAGTTTCGGAAATGGAAAGGGCCAGGGGCGGAAGGGTAGGGGCTTGGCTAGGGGTGCACCGTCGGAAGGGGCTTGGGTATTGATTTACGGCGCGGAATTTCGGCTGATTACACGTGGCAACCCCCGAAAAAAAGAATGAAGGATAGAGAGAAAAAAAAGAAAGAGATCGACAGAGCCGCCGATATGGAGGCCGCGAACGAGTTGTATAACGGGACCGCCGTCTCGAGTGCAGACCCTTCGCGCTCCGGCGAGCTCATCTCGTTTCGCGTCGGATAATTTGAATTAAGTCGGAAGAACCGGCTGCCCTCGTTGAATACGTACACCTGCCTTTTATCGTCGTAGCTGCGGTCGTTGTGAACTTCGCCACGGGATCATACAGAATCGCATCTTCTTTTCGAAAGCTCGTGCGTTAAGATTGCGTTTGAACGCGTCTGCAGAGTACGTTCGATATAATTTTGTGCTTTACGACGTATCGGTCGATTGGTTGACTCGGGATGTACGGGACATTGGTGATATTTATATGATTCTTCGATTTTACAGTTGGTTTGAAACGTTTGAAATGTTGGTCTTCGTCGATAATTTCATTTTATAATCTTTTATTGTCCATCTCGTTGAGAAATACGTTCTATGTAAAACTGATAGAAGGGAATAATAATAGTAGACGTGGTAATTGTACCAAGTGAATTTACATAAATATTGTAGAAATTCACACGGCTAAATATTCACAATTTAGTATAACGTTAATTATGCTAAATAAACTACCATCTCCAGTACTTATCGAATTATTTCTCTTCCTCTTCCTCTTCGTTACTATTGCCCGCGAATTACCACCTTCATTTGTATTACAATGAAGTAAAACATCCACGCTGTAATCCATTTTCTGCTCAATTCAGACGAATCTTACATTTTATCTGTGGAGTTCCCTACAAAATCTAAAGTTTTAACAACGTTCTTCATAGTCTAGAAAAAGGTTAATGTTCAGTGTAGCAGGAATTCTCTTTCTGCTTTAATTCATAAAAATTCCCCCTCGAAATGTCAAGAAAAATCTTTTTGTTTAAGCGTCTTTCACGTGCAGGTATAATTTTATTGGTATAACGTGTGTGTGTATTAAGTATAACCTTATCGAAGTCTAGTTCTTTATCTTATATTGTACGTTAAAGCAGTTCGTGTAATTTATGTTTCAATTGATATTTGTATCGTGTATCTGTAAAATAAATCTATAAAAGAATTTTATTTCAAATGTGAAATGTGAAAATCGACGATAAACATCGGCCTTGCGCCTACTGAAATATCCATTATCCACTGGCTGGACTAATTTGACGAAGTCCGAGAAATACGAGGAAACTTGGAAACTATGAATTTTCAATTTATGCATGTTGACAGTTCACCATATGATTACACGATGGCTTGCATACAATTTCTCGTTGCTTCGCTAAATGCAAATGGTTGCAAGGCTTTGCATCAGATTATCCAACCGATGACAATGAATACCAACGATGATGGTTCCGTCGGATTTGCAAGATTTAGCCACAGATTGCTGTGTTTATATGATTTATCGTTTCATCGACTACCGAGACAACTTTAATTCCGGACTTTGCTCCTCCGTTCGATAATTGCTCCAGTTAATCGCAAGTTACCGATGAAAATGAATAATCTTATTCTTGAATTCACATCGATACCGCGTCAGAAAAATTATCCAGCGTCGTCCAATGACTTCTACGTATCAATTTTATCACTTCTTTCTTTCTTCCTTTCTGTCACATTTATTTGTCAGATTAAAACCACGCAATTATCACCATCAACCTACCGTACGTAATCTTTGATTTCTCTCCAATTTCTCTGAATCGTAGAGTGAAATTTTTGATTAAACATATAACGCGATTATATTCTACGTTCTTAACGCGTGTACACGTGTCTCATACAGTATCATTTTGAATTATCTTTCGCTTACAAGTGACGTCACCTTTTCCCCTTCGTTATCTTTGCTTCACATTGACTCACGGATTCCTATACGCCGGCCGCGTCCACAAATCTAACGTATCGTCTAATCTAAGATCACGATGTACATATGCGCACCTGCTATCTATCATACGTCATACACGTGTCACGAGACGCGTATCTCCGTGTGATAGCGGCCTAAAGCGGCCGTAAGAGAGTCGCTCGCGTAAACCCAGGACGATCCCTTTCTTTCTTTCTCTCTGGCTGCGAAACTCACCTTGTGTACAAAGAACTTGCGAAAAGCGGCGGCATTCGGCGAACGAAAGCAGCCTCCGACCAACGAATCTCCGTAATTAACATTCTTATTTGCCGTAGGCTCGGCTGTTCCGCTAGATGACGGAAGTTCACCGAGGAACCGGACGAAGAAGCCGAGCGATATTGTCCGCGAAAGAGGTCGATTAGATAATTAACCGACGTGGAGGACCGGTTCCCAGTGGATCTTCCCTGTTCTTTCGGCGAACATCAACTTCGCTCCGAGGATTCCTCTCGACTGTCTCGCGACGCCATTGTATCCGGAACGTGGCCTTTTCTTCCTGCCAGGTTTAATTAAAACTGGCCAGGGAGAACGAGTCTGTTTATTTTTCACCGTTTATAGATCGACGCAGATTCGTCCGGATACTCGAAGCTTTTCAGACGCTGCACGGTCGCTCTGCCACGCGAGGAACTAATCGGCTGAAACGGCACACAGACTAAAAAGAGCAGCGTCATATGGTCAGGCGAAAAGGCCACTCGTTCGACGAAGATTTTGGGCGCCAGTTAAGGTTGGGGGTTGTTCAGCGAGGGTTTGAACTTTTCAAGTGTGTGAAAGGCGAATGGATATTAGAGCGGATGATCGCTTTTGTGGGAACGGAGATTTTCTGAATCTGATCCACGCGGAGACTAAATTTAAAGAACAGTGTCAGGCGAAAGGATCACTTGCTCGATCAACATCCTTCGGGTTACGTAGTTAGGGTTGAAGAGTCGTTTGGTAAGTGGCACGGGGTTTCTGGCTAGTTCGAACCGGGAAGTATGAAACGTGAGAAAGGTGAATGGAAGCCAGGTAGAGAGTTTTTGTGGGAATGCGAGTTTTCTGAATGTAATCGAAATCGAGTCTCGATTTAAAGAACAGAGTCGGGTAAGAAGATCGCTCGTTTGACGAAGATTTTTCCAGACACAAAGTTGAGATCGAAGAATTGTTCGGTAAGTGGAAAAGGTTTTTGGTTTAGTTCGAACATGAAACGGAAGGAAAATTATCTTTGTGGGAATGGAAATTTTCTGCCAACACTTCCTGTTAGTCTCTCCTCGAACATTTAATATTTCGAATTTTAGAAGCGCTAAGAAATTTAGAAGCAATAAAAGAAAAGTGATTTTAACAAATTCCATACATTTTTATAGACGATGAAAGAACAATTTTACAGCAACATTGAGAAGATCATTTAAAGATATTCAGCGAACGAAAGTAAAAATTACGCTCGAATTTAATTTGTGGCTTAATGAAGATTGAATTATTTGAAATGAATAGAAAAGATTTCCGATATCCGATACTGCTGCTGAATTTATCAGAAAGAAAGATCCGGGGTTTCGTACTTACTACGTACTTCTTTTCTTCGAGGTGCTCTGTATTCAAGAAACTGCCGCTGAATCGTTATTATTGCGCGTCTTCTAACAAGTGAACTCTTCCTAAGTGAACTTGCCGAAGAGGTAATTAGATCTCCGGGAACAATGGGGAAGCCTTGAAATTCTTCGGTGTAATTCTAACAGATTCTGTTGAAGAAAAGTTCCGATGCTACGAAACTAAAGATAATACCCGAAATCTTATAAGTTGTTTCGAATCGGCTCCAAACAGATAAATGTTGTGCACCGTGTACTTAGTAAAACTCAAATATCACATTAAACAAAGTTTTTATATATCAAAAAGAGAAAGAGAGAGAGAGGGAGAGAGGAGAAACGGAAAAGAATTTCATTTAAAATGTACCGAAAACAGATGCACGTATCTTTAAAGCTTCTCTTTTGCGAAAAATATTTCTTTGTTAATTGTAATTGCGTTCTGTAAAACAAAGTAATGAAACATATTTACGGATGCATGCGAAACTTCGAGATATAAAATTTTCCCTAGCCCAGAGGTGTATCTACATGTTACAGTTACTTTTTACCGACGTGTAAAACAAAAGTAATTTGCATTCGAGCGTTTAAGTCTACGTTTAGCAAGCGAGCAATAATCTACGCTTTCTGTTCGAGCTACGAAATAGGAAAAAGTGTGTTCCGTTCCCTCTGTCTTTAATATTAATTTCATCAGAAAAATTCTCTTCTTTAGAAGGATTTAATTGTAATAAAATTTTGTCTCCTTCCCTATACGATACGTTCATCTCTTTCATTTTTCAAACGCTAATCCGGAATAATGGGATAGGTTGAATTAAAATGGCTTGCTCTCGCCTCGACAGCATCTTATTTATCACGATCTAATTTCCGCTAATTTACTCGTAAGCTCGCATTTAAATTTGTTAAGCACTTAAACGCCACCATATTTTTTTCAACGATGCAATACGACGCAATCCCTATATTCTTTTATTACGATCGTTCCGAATTTATTATAACTGCAGCGTGTATGATAACTTTCCATTATCGATTATCCCGTAAACAATATTTCAAGCATATGAAAATATCATTATTTCAAATATTCAAGAATTTAATCGTGCTTCATTTCAAATGAACTCCCTGCAGCGCAATATAAGACGAATTATTATTCGAAATATTGAAAAATAACTGCAATTTTTACCATTAATTTTCCATAACGAAATAATATAACGATGAATGTATAATTTGAAATGAAATTTTCAAATCGATCACTTGACAGCGTCTGGTAAGGTTAGGGTTAAATTATTCCTACGCAAAATGTCCCTAGATCTTCGATATTACTTTTCATTACAGATGCTACGTTGCATCGTAATTCACGCGTTTCGTGCGTGCATTATACCAGGATTAATTACGTAGATGTTTCCATTAAACGACGTGCGACGGAATATCAGATCCTCTGATCCATATTAAACGTCGTGCTAGGGAATTTTTCAGGGAAGCGCCGACTGAATAAACGCAGCTCGCTCTTTATTAGTAATTACACGCATGCACAACATTTGATCGGCAAAGCATTACGTGCCTGGCGATGTTAATACGCGCTTCACTCAGCTCGATATCGACCTCGTGTTAACCCAATTTCGAATCGAGTTTTCTCGTTTACGAAATAGTGAATTTATCGAGCGAACGGAAAAGTTACTAAAATGACGTCCGTTACTAAAATAAGCCCGGTTTTACATTACGCGAAAAACGATATTTAAGATTGTTTAAGGGGGATTATTGATCACGTAAAATACAGGTATTCAAATATCTCAAGCAGGAAAAGTCCAGTACGCGCAATAAAATTAATATTTACGATATTGTACCGCGTACACTTTGTTCGAAACTGGTGCAGGATCTTCATTATTTATTACTTTATTTCAAATGGATTAAACAGATGTTGGTTAAACTGGAAACCATGGTTGTTTAACGTGAACTAAGTACAGTAACGTACTATAATTTAGACAACTAAATAGTTAATTTGCAACTCTCGTCACCACGGTTCCAACGATCTCTCTGTCTAACGTGGACCACACTCTCTCGACAACGCAATTCGCACTCTCTGACTTCTCAACTAACACTGACTGTTAATTCGTCTTTCTCCCTTAGCATCCCTTCGTCTTTTCGACACTTAGGCTTTCTCGCGACATCGTTTATGGTTCGCCCGGTATCTCTTAGAGATTTCGTCCACGATACTACAGTGGAAAATCTATGAACGCGATAGAAACGATAAATAGTTGATTAAAGGACAACGAAAATATTTCTGTTGCTTTTAAACAATTAGAATTTTAGTCAAGATGCAGCTCCAAGTATTCAGAAATCTATATAGATGTTAATAAAAATGTATTTTGAAACAACAGCAGAGGTTTGTTAAATTTAAACGTCATCTTTTTTGCACGAACTTTTAACTCCAAGCAGAGAACTTTTTTATTCTTTTTTCCAGAGCGGATACTGTTAAATAAAACTGGTAAATATACAATTTGTATTTCGTTCTGATTAATCGTTCTGACTTCTATACAATTACATTTGAATATATGAATATCGATTAAATTTCCAGTTATTTAAATGATTTAAAACAGTCTCTCTGTGATAGCTAATAAATCATATAATGAAGGTTAAACAACGAGAATTAAAGAGTACAGTAGTTTTCTGCTAATATTCGAACAACAGGTTTAATTGTAAAACCTTGCATACGTTATTCTTCATAATTAATCTCCATATTTTAAATAAACTTTCTAAACAGAAAGAAAAATAAATAAAATAAAATAAAAAATTCTTAAAATAAAAAAGAATCCCTAAAATTGAAGATCAGATTGAAGATCTATAAACTGCAACAAGTAATTTCTCTCACTTCCAATCAAAATTTAATTTACCAATTTCTTTCGCTAAAAACAGAATATGTATTCTACCTTTATTCGGAAAAAATCAACGTACACGTGAAATTTAAAAAAATTTCGAGATCTTTTGGCGAACCATACTCGATCGAATTCTCTTCCTCGCTTCTGGGAAGTTTATTTAACTCGATGAGAATCGAATTTAGTCGCATGACTCCGGAACGTTTGTTTGATTCAAACTATATCGAATTCTTCCGTAATTCACGACGATCCGTTTAATGGGGAGAAAATTGAATTTCTCTGTAGTTTCTGGAAGACCAGTTTCGCTCGTACGATATCGTCCAGTTTTACCGAAATTGGGATTCTTTTAACTTCATTTTTTTTAGATTGTCGAATTCTTCCATTTTGGAGAACCGAGTCACTTTCATTTGCCAAGAAGTTGAAGAATTTGAAGAAGAAGATCCACTTAATAAAGATGGACGTTACGTGGAAAAATTCGACCGTATGTGTCATTTTTGTTCAGGAAAAATGAAAAAGCCATTACATATAAATTTTCAGTTGCGTAGATAAAACACTTACCACGATGACTCGATCTTCTTCTTGTACGATAGAGATATCTGAAAGAAGAAAAGGGAAAAGTTGTATTAATTTTTGTAAAAAGGTAGTCAAACCATATTAATTTACATAATCACGTATCTATCTATTCCTAGTAGAAATATTTCGTTTATTTCTTATCATTTTTAAAAAATTTTTATTCTGTACACTGTTTGTCCGAGAAATTCTTCCAGGTTTCAATATCGATAGTCTACTAATTTTTTTAAATTACTTCAACATTTTGTTCTTTTCAAAAGTTTGAAATATTTAATTAAAATTGTACTTTAACCGTCTTCGCATAATTTTTAATTCACGAAAGATTTCAAACATGCGTTCGAAAAGATTTCATTCGACGTTAAACAGCGGAGAGAAAATCGTTCTCCTTTCGCATGGCCTTTAATTCCTTATTTTGGCTAACGAAGTACGCGTAGCCCGGAAACCTAATCGCTTTAACGAACAAAAAGAGACCAACTGCAGGCTCTCAGTCGGTAAACATATTCGTCAGGTTTCTTTGTGAAAAAGTGCCGCGTTTCCACGCGTCTGGTTTGTTCTTTTCGCGACATTGTTTACTTTAGTTTTCCAACAATTCGTTTTTGTGTTTCGTGATTCGAATGAAGAAAAGAAAGAAAGAAATTGAAGTAAAAAACGAGGAGAAATAGAGAAAAGGATAAACGGGGAAGACAGAAAAGGAAAAAAGAGCGGAGGAAAACAATAGTTTGGCGAAAGCGTCGATACGAAATTGAACAGGAAATTTCGCGGGAGAGCAACTCGGTGGTAAACGTGGCTCGTTTTACATCGAACAGGAAATCGAAGTTATCGAGTTTTCTCTCGCGGTAACAACCGTTTCGATAATCCGACGGGCGCGGGGCACGGGGATGAAAAGGAAAGAACGAAAAAAAGAATGGGAATTCGATCGACAATAAACGCGAAACAGCTCGAATCTCGACTAACGAATTTCAATTCGCTGAAAAAACACCACGTGTGTTTAATCTGACGATTTCTGTTCCGCTTGCCAAAAAATTCCCGCAAGTCCGAGCGTGGTCGAGGACAGCTCTTTGCTGAATCAAAAATCTTGAAAAATAAAATACACGAAAGTTTATAACGTGTTAGAAAAAGAAAGAAAAGTGTTTTTAAGCGATTTGACGTACAAATTAAATATAAGTTTGATATATATTTTTATGACGTTAATCAACATCAAAATTGGAAAATACAGAGATGCGAGAATTTATCCGGACAGTGGACTATTACGAAGATTCAAATTTTTATCTCTATAAACTTCACATACTATGGACTGTCGCTCAAAAGTTTGGAGCATCGTCTTCGAAAGAGACAAACTTTTTCGTAAATTTTTTCGACGAATAAGAGTATTATCGTTAGACTATGGACTTTTATAAACATTCAAGTTTTCAAGAATACAATCGAAAAAGTAGAATCTCCATGGAAAACTATTTTTCCTGCCAAGTATTAATAGAAAGAACCTTCAATATTCAGTATGTTTCTTCGTTAATATTCGTATTACAGTTTGCACTTTTCAATTTCTTCTAAATGCATGAACTATCTATTTGCTTAAGAAGCCGTCGTTTCCTTCGAAATCCTAACACGTTCCAAACATTGTCCAGAAATGTGTAAATATCCATAATCTAGTAATTATTCAATAATAAATAAGAGAGAAATAAATAGGGCAAAAGGTTGATCCCACGAAAAGGTAAGAATGACGTAGGATTTGCAAAATGAATTTCATCATCGTCGGTAGAATATCAAGGATTTGGCAATGCAAAACCGACGACGGTTTACGCGCGCATCAAAAAGCCCCGAAACAAAGGCGGGGGGAGGTAGGAGGGGCACGCACGCGCGTGGAATTTGGCACAATCAATAAACGGCATTTGGCAGTGGGCGAGTTTGATTCAAAATTGCAAGACCACCGACGACGCTTCCGGTTCCTCAAACGCAAGATTTACGCGCGAGACGCCGCATAGCGCCATCATCGCCACTCTATTCTCGCCCCGAGATGATGCGCTGTTGAACGAGTTTGTCATTCCTTTGGTCACTTTTCAAATAATTATGCAACATATCATTGCCGAACTGTATTTGCTCAATGTGACTCTAATGGACGCGACGATATTCTTCTCGCGTTATGTATACTTTTTATTGGCGAACGTTAACCCACTGGGAAATTTCGGCAAAAGGACAAATTTTAAACAACAATTTTTCCATTTCCATGTTGAGTAATTTTCGATACAATTAAGAATCTACCAATTAGTGCGCAGTTCCAGTATCGGAACCAACACCGAATTCCCTCAGCGCATTTCACACGTAAATAACTAAACAACTAATAGCAACAAGATGAATAAAATAAAATATACAGAACGTATATGTACGGCGTCAAAATTCGATAAAATATACAGAACGTATAATATATACGTTGGCCGAACTCAAAGGGTTCACACAATATTGGGTCGTATAATATATTGAAGCTCTAATATACTTCGACACGCGATATATTTGAACTTTAATATACCATTTCTTTTAACAATATGTAAATTATTTACACATTATGCATTATTTTACCACTCGATGCTTAATTACGTTGTAGCCGTTTCTTAAGAAAAAGGTGGTTGTTCACGGTGGCTCAAGTATCAAATCTTCCACGTGTTGCATAATGTGGCACATATTGTTACATATAGAACGATAGAAAATGGTTAGCAGGCAATCGAAGCGACTTTTAGAATGCGTCACGTGCGTGTGACGTTTGGCAGCAGCTGTGGAAAGCAACTAGTGCGTCACACGTGTGTGACGCATGGTAGCGAAAAGGTTAAATAACGCGCAAATCCGACCTTCGCTGTAAATCGCATAAAATATCCATATCCAATAAGTTGCAAATCGCATCAGTCAACTCTTGTCCTCGTCTTACCACGATCACTTACGTAAAAGTATGGCGACAGAACGCGATTAATTAAACTTGCGCCAATTATTTCAAAGTGACTGGATGCAGTTTCCTAATGCCATGGTGGACAAAGCGTGTTCGAAGGGACCTGGTTGCTGAAATCCTCCATTCATTCGAGCCGGCAGTCAAAGAATTGTTTCAGGGAGAAAAGGAATTGGACAGCGATGGAATAAAGACACGGCAGGCCAGACGGAATTGTTCGGGAATTACTGAGATTACTCGAGGAACCAAGGGGGTGGAACAGGCTGGCCGAGGATCTCAAATGCGAAATATCGTTGACGACGAGGTATCAAGAGCCGAGAGAGAAATTCACCTGTCCAGCGAAATTTTCATCAACGAAAACTACGAGGGAGGATGTTGGTTTAGACGACACCATCTATACACATAGATACACTCTGTGACAAAAATGAGCAGACAGGTGGTAGTTGGAAATAGATATCGATGAAGTTTCGTTAAATGTATATGTAATTTATTAAACAATTTATACATACCGTATAGTATAATCTAAAGATATACAGAAAGAGAGAGAACATACGGAACTCATTCCGGTAGATGATTGTATATTTAAAAATGATGAAAAAAGTATTTAAAAATGGTCCGGTTGTTTGCGTTTACGAAACGTAACCAAGTTGCTGTTCTGATTTTGTGTTATCTAAATACAATTACAGAAGATGCTCCAAATGATCATTTTGCATCTCAAGGCAACCCGTTAGGCGTCTTGTCATGGATCTGGTTACGCTCTGCAGAGTTCTCGGTGTTTCCCAAGTTTGTCGGGAAGTTTCTTCGATTCCGAACCTTAGTATTTCAACGTTTCCGATCGATCTATTTACGCTCTATTTGCAAAACTCGTTATACATATCTCATAAACGAAGACAAATACAGCATACGTTCATGCGAACCATTTTCAATATTCTTAGATGTACGATCATTTGGCAAAGTGGGTTATGCCAGTGCTAGTTCGACTACGTTTCATTGGTATCTCTACTTTCGCTACCCGTCCATTTATTTTTATTTCCGACTGTATATAGCACGTGGTACGGGGCATTTGTATTGTTTGGTGATTTTTCCGAGGTGAAAAAAGAGAAGAAATAACGATGGCCATTAGTCGTAAAATTCAGAGAATACGAGAAAGTCTCGAGGGGCACAGAAGATTGTTTTTCTGTCGAACGCCGCCGGAAATGAAGAGTTCCATGGACCTTGGACTCTTTAATGCACTCAGATAAACGTGGAACGATATAAAAAAAATATATATATATCGAATAGAGAAATTATAGTTTTACCGTGAAAATAAATTTGCACACGATTTTTCTTTTCTTTCCTTCGTTAAACACCGGTCTCGTCGAGCGCATTTAATTTCAACGAAATTTGTAGTTAGAGGAAGTCAAAATATCTATGAAGATTGATATTTTAATCTTCATCAGCGAGGAACGAATAATATGTTCTTTTTTTTTTTTTGAAATATAATTAATATCATATTTCTGGCATCTATTTGACGCTAATTAATATAATCTAGACGAGCGTCGATCAATATCAGAGGTAATTTTGAACAAAAACATATCAAACTACGTAACACGTACATTTTGCATAATCGCAATAATCGTACAGTATACTAATTATTAGTTACATATGTTTCAACCTAAACATTTACTAAATCTGTAATTATCAATACGTAGGTAACGATACATTGTATCTATTAATCATTCTCGTCGAATACAATTGAAGTTTATAAAAATTTTTCCCATTCTTCAAACTTAATTTTTTTCCTGAAAACGAGGCTTCGATAAGAAAAATTCCATCTCACGATCTTCACTTATTTTCGCACGTATAATAACCTTCTGCTGATTATTTACTCGTATCTTAGCTTCCACGGTTGAAGTATACTCGATCAATTTTCCAACTCGATTTCCTCAGAAACCAGGCATCGTGCGAACAAATTTTACTCCGTCTCTTTGACATATTTTTTCGATCTACAAAATCCAATCTTTCCCTTAATTACGGACCACCCTGTGTACGCAAAGAACAGACGAAACTTTGCATCTAAAATCTTTGGAAGAACACGCGAGGGAGGAAATGAGAAACGCGTCGCAAATCACGTTACAACGTTTCCCAACGTTCGTTGCTGTTACAGGTCTGCCGATTTTTCCAACGGCGTGACAGCAGGTGGACGACAAATCATATGCAACGAACGAAGCGATCGAACGTTGCCAGGCGCGTGTAAAAATCCAGCGAGAGATAATCGAGAGTCTGGATGGGGTGGCGACCGGCCGCTTCCAGAGCCGGCAATTTTTATTCGAAGGGGCGAGCACGGTAAAATGCGATCGGCACGCCCCAGGATATTTACGCGGCAAGATGTCACAGGAAGTCGGTGTACATTTGAATTCACCGAACCTCCTCCGGATTTATATTGCGATTCCACGTCGCCGAAACGAAACGTCCTTCCGCAAGACCCTGGCTATCGCTTTTTAAACTGTTCGGGGCGACTAGCTTGTTTGAATCGGGCCGCTTTGGATATATGGAAATGATTCTTCGTTCGTTTTGTCGAATATTTAGGAATTGTCGGAATATTTGAAAATTATTGGAATTATTAAGATTTCAATTTCACCGAGATGTCGAGAAGGAAGAAATTGCGGTTCTTCGGATATTTGGAAATGATTTTTGATATGTTTAGAGCGTGTTGAAAAGCGATTCTTGTGAAAATTATTAAACCATTTTAGGATTATTGAAACGATGCCAAAGTTATTGGAATTGCAACCATTGCTTCTTATACTTTCGATTATATTAAAGAAGTTCGATATTTTAAGGAAGCTGATGGAAATGTTCGAAGGTGTAAGAAATATTAGAATCTCTGTTGAGAATTGATTTTTTAGTAGAAACGAATTTTCCCATGAATTTGAAGTATTATCTTTCGCGAAGATTACGAAACTTTTTGAAATAGGATGCTTGGGAAATTGAAAGCAAAAAAAGAAAAAAAGAAGAGGAAAGAACTAGATCTGAAGTATCGTTTCGACAAATTTTTTAGAATTAGACACTCTTTTCGGTTGTAAAGGTCTTTACGATAATAAACGCGTAATTAAATAATTCGTCGAATAAAGAATAAAATATACGAAAAAATATTGCAATTTCTTTAATGTACTTATACTTACGAATTTTTTTTCAAATATTTCGCCGAGCCTATCTGATCCTCTTCCTGAAAGTTAGAGCACAAAGTTTGATCGCACGCGAAACTTGTCATAAATTCGTCTGTCGTACTCCTAGAACGTGGCAACTTTGTACGCGATATTTTCGGCGATTTTCAGACTGAATCGTGTAAGAATTCCACCTCGAGACTGGGTATGAGAATCACTTTCGTTGAAGAAGAATCGTCTCGAAGAAAGGAGCGAAAGTATGTGGAAAGATAAAGCAACGGGGAGAATATTGCTAGCTGTACTTTAAAAAGCAGTATTTTCAGAAACAGAGAATAAAACGACGCACCTAGTTCCTTTTAGCAAACGAACTACACTTTATAAAATTTACAAATATAAAATCTAGAACTCGTAAAATTGTAGTAATTACTCGCAGAAATATCAAATGATATATTGTCGAATTATTATAAACGTAATATCCGTCGAATTATATGATACGATAAATAAACACGTGGACGTAAAATCCATATGAAAATACGGATTTCGATAAATAATATTAATAAGATCGATAAAATCTGAAACTTTGTGAAACGTTTGCTTACAAGGAACAACATTTTATTCAATATCGTACAAGCAGCTTTTACCAACGTGTTCATTTCTCCTCTTTGCTTTAGAAATTTTAATCTCGAACAGCAACTTCAATTTTCCAAAGAACTTTGGCTGTAACGTAAACAGAAAACGCAGATAACACAACGAAAGATAAATTTTCGCCAGGAACGGGCAAGTTCTTTAATTATGATGAATAATTAATCTACATGATTAAGGAAAAGTTGGTGCACGTTTAGCTTGTAAACAATCGAAAAAATCTCGGTTATTAGTCATCGAGAAAAAGCGTGGGAGGGAAAAGTTTGAAAGTGAAGGAACTCGGTTGGGGAAGAAAGTTTCACGAGCTCTCGAGATAGAGAACCGGTGTCTGTTTCCTAGTTTCCTGCTGCTAAATGACAGACATTTTCGAGCGAATTAAACGTAGTCTCCCTTTAAATAGCGGCTTTTGCCGCGAGTTCTTCGCGCCTTGTTAAGATCTCATTTCACAGACTGAAACGTGCAAGATTATAAAAATATGTACCTACTGTATTCGTGTTAATTTCTACCTGATACAATTTTTCATTTCATTCTATTTGTTTCTATTGTACCTCATAATTTTTATTTATTTATTCTTGGAAGTAAAATCCATTCGTTGGTACTGTTTTTCAGTTGAACTGAAAATAATTTATTGCTCGATAATATCAATATTTAAATTAATAAGAAATAAATTTCATCGCTTCTACACTTTCCTTGCACGGATAAATCTTATCCTCTCGGTTTCGAGGATTTTACGACGAATAGAAGGATCGTTGGATTTGTGATTCGTAAAATTCATTTACGTACAACCTTGCTTCATCGTCGAATTTTGATCAGCATTGTGTTTCAATTTAAATCACAATATGAGAATTTATACATAGGGTGTCCAACAATCACTGATACATAATGGAACGAAAATGCACGATGAATAAACCGATACTATTTTTATCTGTATTTATACTATCTCGGTTTGCAGATGTGTCATTTTATAAATCAATTTAATAAATTTATCAGAAATCGGAAAAAATTGGAAATTTCCTGTCCTACGACACGCCAATATCACTTGTTTGTGAATGGAATCGGACGTGAATAATCACATCGAAATACATACGATAGCTATATCGATTCAATCTACTCGCATAAAATATAATACTCAACTTTGAACGAGAAAGTTTTCAAGCAAAGGGTTAAACATAAATGTCATGCGAGAAAAATTCACGTGGTTGTTAGCCGGCGAAGGAGATCCGAGGAAAAATCAACAGAAAACTCGACACAGGCATCCACGCGATCACCGACACCTCGCAGTAGTTGGTAATTCTGTTTGCACGGCAAATCTTTCCCGTTACAAGTTCGAATTCGTTTCGGAGCATGCGAATTTAGTCTCTTTGGAGGGTAAATTGCGAATTCAAAGTTTCTCGCGAGTTTCATGCCGCTTGCGCCACGGGGACAGCCCGCCACCTTCTCCGCTTAACATTTTCCACGGTTATAAAACGAGAAACCGCGTTTTCTATTTAAAGTATCGGCCCGGAAACTGTCGACTTTTTCGTTTGTTGGAAATGAAATTCCACGCGAAGAAAGATGCTCGCTACATTATGGAGTTTATCGAACTTTAATACGTCGATGATCGCAACGGCCATTTGTAACCACCCACGTTATCAAATTTCTTCGAACGATTCAAGTAAGATAAATTTCAGTTGCAGCGGGCTGAACAATTTTCAATAACGTGAATCACTTACCTAACATCGTCGAACTTTCATCTTTCACATTCTCATTTTCGATTGAGAATTAGCATAGCACTCGAGTGTCTCTGTTGTTTTTAAAGATATGCGAGAACTTTATTAATAAAAGTTGTTTAGTATAAGATTATAGTCTTCTCTATACGAAATTTTGTTCATAAAGTTGCCTCGTGTCTCCAAAAGCAACAAATTATTTAATTACTTTTTTTACTGAAATACTATAATTAACTCCAACAAGAATGACTAAAATTGGAAACCAAAAAGAATGTATCAACCTGCCACCATTTCTTCTATAATTCGATCTTCAATCACTGTTTTTACTAACTTTCTTTACTGAAATACTATAATTAACTCGAACAAGAATGACTAAAATTGGAAACCAAAAAAAATGTATCAACCTGTCACCATTTCTTCTATAATTCGATCTTCAATCACTGTTTTAATAGATAAACTACAACTCGACGATTTTAATTAACGAACAACTAATATCGCATATATATACAACGAATAATAATTTCTCTGTGAAAATTCAGGATCTTTTTTCATAACCTGCCTTGCATACGCCGAGCGTTTAAAACGCGTTTTATTGAAGCGATAGATTTTCGATACGCGACTTTCCTCTCCATAGGAGAGAATGTGTATCATGCTCGCACACTTTGAAAGCGCGTTAACGTTCAGGAGGGGCTGCCTCCTTTTGTGATTTTTTTTTTTTTTTTTTTTTTCAAGCGCGTGTCTTTGTGTCGTGTGTTTCAAAGCTCCTACCATAAGCGGGGGCTTGAAACGAGGGGTTCCGACTGAAAGGTCTGATGAAATATGTCTATACATGGAGAAAGTGTTGTGCTGGAACCAAAAACATGCAGAGTGACGTAATATTTCCAGGAATGTATTTTTCTTTACGTTCAATTATATTATTCTATGTTAAAAATCTTTTTCTAGATCAAAGTTTCCATCGAAGAACCAAATTCCAAAGTCTCCTTTGAATATAATTCTTCGATAACAATTCTTTATATTCGATTATATATTCTATGTTCAAAATTCCTTTCAAACTAAATTCTCTACACTCGACGTTTCCTCTGAATCTAACTCTTCGATAAGAATTCTTTATATTCGATTATATATTCTACGTTTGAAAATTTGTTCAAATTTATACTCTCCACGTTGAAAGTTTTCTTTGAATCTGATTCTTCGACAAAAACTTTGCTTTTATTTATTTCATTATCGGTTTAATATAAAATGGTCCTATTAATAATAAAGTCGTTAGTGACCATCGAAATCAATACGCGATTACACGTTTACAAGAGGAAACGATATTTAGTTACACGGAATCGAGTAGGTTTATCCGTCTGATAAAAAGTCAATCGCGTTTCGAATACTTTCAAAACCATTCGGGTTAAACTTCATATCGGCTTCCATGATGCAATTATTTCTTTCAAATGAAAATTTAGGACAGTCCAGAGGAGTGTGTAGTATGGTCGTTGATGATTCGTGAATTTGACATTCAGATGGTGATCGTTTTGTAAATTTTGTCTAGATTGTACTTAATTTAAATTTAAATTTAATATTTAAAATTTCAGTTTCTGAACATTTCAGCTTCTCTCGTATTTTGCGCATTTTCAGTAAAATTATCGTCATACAGGATAATTGCGAGATAACGATTCAATATTTTTGATCGAAAGACGAGAAAAGAAAGGATGACACAAAGAAATAACAGAAACTTCAGTTTTCTCGCCTGTTTAAAATTGTTGTAGATAGAAATTTTAATCCAAAAAGAGTAGTTAGCATACGATATAAGTACACTATTTTGTTCATTCAATATAAATTAGTATTCTTCGATCGATATTCAATTCTTTCGTACTTTTCATACAATCCATGCTTTCCATTCGACCAATTCTTTAGTCAAGAAATATTTCCTTATTCGATATTCTTCGCTCCAGTCCTCTTTTTCTTACCAATAAATATTCTTTCANCTGCTTAAAATTGTTGTAGATAGAAATTTTAATCCAAGAAGAGTAGTTAGCATACGATATAAGTACACTATTTTGTTCATTCAATATAAATTAGTATTCTTCGATCGATATTCAATTCTTTCGTACTTTTCATACAATCCATGCTTTCCATTCGACCAATTCTTTAGTCAAGAAATATTTCCTTATTCGATATTCTTCGTTTCAGTCCTCTTTTTTTACCAATAAATATTCTTTCATATAATCCACACTCAACTCGTATAAACACTATTTCTATGATAGCTGCAAGAACTACAGTTTTCTCGGCTGCTTAAAATTGTTGTAGATAGAAATTTTAATCCAAGAAGAGTAGTTAGCATACGATATAAGTACACTATTTTGTTCATTCAATATAAATTAGTATTCTTCGATCGATATTCAATTCGTACTATTCATACAATCCATGCTTTCCATTCGACTAATTCTTTAGTCAAGAAATATTTCCTTATTCGATATTCTTCGCTCCAGTCCTCTTTCTTTTACCAATAAATATTCTTTCATATAATCCACACTCTTAACTCGTATAAACACTATTTCCATGATAGTTGCATGATTAAACACTTCAAATATAAACGAAGCAAGATAATCTTCGTATCTGAATAGGAAGAACATACTTTTGCCGTATCGTTGATGAGTTGGAAATCGAGACGAAGCATCCGCTTCGCTCGATCATATTGAATTCATTCGTTGTAATTATACGACTTAACAAGATCCACCGGTATCGAGATCACGGTTGCGCAATTTATTCACTTTGAAGTGCACGCAGAAACCAGTCCAATAGAGATATCGGAGCCAAGTGTTTCTCTCTCGGGTATCTGCACACCAGACAAGAATGTAGCCCATCAGGATTTGATGGTATCATGCCACGGGAAGGTCCTTGGCTTAGTATCTACGCAAGTACTTGGAATATTCAAGCATTTGGAACTCAAGCCGCGTAAAAATCGTCTTTTCAAATGTAATCGATCGTATTCGCAAATTACACGTCGTTGTACTTGAAATTCGATTTGAGCATTTCGAAAACATTGAATTGTCTCGCTGTAATCGTCTAAGCTGGTTCCGTTCCGACGATTCACTCGAATCATTTCGAGTTGCTTGGAAATTCGCAGCGAGTTAATAATTTATTGGTACGGCGAGATCATAGCGATAAATTGAATGTAGAATCTTATAGAAATATCAAAGAACAATTCATAGAAAAGCTTGAAAGTAATGACGAAAATGGGAATAAAGCTATTTTTGCATGAAAATGTTAGAAACTGTGAAACCCTAAGGGAATAACAAATAGAAATAGAAATAAATAAATTAAAATGGTAATTCGATATATCGCAAGTTCATTCTTTTTACAAACATTCGCATGAATTTCGATCATTGTTACACGATCGCAGCAACTTGAACGCAAAGTTATTCGAAAAGATTAGACTCTTTCCAAGTGCCTTTGAATAATCAAACTATTTCGAAATTCATGATATTCGACTTGCTTTGAATATTTAAACGAAGTTCAGCTTAGCTCGTTCCCCTAAACTACTTGGACACTTCCACTTTGGTTCGCGTTCAAGACGAGAAATACGATGGCCATAGATGCGGCAAGACGAAACGTCGCTTAATAATAAATGTTACTTAGCTTCTTGTAACCTAAATTTCCTGCCATGACACATAATGTAGCGAGAACACAGGTGACACTATCCGAGAGCATGATACTTAAAAAATTTATCTTTTATAAGACCGAACATTGCTACTACAAGCGGAAAATTCTTCTTCGAAGAAATTTCATTGAATATTTTCGACGTTGAATAAAATAGTAATATAATATAGCGACAAAGAGATCGATGTAACTGGGAAATAGGAATAAGAATGCAACAATTTCTTTCGAACAGACTATGGGCCTAAAGTACAAATAAATTATTGTCTTTGTTATATTATTACATTTTCAATGGTGGTTCTTCAGGTAATGAAATAATTACAGAGTAATAAATTTGAATAGATAAGTACGTACTGTAGCTACAAGAGCAATATAAATCTTTTCATTCTTTTTACAGATACAATACGCGAAAATCTTGTTAGAAGTATGCAGCATTAAACGGTTAAACTCACGCAGATCGTTGTTACAACTTTTGCAAGACGACATATTCTCTCACATTGGTTCTACTTATCACACATTTTCCTTTCTTCCAGTAAATATAATCTATCCTTTTTGGGGAAGACAGGAATTATTTCTCAATGCGATTAGACTGCGGAGTTTCATTTATTAAAATGTATATAACATACAGAAATATGCAAAACATATAATATTTATTACAATCGTTAATGGATAAAATAATCTAAGGAATTAAACCCTTGATACCTATCATTTCCATTGATTTGGCAAACATAAGTAAACGAACCTTTATCACTAATAACGCGAATAATAACAAATCGAAAGGAAGACAAGAAAATATTCAATTGTTAGTGCAAGTTCAAGACGCTCGATTAAATTATAATTAAAATTTTTATTGACTCGCAACTATTCGAAGGAACATCAGCTTTGTCCTGAAGGAGACCACTTAAGAGGTGAATTCGTGGAATAAACGTGTGACGACGGGAAAGAGAAGCTGAATATGACGAAGCCGGTCTCGCGACGATAAATAAAATTCATCGGGAACACCACCGTTATCCTTTAATCGCCTCTGACCAGCGAGATAAATACTCGTTTGTCAAAGGAAATGTTACGTTAGTAGGCTAAAAGCCACTCTCAGGGATTGGCAATTAGGTAACGGGCCGCGGTAATTGATCACCACTGAAATTCCAGCTCGAGGACGGTTCTGCAGCAACGGATCGACCATCGCAATCGCTGAGATAGATTACTGACCTGGCTAAGGTGCGTCAGCGATCGATCCGACAAAGCAGATTTCGCCAAGGTGCAATAATATCGTTTTCGAGTAAATGCGGCGAGACCGAAATTGGCCAAAGCAGTTAACTAAAATAATAGAATAGAATTTTCCAAGAATTTCGAGTGATTCAGATTGGCTAGCGATCATGAGGTTGTGGCCAAAAGCCATGCGTTGTATAGTATTAATAGTAGAGTTTTTTAGCTGCCTCGGTTTTCGGCATGGCGGACATCTCTGACTATATCTTTGAATCTTTCGATAAATCGTTTTCGATTAATCGTCGTTTATCCGTCGTATGATCGTTGTAATTGGATCGTGGATTTTTATGTATTTCTACGTAGGAGACAGAAAGAAAGATAAAGAGAATGCGCGTGATATGCAAAAAAATATACCAGGTACGCAGAGTATAGTACTTTGTGTAATATCTAGTAGGTAAAAGAATTTTCCATTTAGGTCTCATCTTTTCGATTATGTTTGCAACAATACGAATTTGATCGAATATCTACGGTGTAGCTACGAGGAATATTACGACCAATTTGCTTTGCTTTATTAGGTAATTTGTAGACTGGAGATTTTTACGCATTTGTAGGAAATCGAGAAATATGAAAATGTATACAACGTAAAACAAGATACTCGTTAGAATAATTAAAGACTGAAATAAGATTCTATTTTAGGTTTCATCTCTTTAAGCACGTTCATAAAAATATGAATTTAACGTAAACATCGCAAATCTAGTAATTTGCAAAAGATGTAACTAATTGGAACAGATTAAATTCATCTGTATAAAGAATTGGAATAGAATTGAGATATACTCAAGATTATAAACTGCTGAACAAGGACTAGATATTTTCCAACGATACCATGTGTTCCTTTTCGTTACATGATTTTGTTACGTGATGTATCATTTGAACGATAGTAATCTGAAGAACGTTCGTTCGAAGATACTGTATCAGAACGAGCGCTTTTAAAAATTTCTTATCGAGACATGTAATTACACGTGATGAAATTTTACATTACCGCAGTATAGACGCGACCACATGATCAATAATCTGAAAACGACCATATCATTCAGCCTATCAACCACCACAACTGATTAGTATTGAAATTTCAATTTGAGGACAGCCAACACTCGACCAGGATTATGGACGCGCGGTGAATGTTGTATTCCATAGCTGGTGCACCAGTAAGTGTATTAAACCATTTCGCTTCCATAGCTACATACCAAATACCATAATATTGTAATCACGAACATCGTTATCGTCTTAAGCTTGTAAAATTTAATCTCTTCGTTAGTCATTCAAATTGATATAAAACTACGATTATGATAAATTCATAAATATTTTACACCACTAACTACTTTTGCTTGCCATAAAATTAAAAGCGGTTTCGAATTGAAGAATTGAATATCCGACGATTTACATATCTGTATCTATTTCTTTTCTTTTTCTTTTTTTAAGATTGTTATTCGCATTATTACGCTTCGAGTTATCTAGCAATTTTAATATTAAAATAGACGGAATACAACATAGCAGCTTATTCGCATAACAATGTGTCCGAATACGAGAGTTACATAACAGAAGTCCTACTTTAACTTTAACAGGAACACGTACAGTGGGTTAAAAGGGATTCAGTTTCTTTAGTAACATATTCTACGTTAAAGTATACAAGCTACACTTGAAATAATAGAAATATTCTCTATCTCTATCGTTTCATACGAATCTCCCACAGAAATACCATACTTAAACAATCATTCTTCAAACATTTCATACATACAATAGCCAAACTTCACTCTTAAGAGGAATTTTTAACGATTGTACCATGAAATGAACAAGTATTCTTACATATCTCTCAGATGGAAGTCTGGGATAGAAGAGTTCATAAAGAAAGAATCCTCTAGATAAGAAATCTTACACAATGACGAATCTTTTTGTCAGCTTCCACGTACATTTCATTTTCATAGCACAAAATATTTGTAGTCACGCGAAAGTATCGCCAAATTATACAAAACTTAATACGTTTGAACCTAATTACCATAGTTCACCAACTAACAGCATCCACGTACTTGTAAATGCTATGATAAATACGATGGTGTACAAATACCTTCTATAGCTATTGTATTTATTACATGACCATGTCCTAAATCTATTTTATTCCCGAAGAAGTTGTATCGATACCATTCTTCTACCAAACCATTTAATTATTCTACTCAGCAAGTATTTCACGATCTCGGTATTCCCAAGACCAGAATCTACAAATACAAAACCACATCACTCGTCCACCAAACCTTTCAATTATTCTACCCAGCAAACGTTTCGCAACTTCGATATTCCCAAGGCCGGAATTTACAAATTCGGAAGCACGTCGCTTTTCCTGCAAACCCTTCGATCGCTCGATTCGTCCAACGTCCCACAAACCTCGTTATTCGCAGGACCAAAATCTACAAATTCAAAATCGCTGTTTCAATACATATCGGTACTGCAGCAAACCCTCCAATCATTCCATCCATCGCAACCTCGATATGCTGAAAACCAGAATCTACAAATTCGAAACCGTATCGCTGTTCCAGCAAACCCTCTGATTATTCGATTCACCAGACTTTTCTCAACCTCGTTACTCGTAAGATCAAAATCTACAAAAATTCAAAAACCATATCGCTATCCCGCCAAACCCTGCAATTACTCGCTTCACTCGCTGAACGTTTCGCGAACCTCGGTACTGCCAAGACCAGAATGTACAAATCCAAAACCATTCGACCATTGGTTGAATCTCGTATAACACGCGCATAAAACACGCGCGTCATAAAGGCAACAGAACAGAGGATCGCAGAATTGGTACGATTTCTCCGTGTTTTATTTGGGCTGGCCTCTCCGCGGCTGGTCGCACGCGAATCCGCTCGCGACGAGTTTAATACGATTCGCGAACCGACGATGGAACTATAACGCGTGATGCACAATCCAGAGGGGTATTGGCCGCGAGACAATGGTGCATGCGGCAAGCCTGACACATATCAATCAGGCAATGGAATCCTCGGCCGCACTCACGATCCGACAATCCTCCGTCTCTCTCTCTCTCTCACTCTCTCTCTGTTCTATAGCCGACGTCTCTGTGCCTTTCTCTTTCCACAACGTGCATCCTATTCGCGCATCTCTGTCTGATCTGTGTCCGACTCGCCATCCCTTCGCGTATCGACACTGACACGCGGCCGCGTGCATACCGTTATCGAGTATAGCCTGTCGTCGGCTTGGAATTTCAATGCTAATCAGCTGTGATGTCTGATTGAATGGCGGATACTATGGTCCTTGAGCGGACCATAACGTCGTGAGTCAGCGTAAGACGCGAAGAGAATCATCGGACTTCCTACCAAAACTGTCCACGTTTAATTGGCTCGTAAGAGCAATTTTCAATGACTGCAACGAACACGTGGCGTATATTGCGACTGCCATTGGAAAGATCTCATAGAAAAGATAAATATTCTATGTACGTTGCCGTGGGACCAATACATTGAAATATATTGCGCTGTAACGCTTAATTGCTACGAAATATTACTTGTATAGTATCTATGTATATTATGTAATGTTAATTATATAGTATTTGTGTATTAGTGCTTATAGCACTAATATGTAATATAAGCCATAGTACTTATCACTAAGTCTAAATTAATACCGTGTCTAAGATATTCACATTGTTGAACATTTTTGTGTTCGTCAGTGTTAAACATGTATGAGACGCAGTTTGAAATGTCGAAGATAAGCTATCGCGAATTATGAAAGCGAAGGAGCGCAAAGCAAACAGACACTTCGAAATACGTAATTTTTCATGAATGGCACAGAAAGGAACATCGTGATTTATTCTACCGATGCAAAAATGATACTTGAAGCGCATCACGACGATTAAAGAATATATTTGATTTGAAAGCCATGCTAAAAATAAGTCATCGAAAATAGCGGTTCTTCAAAGTAAATTCTTTAATGGCAAAAGACGAGAGAATCGATAAACTAACATGCATAATTCGGTAAAAACGTTCGATAGCCAGTCACCCTACTGGATAACGTATATTATTAGGTTGTCCGAAAAGTTTCTTTCCTTTTACGAGGAAAATAATAGACGCATAAGGTTTTTTGTTCTATATTATTTTGTCGAACTACGTACGATCCATTTTGTTGAGATAAACACCGCGACATTTCACAGACTTGGTTTCACGTTTGTACGAAGGTGCACTTAAAACGCACGTTTTCGAAAGAAAAACACTTTTCGGACAAGCTAATATAATTATACCGCGGACGTTTGTGCAAATTGAAGCTCTCGCGAACGCATCTAAAGAAATACAATCTGATCCGCGATCTGCTTCATCCACTAAATATTATAGTAATTACTATACTTTGAACGTTCTATGTAATTTTGCATATTGTATGAATTTTGTGCGAAGTTTTCCAATAAATGTACGAGCACCTGGACTAATCCGCAGTCTAATTATGATATCGTATCAGTATCTTCTTATATTTTAGTTCTACGTATCTCTAAAAGTAACGAATTCGAAAAAAGATAGAATATAAAACAGCGCACAGAGGTTCTAGTATCCCTTTCGTCGATCGATACTATTAATTGATGGTTTTAATTCGAGACCTCGTTGTATCACACCGGTTATCGTACTCGAAAAGTTCATTTTTCGCGTGGAAACGAACGAGAACCGCGACGTTCGCGAATCGGACGAGCGGTTTCCTTTCTCCTCTTTTTTTTTTTTTTTTTTTCTTCACTCTTTCCCCTTTCGTCGACGAGGATTTAATTAGAGCCTGGGATACTGTGCCGGACGTAAAAACGAGATTTTCTTCGATGAAAACGAGCGATGAGTTTAATGAGAAGTTCCCTACTAATTTTATGAGCGACGCTGATTTCGCTGGAATCGATTCCGTTTCGCGGAACGTCCATACGACGCGACCGCCGTTTCGACGTTAAATGAACGGACGCCGCGATTGTGAAAATCGACGATCACTGATTGCTTCTATTTACCGAGATTAATTAACAGCGATACGAGGAATCGCACGACCACACCAATGTACTTAATTATCTTGTTTCGTCTAATATTTACACGTAACTTTCCGCTGACGTTTTTAATTAGCGTCTTAACCAATATTCAAATTTCATTGGACAATTCGTTTGGACAAGCGTCGTGTTTAACACGGTTGATATTGCCATAAGTGATCACTGGTAGTTAAGGTTACTGTTATGAGATAATAAATAACATTAACTAAAAAAATCTCCAACCACGTGAATAGTGCGGATGTTTATGCATTTGTGAAAAATTGAAATGTGAAAAAAATGCATCGAACAAATAAAATATGCAAGAATATACAAGATGTCCAAAATAAAGTATTATTTATAGTAATTAGAGGATAAAAAAAATGCTTATTTAGGTTCTATTGCTTTAATCACGTACAGAAAAATCGAAATTCGCACAAAAATTTGTTGTATAGTTATCATCGTTAATTGAATGACGTCACGTGAGTTTATGGATCGTATAGTTCGTAGCCAAAGAAATTAAATCATAAATAATCTAATATACACGTTTCGCGAAGTCGATTATTAACTTCGTATCGGATATACATTTTATCTAGATATATACATATATACATATATTAATATTTAGATTTCAGTGTTTATTAGTCATGGCAAATACATTATAAATTAGATCAAAGACTAGATCGATGCTTCGAAAGTGCATACAATAACGAGGTTCGAAATCGATACCATACTGGTTTAATGTTTCGAAACTAACGTTCAAATCCTGTCCCTGAAGAATCATCGATGCTATTCCGCGATTATCTAATTAATAACGTACATCGAATAGTTCGTTATTCTAACGAAGATATCGCTCTTCGTTCGTTATTTATCTAAATCGGTTGAAATACAGTAGCGAATAAAAGAAAGTTGATAAAAAGTATAAGAAGATATCATAACTCTACGAAATGGATCTGTATCTAATAAGGACAATGAACAAATATAATCTTCCTAATATTAGGTTGTCCGGAAAGTTCTGTTAAAAATGGCAACGCGAGTTCGTGCTCGCCATTCATATGCAGATGCGCTAGTTACGCTAAATAGTAACTAGAAGATTGTTCTAGACACAATCGATAGATTTAATCGATAGGTTTAAGATGTTCTTTTGTTTTTATCCCTAGTTTAAGTAAGAATGTGCAATAAAGGTTTTTCGGCTCAGAACGGTGTGATAGATTTATCCAAAGAATAACATAATACCTATTGCGATCCTTTGAATATAGAAATAACAAGTTCCTTTCGTTTTATAAGGAAATAACAGACGCACAACGTTTTTTGTTTTATATTATTTTGTCGAATTACGTACGGTGCATTTTATTCTGTTGAGATAAACACCGCGACGTTTCACAGACTTGGTTTCACGTTTGTACGAAGGTGTATTGTTGTAAAAAACATGTTTGCGAAAGAAAGACACTTTCCAATGTATATGACGCGAATATTTTACCAAAGTTTAGAGATCATAGTAATTCACTTGTTTGTTTGCCAAAGCTAATTTCAATTATACAGTAAACGGTAATACGATCACTTTTAATACAGATCACGTGTGTTGAGGTAATTCAAAATCGAATATAAGCAGATACGGTATTACAAAAGATGTAAAAATGAAAAAAATGATATAGTCGGAATTTGTATTTTATCATATCAATTATCATATGATATCGTATCAGAATATCATATTCACACGAATTAACGGCAACGAGATTTGATCGAAACGCTATTAAACACTTTCGAGGCTTAAATTCTATCGGAGAAATAAATCTGCTGGAAGAGATACATCCGATTGAAATTCCATTAACTAGACGCGTACTAATTTCAAATTACACGTAGATATCGACAAGCGTAGGGCAATCGTCAGTTTCGAGCCAGTATCGAGATTCATTCGATTATTTTGACACGTGTCCACGTACTAATCGAATTAACAAATTCCTCGAATTTCTTGCTGCGAGATACGTCGTAATAACTTCGCTGAGAACGTCGATATTCGTGAATTTAGCTTTGGCTATTAAAAGAAACATTCGTTCGAGAACAGAATCGAGCAAATAAATCGAAGAAACGAGAAAGAACATTAAATGGAAAATTCACTAAGGAAAAGAATTATAGAGAGAGAAGTGAGAAAAGGAGTTGTTATCGTAAGAAAAATTCACAGAGAAAGGAACGAAATGAGACAGATCGAACAGTTTAATATTAAAACGTATCAAAAGATTCATTCGCCACAGAGTATGCGATTAAACGAGAGAAATCAAAGAGAAAGGATCGATGTTCGCGAATTGAAATAAACATTTTGAAAACAGAAGAATTAGACGAGAGAGATTGAAGGGGACGAGTGAATACCGAAAGAAAAATTCTGACAACAAGAAAAACCAACGAGAGAGACCGAAGAAAAGAAATTAATATTAAAATACGAATTCGGAAAACAGAGCGATTAAATCGTACAATGCCGTCAAAGAGGAGCAAGTACCCATATTGGAGCGGTGCTTTCACGGAATAAATCCACGATCATCATCCTATTATATCCGCGATAAAAAGTAAAAGTAAGTCAGGTGGTTTCGTAATTTTCTCGCAGATATCGTATCTTTAGCTTCAATGACTCTCTTTTCGAGCGACGATGATGGCCGGATCGAGGCGACCTGCATCGAAACTATGCCGAGACAACGAGATAAGTCACGGAAACTTCGTCGCTATGATAAAGACGTTTCAGCCCTTCCAGTTTCTGAATCCCAATTTTCGCGTCCGCCGGAAATTGCGGCGTGCTCCGCCGAAGCAACTTTGCATTTTCGACGACATTTATCGGTTACAAAGCACCGGAGGATTATACAGAGAATTTTGGCCAAGTTTCTCGCATAATTCCCGTGTATTGCTTCGCACGGCTTAAAGGAGAATAAACAAAAGGTGGAAAAGTGAATTACATTTCCATTATCTGCGCTGCAAGCCGAGATTCGTACATTTGCTTTTCGATTGAGGTTTTATACGTTAATCATCAAGATCATAGTAAGAACATTGGTAAACGAGAGAGAATTATTAGTCGATTGTGTTTGAATATTACGATAAAGCATCGATTAACATGTTTATTACCATAAAGATACGATTCGTAATTTAAAATGAAAATTTCACAATAATATATACGTGGTACGTTGTTATTCGTTGAAACAGGAATCATTTCCATCCGAACAATTATTCGGAATTGATTGAGAATTATATTCGTTCGATAAGAAATCTTATTCTATTGTGTTCTGCGTTTAATTTCCAATTACAATTTTAATTCTACCCTATGTTTTATTGCTTTTTTTAGAATTATCGATGATCGAAACGACGTAATAGTATTACGAAAATGCAGAAGCTCGATATCACAGACACTAATGTGTCATATTAGATGTTAATTACAATATTAAACGCAGCATCTCTTCCTCGTTAGCTATCCGGGTAAACATGGTTGAATCATTATGCTTCCCATCCCTTAATTTAGAGCTTGATGTCACAAGATAATACCTATCTTCGTTCCAAGGGCGCAACATAGAATTTGCTTTCATCTAATCCCTTAACCCTATTTCGTTGGTACTACGCAGATACTACGACTACGTGGATCGCAAACATATATTTAAATCGAATATCGACGTCCAAAAATTCCAACCACGTCATCCACTAGATCGGCGACTTTCCATCGGTGTTTCGCGGTAGTTTAATCATCATACAACATTATACAGGATGAAAAGTTCCTACATTAATTACATAACTTTAAGCGATTCCAGCAGTAAATTAGAAAAATTGAAATATTGTATATGTAAATTCCTTTTGTTGATTCTAGTGCAATTATTTTTGTCATAAACATTCCGTTCAACGAATCAGAAAATAAATCATAATTAATAATCTTACTACTAAGACATAATAATGCGTATGAAAGATACATATCCTACGAATAAATAATACTAATTTCCACGCTATACCTTGATAATATTCTTTACTCTCATTTTTTTCGCAGACTCTGCTCGATGAACGCTCGCTGTTTGCGTCGACTCGCGGCTGTTTATCGCTACTTCGATATTCGGAGAAGGTTAGAATCTGTAATTTGATGTCCTTCGTAATCCTGTTCAATGGGTTCTTCCCAGTGGATTCCACTAGTTCAGTTGGAACATGTCTTCGTAATCCTGTTCACTGGTCCCTGTCATGGGGAGCCGCACTTGTTTACAGTTGGCTTGTTTTATTCTCCGTTAGATCGCGACTGCTCCTGTCTTCGTATTTTTAAGGGAAGTTTAGCGAAGTCGTGTCAGAGTTTAGCTGGAATTGGACTTCAGTTTAGACTTTCTGGTTGCGGAGAATCGAGTTATACCTTCGAATTTTGTTAATGGTTATAATATAACGACTCGCATAAAATTATGACTAAAGCGACAGTAGCTTCTTTCCCTTTCTCTGGTTCCAAGTTAGTCAAATGTATCGTTGATAAGAACGAATGCTGCTGTTAGGGTTGCGAATCTCTCTACAATGTTTGTATAGATCGATTTAACGGCCCTGGCAGATAGATGTTCCGCGGTGTATGCTTTTTTTCAGTTTTCTAAAGATTCGCGTAAACGTTGTATGAGATAGACGTCGAGCGATGTATGCTTTGCTTCAAGTTTGTAAAGATTCATGCGAGCGCTGTGTAGAAAATAGATGTAGCGCGGTGTACGCTTTGTTTTAAGTATGCAAAGATCCGTGTAAGCGCCGTGTGCGAGATAAATGTTTCGCAGCTTCAACTACGAGATATCTATCTCTGTTTACGCAGGCTCGTGAACAAGTAGAGTCGGAACTCGACGTTCTTACTAACAGCTCGAACGTCGAGATTTATGCGTAATTTTGAGTGACTCATAGGCGGGCGGATCTCGTACGCAGTCACCTGCTGTTGATGAAACCTGCTATTTGGCACCGTTTGTCAAACATCGATCTTCAGGCTACCTTTCGAACTAATTTTTCTTTCTTCTTTCCTCGCGTTACTTTATTACATTGGTTTCTTCCTTTCATCAATTTGACTTCCTCAACCGATCGATTAATCTTTGGAAAATGGATGTCAAAGTAAGAACTTCGATAACGCAGTTCCCGTTTGGATCATCCAAAATTCTTTTCGGAGATTTTTGGTGATCTAGACTGGACCGATAATCCATCGCGATACATCTTAGTTTTAATTAGTTTCAGTAATCTTTGTAGCGATCTGTGTTCTATTTGTTCTATGGAATGGATGTTACGTGGTGTAAAGTTATTTTTAAATTCGTAACGAACCAACTAAGTAGGTTTGCTTACTTTCGAGTTCTACTTCTGAATATTAGTTTCAATTGTCATGGCCGAGATAGCCATGATTGGCCATGTACGTCTTAATTAATCGTAAGATGGATACTATAACTTAGTAATTCTGAATACCTCAGCAGATTATTAGCATCTTCCGAGGGGCGTGGAAAATCGCAGAGGCGCCATGGGATGCTTGTGTTTTAGTTTTAATTTTAATTTTGAGATAAATATATCCAGGTTAAGTCAATCGCGCGTGCTTTTTGTAGATACGTCGTCTATCTTGAAGCGAAAAATCGAGAGAATCCTTATCCGGTCATTTTAAGTATCAAATTATTAACTAGAACGATCGATTTAGCAAAGTGTTTGTAATTTCAGTTTTAAAATTTCGCTTTAAATTTATACCCCTGATGCGAAAGACAGTCAGTATGGGTGCGATCTAACGTGCTTTGGTTCAAGTAAATTTTAGTTCTAAGAACTTGATTAAGTTAATCTTAAGCCTCGTTGTTGAACGACGAATACCGGCGAAGGACGAGGAGCAACTTATTCTTTGTTTTAAATCTTAGCTTCGAAGCTTAGTCCGAGCCTTAATTTTAAGTCCAAGCTTTAAGGCTTGATTTTAAGTCTAAGTTTTAAGCATTAAGTTTTCGTCTTAGCCGTAAGCATTAATTTTAAGTCCTAGTTCGAAGCTGTGTCGTTAATTTCAAAAATTATTATCAACTTTCAATTTGATGTCGCGTCGTTTGTTTGAAGTCTTAATTTTAATGCATTTTCAAAGATCCATTTATTCGAACGATATATTTATCCACAGAAGCAAGATTTTGACGATCATTTTGCTCTTTTCGTTGACCTCTTGCCCTTTTTATTGGCCGCAATTTGTCCACTTGGGTTATCGACAAGTTACGTTGCGAGTTTGATTTCGCAAGCGTAGATAATCGATCACTACCTACACTAGATAACGTGTAACTAATAATTGATTTCAGAATATTAAGACGAAGACTGACAAGATTAAAAACTTCACATTTTTATGTTTCAGTTACATGGAATTACAGCTTTATTTGAAACCAAATAAACCAATCATTTAACCATTATCCTGCAACTGTCTGTATTTTACTTATAATTTCATATGTGCGAGACTCCATTAATTCAAATCGGTACCACATACAAAATCGATAAGATCGCAAAAATGACGCGAAAATGCTAAGGGGCTCAGGTGACCCTCGAAACGTGGGACACGAAAAAGTATTACATGTCGTGTCCTCTGTATCTAGAATGTATATTCTGTATCTCGTTTACGTTTACGCATCCTTCCACTCGAAAGAAACAGGACAAAGAATTAATCCAGTGAGAAACAACCTCGCTGGATCCTCGAAGGAGTGATTATCGGATGAAATATATATATATATATATATAGATCATTAACGAGCATCGAATCGATCGATCGAATCGTCTGGACAGAAAGAGGAATAATGGGAAAAGGGAAGGAGAAAAAATCTTATCAGTAGAGGGGGAAAAAGAAGGCGAAACGAGGAATAATTTCAACGGGAAAGAGATTCGCGAGACTCTCCCATTAAGATCCGCGGGAGTATCTGGTGAAGTTGGCCGAAGTCTGAATTACGAGGGCAAACCTGAGAGACGGTGAAATTATGCCGGACTGGTTTATAGCAATTAAAAGCTAAGCCGCTTTCCGCGGCGTAGCACGAGCACAGGGAATAAGCTTCATTACAACCGCTGTATTTCCAGCGAACCCGCGCAAGGATAGGGAGAAGACACTTCAACGTACTTTTAATCCTCTCTGTTAGCCGCGACCGCGCTCTCGACACGAACTTCTGCCAGAAATACCGTGATCGTAGATGGGATCGAGTTCACCAACGAGAAATTAGGGAGGAAAGTGGGATGGAAGGTGACGATGGCCACGTGGTGTTTAGATTCTTGTAAGAAGATTTATTTGCTTCGAAACGTGAGAAATAATCGAGTTGTTTCTTTTTCTTGTCCTTTCTTTTTCTTTCTTTGATAAAGTTTCTTGGACCATAGATTGGGATTACGTAAATTGGGGTTTCTTTATTTTTTATATTTCTCAGTACGTTTCTTCCTGCATTTTATCTTCCAACAATCATATCTTTCGATGGAAATATTTGAAATCGTTCGGGTTCTTTATCTTTTGTTAAAGTTTGTTACGTTGGAATTAAAATAAACGATTTTTATTCGTGTTAGAGTTGTGCGAAAATTTATGTAAAAGCTTCAGATTTAATTTATTCTAGTAAAAGCATCGTCAAATATTTGGAAATTCTTTGGATATTTTTACGTTGAAATCTGTGTAAAAGTTTCAAACGTTAAAGCTTCATATACATATCTGTTTTTTCTTAATATATGTCTCTTAACAATTTTGTATCTTCTAATTAAAATATATCACAAATTCAAGTTTATGTCAACGTTCTAAACGTTATATCCTCAAATTTAATTCTACACGCGTCGTATAAACGAACATCGAAACAATCAAATACCTTTCTTTCTCAATCTAATATTTATCAATCAATGTTAACATAGTACATGTATCCAGCATTCACATAATCTTCCTTTCCTTTATCTTTTCTATTGTCGTTATACTACTTATCTCGAAACATCTCGTGCCAAGGAGGTAACCTCGTTCCATTGAATTTTATTTATAAAACGTCGCTGGTAAAATATAAGGTTGAAACGTGAAAATCTATGAAGCACATTGTCGTTCACGAGCCAAAGAATAGAACTGTAAAAGGGAGAAGCAATAAAAACCTTATAAACTATGAGACGTGCAAAGATGGGAAGAATAAGAATCAGTTTTACCCACACGTGTGTCATATCGGTACTTCGATTTTTTATTTCGTGAAATAAAAAATTCTATTCATAAAATGGAACATATTTTTTTCACGGAATAATCTTCACCGTTTGCTTCTTTTGTTTTCAATGTTAATTTCTATGTATCAACGATTCTATGATAGAACTTTTATTAAAAATTCTAGAAAAGAATTGGATGTTTTATAAAAAGAATTTCCCAAGCAATGGCAAATGAAACGTTTAAAATGTACGATGTGCAATTTCCTATCACCTTTACTCTAATATTGATCTTCATGCGTAGCTGGTATGAAACTCCCCTTTATTTCCTTTTTATACACGCTGGCGAACAATTTTATCGCCATGCCATTTTCAATTTCGAATCATTTACATGGTTTACATAACCGGCTACGCGACCAACGCCTCCGATAAATCTCTCCTCCGCGTATTTCAGCGGAATTTTCTGTTTGAAGTAATAATTGGAGGTCCGAATGAATTAAGTAGAACCGAAGACGAGTATACCACAGTTGCCATTTCCCTAGCGAATTTTCCATCTAATAAATTATAATTTTCCATATGCAACGTAATTACAATTTCCCTCACTAGACTGTTCGAATTGAAAAATTCCATTGAAAATATATTTTTGTATAAGCCACGTAAACTGTATCAATACATTCTAAAACATTCAATTATAATCTTCCACGCTAAATTGGTCAAATTGAAAAATTCTATCGGGTTCGTATTTCTGATTTATACCTTCGTACGAAAGAAAAGTTCTAAAATACTGTCTTTTTAATCGCGTCAGATATATCTACCGTTTAAAATTCCCAAAATATCGAAACACCGACTGCAACAACCTCGTATCGAATTCAATCGACGCACCAGTGAAATATATATATATATATATATCTGGCCACACAATTACGTTCTTGAAGTATCCCATTTACGAACAATAATTCACAATCGTCTCGAAGCGAAAAAGAAATTCCTGCCTTTGATAAACCCCATTTACCAGGGAATGGCCGATAAAAGGTGATTTTTCTGGACCTTTAATGACGAGGGAAGGTTACCAGGGATGGAAATGAAAATCTCTGCCTGCAGTATCGACTCGACGCTTAGCCAGTCGGCTAGGTGAGTTATGTGGCTGCACAGGGTTCGATACGCGCCGGTTCGCCTATTGATACACCTACACGACGTCTACACGTGTATCACAGCCTGTACCATGGGCTGGGACGTCTGAAAGCTTTCCAACTTCCGGCTGGTAGCTCGAGAGAATGCCTCCAAGGTTTAGCGTGAGCTCCCAGGCCTGTTTCCAGGATCCATCTTACCAGATAGTTAGCCTTAATTACCCTTCAGGCTAATCTAAACGTTGCTCTGGCGTTTTAGAGATTCTATTCGACCTCTATCTTTGGTGAATTTTGCAATTTCTGAAGTAGTTTCATAGTTTGTCAATTAATTTCTATTATTCTTCTGTGATACCATTTATTAGGTGTCTGTATAAATTTGCATACAAATTATGCTACTGTTTTTCATAGGTGGAATAAAGTAGAAAGGAATGTGGTATAGATCCATGTAATATAATGATACTAATACTAACAATATAATGATACGTAATATAAAAATATTCGTGATATAATGCAGATTGAATTCATGGTAGTTATAAAGTATTAACGAACGAAAGCTTAGTTTATTTCTAATAAAAAGTCTGTCTGCCTGTATAAAATAATTTTCGTACAGATATTTCTGTTCGTTTATTTTTAGACGCACCTCACCTGTATCGTTGCTAAAAAAAAAAAAAAATAGACAAAAAATCGATCTATGAAAGGACGTTATTCCGGTCATCCACTCCAAAAAGGCGTTCAAAATGCTCACCCATGACATTAACGCGATATCAAAGTCCGATTACGAGCTTATTCACTGAACTTCACGCTATCAGAAACGTTTTTCTGGTAGCGGGTCGATAAAAGTGACAAGTAGAAGCAGCATGTTCTGCCCTGTAATATCCTTTTTTATTATTCAGCGTAATTTCAAAATATTTCGTGGCTAAATGTTGCTTAAATGTTTCAAAATCCTACATATTTTTAACTGCTAAATTATCATATATTTTCTGCGAGGCTATAGTTTCCCCGATACTGTGTATTTTTCTCAGTTCTGTTACATTTCCCTTATCTTTCCAGCTTCCATATTTAGAACTCATATGCTTAATCGCGAACCCCATACTCGTGTACGTGCACGCTACACGATACTTTAATAACAAATCATTATATTCAGATTAAATTCTATAGCGAGTTCGTTATATTCGGATTGGATTTTCTACTAGGTTCATTATATTCAGATTAAATTCTGTAACAAATTCATTAGACTCTAAAATGGTTGTAATATTGCTTCTAAATAGCGAAACAATGCTAGACACTTTCCTTTTTATCGATAAACACCTCAATGAAGTTTCACACGTACGTACATGCCTGAGTATGTAAGCAGGAACACAAATTACACCGTGAACTTTATCGCAAACAATTTTCTAGTCTAGTACAACGCGTGTCTCCAAATATGCAAATTATATTCCTTCAAGGAAGACGTAGAAGAGACATAGAAACAGACTGCGACGTTCGGCTTTGTAATTTTTTCTTTTTTTTTTTTTAAATATAGACGCAGTCTATACAATTTGCTAACCGGACATTAGGCGCGTGTTTTAATTTATTTCTAACGTCTCTGTATTTTAGAACTAGTTACTATCCTATCCTTTCCAGATCTCTGATTCCCCTCGAGAATCATTGCATCCCCTAACGATTTACTACGACTATTTACAACAACACGGTTCCTTTCACGTGGACGAAGCAACGATCGCGAACAACTTCCATATGCGAGCAGACGAAGCCAAACTGCAAACCATAGCCCAAGGCACAAGAACGACGCGGATAAAAGCGAAGAGAGAGACGAGGAGGTTTGCCAGGTTGGCCAAGGAGAACCGTTCAGGTGTTTTAGCTTTCGTCGGCCACGTTGCCTCTCTACCGTCTTGGAAACCACTTTTCCTCGTAGTTTAATCCCGCCTCAAACTCACCCTCAACCCCCTCCCCTTTTCTCTCTGTCCAGATACGTGCAGTTTACCGTGCTCGAAGGAAGCCGGAATTCTCCGTTGCTTCCTTTCAACGTTTTGCCTCTTTTGTCCAGGTCCGGTGAACAGGGCGAACCAGGTCTCCCGTCGTCGTCGTCGTCGTCGTCGCCGCCGCCGCCGCCGCTACCGCTGCTTTTCTTTCCCTTCTTTCAAACGACTCTCCCTTCGCCTCTCTCGCTCCTCGCCAACCCAAGGGAAAATCGTGTTTTCGCCAACGTTCGACTCGCTTGTTGTGACTCGGTCTCTCCCTTTTCTATCGCTTACACGTCCACGTCGGATTCTTTTCGTGTTTCTTCCTTCACCGGGGTTTGTTGTTCGAGAGGGTCGTTCGAGGGGGTTGATAAAGCTAGGTACCACTACCGTCGTGATTTAGGGTGATACGAAACAGAGATCGGTTGTCTTGTAATGCACTCGTTGTTTACTTGGTTAGAGAGTATCTGTACGAGCTGATATTCGCATTGCAAAGTATTCGAACGTTCGCAGATACTCTTTATGAATTACACTGTGTGTGCTGGGAGAAACGTTTCGGCATTTTATCAGCGGCGCTTACGACGCTCGGGTGCCGTGAGTACTTTGGTAAAGTGCGAAACGAGTTTGAGAATGTAGATAGAAACGACAAGGTGTTTAACGAATGTTACAGTGGTGGACAAATATTTTTGGAACTTCCCTTTATATTACGATGATTAAAGGAATAGAAGACATTAAAATTTGATTCTGTTGATTATTAAATATTAAACATGATTGCGAGAGAAATATCAGGAAAAGGATAATCGTTCGTTAACAAAGTATGACAAATTTTCGGAAATGATTCGATTGTAATGTTAGCAGATAGTTCACAAATCAGCTCTATCTGACTTCTGATGCAGACTAATTCTGTACTACACGATGGAAGTATAAAGTAAATCATTCTTGTCTATTATTATTGAGAAAATACGAAGTATACTTAACATGAAAAGCGAAAAAAAAAAACACGAATATTAATGTTCGTTTTTTAGTAATCTTTGAACAAAAAAAAAAGCAAATCTTTCAATACAATCGATCGCAGATGTGTTATCGTTGAAAAGCTCTACAGTTCGTGACATATGTACTACGTATATTTCTGCACCCATTGCAACGTGAAGAGAAGTTGCGAGAACTTTTTCACATCGCTGTATATATGTACTATTTCACAGAGATCACAAAAGTGATGAATCGAATTCGAAAATGCATATAGAAATGACAAGCTGTATAGTACATGTGCATATATTTCCTGGAGATCGTAAAAGTATTAAGCAACCACTCGTTCGTTATATTAATAAAATTCAGTATTCACCGGAATCATAATTCATACTCGTCATACATATATTTTAGATGGCTTTCATATAGATATATCCATCTTACATACTAATTTTTTTACTAAATATACGATTGCTTGTAACTTATATATATATATACATATTATCAAACTGGTTTCAAACTTGACCAATACAACTATGACAATCGTGTTTCATTACATTATGACGAATAACATATTAACGAGATTTCAGAATGTTCTACGCATCAAACCATCTGAAACCACTAAAGACCGCTAAAAAATGACTCTGCTGAAAAACCAATCACCAGGTATCCAACGAAGCAAAACAAATTTTCCAAAAGTCCATCCGTAAGAAACACGCGAAGCAATCATCCTTCTCTACCACGATCTATTCGTTCCCATTTGTTGCCGCTCTTCCATCTGAATTTTGTTGGCAAACGAGCGCATGATCTTTCTCCGTCTAGATTCATTAGCAAGTGAAAACGCCGAAAAAAATGCTCTCCCGTCGCCATCTGTTACTCCTGTCCTCCTTCTGTGATTCCTCCGTGCAGCCCATCGACCCATCATCACCCTTTCTATCCCTGAAAACACTCGCGCACAGCCACATACATAGCGTGGCTGTCTCTCCCAACCCTTCGCGACCGAGACGCGCGCGCGCGCCAACTATATCCCCTTCAGCCAGCCGGCCATTGTTTCTCGAGCGGCTATTCGCGTCGGGTTAATTAGTCCACGCTCCAGTTAGCGAAAATTGAATCCAAACGGTCTCGAGATACGGAGTCCTTCGTTTACCGCGTATTTACGGTGTAAGCAGGCCGACCAAAACCGCCGAAAACCTGGACGGGCTATTGAACGAGGCTTAGTCCTCGATGCCACGACTAATTAGTCGGTCGCTTTTCGCGCCTTGTTTTTCCAAAGAAAACACCGCCGCACAGTGGTGGATTTAGGAGATCGAAGGAATTAGTCGGTCCATTTCACGATTCTTGTGTTGAGATTCTTCTGTAATTTATTTGGGATTCTGTTGAGAATCGATTTTCCATGCAAGAATAGTATTTTTGGTTCTAGCGAAAATAATAATAAGCAGCGATGATTTTTCATTTTCTTATAACGGAGAATAGCAATTTGTACCTTTTACGACAGTTGCTTTAGTAATAGAAAGTATGACTTTCGATTGTGTCAAGAAAATTTCTTTCTAGGAATAAAGCATAGTATTTCTAAGTTTATCAAAAATTGACAAGCTTTAGGGAAGAAGGTTTTAGAGGAATTTCTTTGGCGCTAAGAAGTATCGAAACTAATATCCAAAGTAATAAACCTTTTTGTTGAGAATTTGTTCTATAACGAATAAAGCAATATTTCGTTACTTTTCGTCCAGATTTGATCAGTATCAAGCCAATACCATCAACAGATATCGAATCAACGTTAAATAAAGCTTCGCTCGTAACGAATAAAAAACTGATCGAATCTTCCTACCTTCTCCGAATCGGCAAAAAATCCAGAACGATTCTCCAACGATTTAATCAGTCGACCCTTTCTAAAACCCTTTCTAATTCGTACAGTACCACCGTTCGATACATCGGCTAATCTCACGTAACTCATCACATTCATCAGGATCTCGTTCTATCATCGACAATCACCTTCACTCTCTCTCTCTCTGTCTCTTCTATCTTCTTTTAACTTTCAAAATTTTACCGACAGTACCGCGCCGTCGATTAAACCATCCACCAGACGATGTCTCTCCCTTTCCCCTTTCTTCTCTCTTTCTTCCTCTCTTTGTACATGGATTGCCGATCAATAGAGCACGCTAGACTACGCATCACCCTTCCTCTCTTTTACCATCATTTCCACTTTGATCTCCTTTATCATCTCCTTCACCCTTGTCTCCTCGTTACTCTTCTTCACTTTCCCTTGTTTATCACGCTCTCGTTCCCCCGCTCCTTTGTTATCTCTTCTCTTGCTTTCGCCGTTCTGCTTCACTTTCTTATGTCTTGCTTTTCTGGGAACAGGTTTCTTTTCTCACTACTTTACGTTAATCTTACTTTATTTTCTTATCTGTATCGTCCTTACACGCGCTATTGTTCACGTTGCGCATCCTCTTTTTATCTTGAAGATCAACGAGCGTCGACGATATCTCGCACGTCGAGTTAACTTTACGCGAGCGGTTTATTCGGAGTTGAGTCGAGAATTGTCGCAGAATCGTACTTTCTTTCATGCTTGACGAGTTTCGACAGCATCTAAGTACGTAAGAAGGACGAACATTTGCTTTCCTTCTTTCCTTTTTAGAGCAGACTGTGGTACTGCAATATTGACACGAGAAACACATGCAGTGTCCCCTGGGAGCAGAAGCTCTTTATACGCCGGTGTTGGTAGGATAAGAACAGCAGGTGCGAGGCTAGTGACTCACAGCAGAAATGATAGGAAGTTTGCGGAGAAAGTTTCGAAAAACTTGCAGCGTGAAACGAGGAAGAACGAATATTTGCATTCAATCACCGGGTTTTATAGATTTTTCGGAGAGCAGCTCAGCATCAATCGGTGCTCTATTTTCGCTCGTTTCGTCTATGGTTGCTTCTTGTTGCCGCGTTAGGATACACAGACCTAAACAAGTTGCATGATCGAATCGTAAGTTATAGAACATTTTTTTATTATTACGATGATTTTCAACACGCCTTAACAGTCCATCAGTTTTCGACACTTGCTGTTGTAATTACACGATACGTAAAACGATATACCGAAGTATATTTAATAGGTGAATATTACAATTACAAAATAGTTTCTTAAGGAAAATTACATATTTATTGTGTTTGAAGGATTTTGTTACGAACCTATTTTATTTTAGTTTATACTTAGAATTAGGAAGTATCCTGTGGCTTATGAATGAGAGTATAATGTCATGTTTCTTTTCTTTCTCATCTTCATCCTTCGTCCTTCTCTCTTTCTTTATCCTTCTCTGACTACCATTTTTTAGCATTTTCTGCTTCACCTTCCCTTCGCCATTTTCTTCGCTTCTAGTCTTTATCAGCTTTATAACTTTCTGCTCCGTTTTATAATTGAACGTGGTATAAATTCGTCATTAGACAGCGGATTTTATATTACAATCACACCGCAGATTTTTATCCAAATTCGTATCTTTGAGAAGATAATTAAAAAGGTACAGACTTGATAGAAAATTCTTATATTCACAATACGTTATAGAAAGCATCATAGATTGGCTATTTTATATAATGTGCATACTATGCGATTGTACACTTTCAAATTTCCTAGAAACGCGTAAAAACCCGCAGTCTGATAATAATACTAATAGGCGTAGAAATGAATTCTTTCCGATCTTTCTGCAATGCGGAAGTTGTAAAATGAAAAGAACTCGTTTCTACACCTATCGTTTCCTCTCTTTTTCTCTCTCTCTCTCTTTTCATCTAGAAAACTACGTAAAACTACGTACGCAGCCTTTTCCCTTTCCCCTTGTAATACGATAGGCCGCGCGACAGGACGTCTCACCGCAAACTCGATATCGCTCGATACTTCTCGATTTTCGATTTTCAATAGTCCGATAACATCGTTTCGGCCAGACGGACGTCGTCGTATTCGCCTCCATAGCCCCGGACTAATTCGCGGATACGCTCGACGTGGCGGCTACGCGAAAATTGAAATCCGATGGAAAAGCCTCTGGCCCTCGAGCGGGACGCGCGATTTTTCCCTCTAATACCCTTCAATCCACCCTTTCTCTCTCTCTCTCTCTCTTTCGACCCTTCTACCAACGATGACAAATATGAATGGTCTTGAAATCGGAACTTTAATTACCGCCACTATCGAGTATCGTCCAGTACAGACGAGAGAGAGAGAGAGAGAGGGAGGTCGTGACAGGACAAAAGAAATTAAATGCAAGCGATACGCGAATTGCCTCGATGGATGGAGATGTAAAGCGAGATTTTTTGGCTCGTCCCGATGGCCGCTCTTTTAGGGGATGAAATACGGTGATGTGTTATTGGTTCCGAGCGTTTGTTCGCGTGGGTGTTACTCTCCGTCCCAAGAGTTTAGGGGTGGATCGTTGGATCAGAGGGATGAGAGGCTGGTTAATTGTTGGATTAGGCGTGTAACAGTTGGGTGAAACAGGCTTTTAGATAGCCTTCCGCGATTTGATCGTTTTCCAACTGCAGCGAAAGCGGAAAGGGTGTAGTTTTAGAGGGCTAATTGGAATTATTTCTATCGTGGATTCGTATTATCGAGAGTTCTCAAGAGAAAGATCAATCTATTAAAAGTAGGATTTTCTGCTAATGCAACGTTTCATTTATCATCGTTTTCTATCAGTATAATTTGTTGAATTTTATTTCTCAATATCGTAGTTATGACAGGGAATTTGAGGGATTCGTTTTATGTGTATTATTGCCGTCGGTATTCCTTTCATTTGGATTTGACAATTTTGCAAAATTCGACACTATGCTTGCGTGTATAGACTTTACGAACTGAGAGATTTATTTCATCGTAGTTTTGCAAAGTATTATACATTTCCATTGTTTACAAGCGACGTGCTGCAAGTATCTCGCACTGAAAGGGTTACAGAAGTTGAAGTATTTATAACATCACGATGTATTTCTCGATTATTAATAGCTCAAGATAACCCTCTTATTGTCTGACTAGATTCTTCGATTGACAATCGTTTGATTAAGAGACCATCTACTCGTAAACTGCAAAGAATCGACAATTAGAATTGCCTACGGTGCTTTGAAATTCTGGAAATTAAACAATATCGCAATACATCTATGAAACGCTTCTATATCGATAATTTAATCCTTAGGCTATTTTGGATACCTGTATTTCAGTCAAATCCCTGAAACAGATATTCCAGATCAAATTATAAATTGCTTTTGTTAAATATCGCAAGTCTAAATTGCGTCTTGTAAATTCGATCATATTGAAATCGTCAAACGATATTATTGTTAGCTTAATAACGAAAAGTGGCGTGGCAAAGTGGCGTAATATCGAAAACTGTGTCACCTTAATAAATATCGATTTTCCAACGTACGTTGAATAATTTTGTAAAATTAGTCGGAAAAGGGGGAGGGGGTAGAATTGGGCTCCGGTTACACGATCACCGTCACATCAACGCCATAATAAATTGTCGAAAATGATGGTCGGCTTTATTGGATCAGCGGTGCCTGCACTCTGACAGATAACAACCAGCTGTATGCAGTGCCTATGTATGCAGCTATATAGCCGTGTTAATTGTTCATTAATATGGCGATACGCACGACTGAATGTTTATTATCGGGATGACCAAGTACACGGAGTATATGTTCGTAACGTTTGTATAAATATGATACATCCTGCTACTATCTTCCGTACGCTTTGCTTTCCTTTTGATCAATTTATTTAACATTGTTGTTGGTGCTGTTCCGATCGTTTCCGACCCAATTGTGTTCTAACATAACATCGGAATTAGATTACAAGCATTAACTTTATTTATTATATTAATTTATTAAATTATATAATATATATATTATACTTTTTCTAACATTAACAAAGATGCTAAAGTTGGAATAAAGTACGAAGAAATTGTTATGATTTCTCGTTTTCGTGTAAAACATCTTTCTAAACATCTGTAAAATTGCACATTCTTTTTGTTTGTTAAGATTCAAATGAAACCGTTACGATATGAGGGACTTCTCGTTTCAACGATATGTTAAATATCTTCTTATCGAAACAATGAAAATTCGTTTTGTCTGTCAAGATGAGAATAAAATTGAAATATGAAAATATAAAAAAACGAGTGGCAGCAGCGTTAATATTACCAGATTAGACTTTCATACATTTATGGAGAATTTAAAGATGCAAAAATATATAAAAATGTATATAATGTGCAAGAGTATGTGAGATATTCCAAGCAAAGTATTACTCGTTATTAGTATCTGGTAGGTGAAACATATCGTGGCTCGATGGGTAGAACAATTCTGTATGTACAAGTATTGTGTAATATCTAGGTCATATATGACGTTGTATCAAGATAAAACGTTTTAAATTATATAATTGTTCGATGATAACGCTTGCATAAATTAGTAATTAATAAAGAGATTACATCGATGACATTGTGTAATGAACTTCCATAGCATTTATTGTTCGCATCGCGCTTATTTGACCAATTCCAGGTGATGTAATCGCACGTAACCGTTGATATTTATCGCAGCAAACGATATTAAACAAGAATCAAGAGTATAGGGTAAATTTTTTAAAAAATATCAAATTATCTCGAAGATCGGCATTAAATGATATACTGTTGTGTAACGTTTAATCGTATTGTAAATTTACCTAAATCGTACAATTTCTGAATGGTAAAAAAATCACTAATATAGTAGGGAATTTATACTAAAAAAATCCATTACCAGTTACCATTGGGACTAAAGATAAAAATTTCAAGGAAAAATATGAGAAACGATAACGCCGTAAAATATTATTCGGAGATGTGCAAAAGACTTTAAAGTATGACGTGAATATGACTATCTGGATCGATCAGGCAAATGAAAATCCCCGAATAAATGGTATTACGAGGATGCAACGTTTGGGGCAGCAATTTGAAAAATGAAAGTCGGCCGTGCGCTCGGTTGCGATGTTTCTTTGCATTTAGTTAATGGAAACCATTCGCGCGTGAAAAACTTTGATCATAAAATTGGATTTAAAAAGTCGCGCTGCACGCAAAATTAATTGTAGAAACGCCACGTTTCACGTTTAAACTCGCTATGTTGTATTTAATGAGTCGAAATTGAATGTGTATTCTGCTCGTTTACTATTGTGTATCCGTTACGAATGTATGCGTCTGTGAAACACGATTTGAACTGATTAATTAATCAATTAATTCTCGTTACGAGCTCCGGTTTGCTTTCGAGTCGAACGCGTTATCCTTGCTTCAAAAAGTTTCCAAATTACAGTGGCAAACTTATGAAAAGTATTCGTGAATTGAGAGTTCAAATTCTGAATCTGTACTGTAAAATCATTAAAAATATCGTAACAAATACCGACATTGATGAAATTAAAAATTATTTCGGGCAACAGATATACGATGATGAAAAACAAAATTAACTTCATATATCATACCAAATTACTAAAATTATTCTTATTTGTATGTATCAGTTCTCGTAACTTGAAGTTTAAAATGAGACAATAACTTAAACGTTTAGATAATTTCTTAATAATTTTTCAGATAAACTTTACGAGGGCATATATAATTATACGTGTATTTTTTAAAAAAGTCCTTCAAACTGGAAACACCACGAAACAACGTTAAAAAGTAGCAAAAAAAGAAAAGGAGCAATTATTCGACAAAAAGCAAGGTGAAAGGAAGGTTCGTTAAAAAAAGAAGACACCAATGATTGATCGATACCAACAGCATTACAAGTTGCTGAATCTGGACATTCCAAAAGAACAGCGAGAGGTGTTGCGGTCAGAAACAATCATGTCGGAACAACATCATGAAAAAAGAAAGTGAAATAAAAAAGACAGAAAGAGGAAAGAAAGTAGTGGCTAGCGGCGCTGAGAAACACGTGATTTACGTTTACTTGAACCCGCTCAATTTCCCGGAGGAAATAAGTTTAGTTGGCGAGGCTGGAAACGGCTAAAATATATACGGATTGCTTTATGGCTGCCTTTGAAATCGACCCATAAATCCGCTGTGAATCACCGGTACTCGACAGAATCGAGGCACACGAAAGTGCACGGATTAATCGTCGAACAGGAAATGTTTGGCCGCACCAAGCAAAGAACGTAAGAAATATAAGTATTGTTTGCGATTGACGATAATTTTGTCTATAAAAGAGATTTTGACAAAATGTTGACTTTATGTAACGCAAAGATCATCGATAGGACCGCTTGTGTAATTGTTAATTGCGTCTTTCTTCATTAATTTCTTCATTTCTTTTTCATATAGGTTTTAAACATCAACAATTGCACCTGATCGTTCCGTTAATGTAAGTTCGCATTTTTATCGACATTATGACCACCTAAATAGTCGAAGGAACGAAACTTAAACAGCATCTTAAACATTACAGAACCTTTAAACGCGATATCGAATGTATAATTTATTTTTGATAATTCCTATATTTTTATACTATATGCAATGTGTGCATTTTTGCATCTCTAAATTCCCCACAAATGAAGCCAGGTAAGTCTGACAGTGGGTACAAGAATCTGTATTTAATTGCTCTTCCGAATTACGTTCTTGTGCTTCTACATTTCCTACAAACAGAGTCTAACAGGTCTAGCAATCGATATAAAGATATCTGTATCTAATTGCTCCTTTGAATTACATTTTTGCACTTCTACATTTCCTACAAACAGAATCTAATTGATCTAGCAATCGATATAAAGATATCTGTATCTAATTGGTCCTTTGAGTTACATTTTTCCACTTCTACATTTCCTACAAACAGAATCTAACAGGTCTAGCAATCGATATAAAGATATCTGTATCTAATTGCTCCTTTGAATTACATTTTTGTACTTCTACATTTCTTACAAACAGAATCTAATTGATTTAGTAATCGATATGAAGATACCTGTATCTAATTGCTCCTCTGAATTACATTTTTGCACTTCTAAATTTCTTACAAACAGAATCTAATTGATCTAGTAATCGATATAAAGATATCTGTATCTAATTGCTCCTTTGAATTACATTTTTGCACTTCTAAATTTCCTACAAACAGAATCTAACAGGTCTAGCAATCGATATAAAGATATCTGTATCTAATTGCTCCTTTGAATTACATTTTTGCACTTCTACATTTCTTACAAACAGAATCTAATTGATCTAGTAATCGATATAAAGATATCTGTATCTAATTGCTCCTTTATACATTTTATTACATTTTTGCACGTCTAAATTTCTTCTAAACAGAGTCTAACTAGTCTAATAATCGATACAAACGTGTATAATTACTCCTTTGAATTACAAGTTCCCGAGATTCAATTGGAGGTTTATTAAACAGAAAGGAGGAAGAAGAAAGATGCGAGGCAAGAAAGAGAAGGGTTTCTAAGGAAAATAAATTCATCCTGAATAGCATACGTCGATCATCATACCTAAGCACGGAGTCGATCCTGCCCAATCCGATTACTGACCACAAGTGGATCCTGAGTAAGCTATTATGTCACCCTGCCACCCCTATCGACCTCTTAGCAAAGCCATCCTCCGTCTTTGACTGCGATCTAACCGCTGGAATCTACCCGTTTACGAGCTGTCCTCTCAATGAGATTCGAGAGCACCGGCAATTTCATGCCTTTTAGCTACTACTCCAGGGATGGGACTCCCTTCTCCTTTCTCCTTCTGCTACGGTGAATAAATTTCTGCGATTTCTCAAGCGGATTTTGGTATATTACTTTTCAAAGTGTAACTTACTTTTGCTTCAATTTTTTTTATTTTTCTTTTGATTTTTTAATCTAATAATATGGAACCTTGAGACAGAACGTTGGTTATCTGAACTAATCTGAATACACACAGAATTTTGTAGACAAACAAACAGTTTCGCTTTTATACGAGAGAAGTATTATTTATCTATTCGTTTAGAAATCGGTTCCGCGCGCAATCACGCGAAATTTGGAAAATCGATCGACGACAATGCTCGACAACCGAACAAATTGTCAACAATATTATTCATTGATGGGTCGATTAGAAGCTCTAATTGCACGTCAACTAGCACCGGCTAAATTGTTTTCGCTTTCGCGCTCACGCGGCCGCTTTCGTCGAAACTAATGAGAATCTAAATCGATTTACGAGCTTGCAAATGAGTTCGGTCCTGGTGTGTTTCCGATATAAGCGAAGGGCCGACGGTTCCGCCGGCTGAAAGAGTAACTTCCAGACCAGTTTCCATCCACACTTTGACAGCCCTCCGATGTCGCCAAGTCCGGTTAATTTTCTACCGACGAATCGCGTCATTTCGTACGATTCCAGTTCCGCAGACGATATTACGATCGTCAACTTTGAATAAGTCGCGTGCTCTGACGATACGAAAAGAACCGCTGCGGTTTACGAAGCTTATTCGTTGCAATTGGTTTCAATTTTCTCGTCAATCTTCTCACGGCGAATGAAATTGAGAAATGGAACTTATGATCGATTTGCAAGATCAATTGGAACATTCGAATGAATATTTGGATCTAAGTAATTAAGAAAGAAATGGAACTTGCTGGAAGATTCATCTCGTTCATTAAACGACGTAACAAGTACTTCACCTTCGACATTTTTTTATATTCTTACGTGTTGTGTATTTTTAAATATTTCGCAAATGCATTTCATAATTTGTTCAATTAGACAAGCAATCGTGATATCGGATATGAGAGTAGCGTAGATGTCGAAAGTTGATTGTAAAAGTGTAAAAAAGATGTAAAAAAAAAAAAATGCTTGTAAAAATGAAATTAATTCAATGTTATTTATTTACAATATACAATGCAACTTCCGTGAAGTCTTCTGTGATATTTAAGAACATAATATCTGCTCTTCGTAGTTCCATTCTCAGAATTGTCAGATTAGGAAAATTAATTTCAATCACAACATTTTTACGTTCTTCTTGAATAAAACAGAGGAATATGAAAGTTACAGTAAACGATACTGCATACTAACATACTTTTCTACTATTTGAAGAAATTTCCAGATGACGTAAACACAGAAATAAGAGCACGACGCTTCATCTTTACTAATGTATTACGTACATTACATGATACTAGACACAGTGAAGCGTAAAAATAAGATTGCAGCAAAATAAAACTCTTTCGCTGTTTCGCTTCGTTTAGACCTCAAATTCTAGAAAACAGGAATAACTCACCGATCCAAAAAGTACAGCAATTTCCACTTTTGCAGTGTCCCAGAAAACATATCGCAGAATGCCCAAACCGCAATCTCCGCTAATTCCACGCAATTCCTCTCCAAATTACAACCAACCCTCTGACGGCTCCAACCAACCGTCTTCCATTAAAAGAATCTCACTCATCAAACCAAGAGGGAAAAAATTGCGAAAAAATGTGCAGACGTCTCCGAATCTACCAGAATTCTACGAGAAAACCCTGCTTAACGTATCACCCAGCATTTTTGCACCTATCGTCGTCCCAGAGGATATCGTATCACAGACGCTGAGGAAAACAGAATGAGCGAGAGAGAGAGAGAGAGAGAGAGAGAGAACGGAGAATTTCTTGCGATTCTCCGAAATGAGAGAGTTTCGAGTGTTCAAAAGCCGATTATCCGTCGAAGTAGCGATCAACGTGATCCCTGGAACGAGACAGTGATACAGATAGGGAAAGAGAAGCGGCGGCAGTGTCTACGTAAACTAAGAGGGCGGTTAGCGACGGGATTTATGCGCCTGCATTAATATGCAGCGTTGAGAATTTCAATGGCGAGGTTCTCTGAACCATAGCAGGAGAAAGGAGCGAGCAGAGAGAATGGATATAGGATAAAGAGAAGGAACAGGAACGAGGAAAGACGTTTAGGAGGGAAGGAGATAAAGTGAGATTCAGTTGAAAGCCAAACTCATAGATGATCAATACTTTCGACTGTACAGACGTGGTTGGGTAATAGGATAACGTCGAGAGCCGTACGCGAGTCGATGTTACAGGGTGTTTAGGGGAATTAGGGAAATCCGTGAAGCGTGCAGGTGTATTTTATTTCAGATTAATCGGTTCAGGTTAATGGCCTCGTATATGCAAATTTTTACAGGTGTCCATTGTATTTAATGTAAGGACGACTGAAGGCGCTAGGCTATCTTTGTTGTATTGTTTATATTGTTTATATTGTTGGACTAAGTATGTCTCTGGTATCAATCATATCTGCAAACATGTCCATTCATTCATCCATCTACTCGACTTCTTTTGCTTAAACGCTGCTCGTGGTTTGAGAAACGTGTCACTATTCTCGCACTATACGTGATTTGCTATTGATCGTTAATTATTCGTTCATTACGAAAGAGTATTATCAATACGATAAATAGAAATAAATTATATATTGTTACAACGTTATTATATTATTTGGTTTACTTGATTGATTTTGACAAAGTCAGAGGAAATAATAATAGTAATGAATTCGATATTCTAATAGCTTTTAGTTTAATTCAATTTATAATTAATTAGTATAACATATTTGTAATTGTGTTTGCGGATTATAAACTTTCTCAATCGCTGTTTGCGCTCTCTTAAACAATCCATGTTACTAGCTTCGACATACACTATACAGTAAGTGTTAGGACATTTGGGTAATAGTGTCCTGTAGGTGATATTTCTTAGAAAATTATAATAAATTACATATTTGTGATATTCGTTCATTTTGTATTTTATATTATGAAAAGAACGTATGATGCGAATAAAATAAGAGCAAGATTAATTAATTATCAGAAAGTCGCTGGCAAGAGATTAGGACACACATGAACAGACATAACTAATGTAAAGGCATTTATTAGTTATATTTATTGGAAAACTCTAAGAAATGTTATTTTATTTAGTATTATTACAAGACATGTTCGATGCGAATGAAATAAGAGCAAAGCTCAGAGAAGCAATGGGAGGAGAGAGAGAGTCGTATATGGCCAGCCACAAGTAGTATAGGAACATCTATTCTTTATATTTCTTGGAAAACCCTGACCAATTCTACTTTGTGCAGTATCTTACACGTTTATCTATAAAACACGTGTACTGCTAATGAAAGAACATATTCATAATAAAATAAAATAAAATAAAAGCAATGAGAAACGTTCAATTTGTACTAAATACCGATACCGGTGTCTTAATACTTATTGTCAGTAACATAATTACTGTACCTATGAATTGTTATTTCTTCCATAACTAACAGACGATACAATACATTCAATATACGAAGATACCAGAAAAATGTCATTATGTCTTGTTATAAAAAATATTATAAAAAGTTCGCGCCTGGTTGAGTTAATTACAACATCCAGCATGGATTTATTAGAATCGATAAAAATGAAATCCAAGCAGGCAGAATAAACAGAGATTCCTCTTCTTCTCTCCTTCCTTTTTTCAGTGAAAATCTTCGTTGCAGCTTCTCGATTTCGAAAAATAGTGAACCGAATCTCGTCAAAATGGCGAGTTACGTTAACTAAAAGTCTTTTTCCACGTCAATTACAGGATATTCGTGCGTCCAATCGAAGAAACATTTTGTCCGTCGAAATGGATCGAATGAATCGCTCGACTCGTTTTTATATATGGATAATTGACAATTATAAATCGATGAACGTGCCGGTATACGGCTTTTGTAACGACGACTCAATAACTGGCTTATGGCTAAATCCGAGCAAAGCCAGGACCAGGCAAAAAATTCAATTACGATCACTCTGCGCGAGCCAGATAGCCCGGGTTATCTAGTTGGCCTCATCCACAAAAAGCAATGCCTTCGATTCGATACTCACACTGTGCGTCGTCGATCCAAGAATCGACCGTGAAAAAGCTGAAAATTTTTTAGGCGACCGTACGTGTCCCCTAATTTTTCGATATTGTACGAGATGGAAAACGTAGTTTTGTTTGAAAAAATTCTAGTTCGGCGTTCTATGTTCATTTTCACGTAGATTTACCAGGAAAAATGACCGTATGGATTGTTAAAAAAAAAAAGGAAAAAGATCGAAAGAAGCAGAAAGAGAACAATAGAATGTGTCCAAGAGAATTGTTTGCATAAGCCCAAGTGCGGATTCGATTCTTTTTAGCATTAAAAAAAATGTTTTCTTAGAATATATTGGAAACTTAATTGGTAGTCAATTTATAATAATGCAACTAAAATTGCACTTTATATTTGACTCAAACTGTAGCTTACAAGTAAATGGATACCTTCGTCGATTTTTAATAATAATAATACAAGAATATCATTAAGATATATAAATCAATGTGCTATGTTGTAATACTTTAGTTTATACATTTGTATGTACACAAATAGACACATAATATTAATCAGTATATACAAGGATTGTCCTAATTTATGTAATTTTATCGTGGTCGTAAATGAATAGCAGTCGACAGTAAATGAATAAATAAATATTACTAGCAATGGATTAATGGCAAACTAAAGATCAGAAGCATTTCTTACTACTTTCTTCTATGATCGTCCGCATTATATGAAATGTAAATTATGTGAAATCTTATCGATGGTATTTCAACACGAGATAACAATACGTCCAAGCGCTAACTTTAAATGTTACTGATAGAAGTACGACGATCTCTTCATTAATCTAAAAGAATTCTCTCCATGGTATCTACATATAGTTTGACACTCAAACGAGCTGACAAACGATCTCCATAAATAATAAAACTACATTGACTCTTAAAGGTAAGTTTTATCCTGTCGAAAGTACGCAAAATCCGGAGCATTTCCATTTATAACGTCGAAACAACGATGTTTCTTCAAAAACTAAGCAAATGTCCACACACTTTCGAGCTATCATATACACTATCATTGCTATTCATTAACCGATAATCGGAGAGAAAGAAAGAGAAAATATTTTAATCGTCTAATCAATCCAGGCGAAAGGAAAATTGAGATAATTCAATTCTCCAATGTCCCTCTGTTCAGACCGTAAGAAAATTGAGTTCTATCTTCTGTGTCTAGTCGAAACATTGAACATTTACGAAGCAAACGACAGTGTGCCGAGCGATCTTTCGAAAGTTTTATGAGAGAATGATCGGAATCGTAGCTTGGACAACGTTTGAACAGAACATTTCGAAGCGGAGGGAACGCAAATAAGCCTGTGATTCTTGAAACGGTCGGTTCTTTGAACGACAGGAGTCTTTGGCGATGGTAATCCGGCGCCTGGTAGAAATTCAACGGCTCTGGGAAACGCCGAATCCGCTGAGATCTGTTTGTACACGTTACACAGCAACGATTGACCGTGGGTAATTGGTATTTCGTTCGCAGATATTCCGTTTTCCAGATTATTATAGCCGATAGGTACGTCGAAACGATCGTTTGTATCTGTTACCGAGTCACCACATAGGAGAAGAACCGATCGAAGATCAAATAACTGCGTTTCTCCTGTAATTTCAAGGTAAATTAAATCGGAAGGAGATGTGTTTGATGGAGAATAATGTCTGCCGGTGTTTGGTCGCTGTCTGTGTGAATCAGTTCGTACCAGGTTCCACGAGATTGTTCCTTAAGTTACGGAAATTTAATTCAATCAAATATCGTACCAAACGAAGGGAATCGCGTTTCTACTGTACATGATGTGTGGATTACGTAGTAATCGTATGGAGAAAGTATCACGATTGGGTTTTTGTTGAGTGAAACGTAGTGAGAATATTTGGTTGGCTAAATTTACAATTCATCCCTCTCGTAAGGTACTGCGCTGAGGTAGTAGATGTCTATCTTATTTGAAAACTTGTTATCTGAAAAATAAAACGACGTTATATCGTGGTTGAAAACCGTTGACTATTATTTATACATATAGAGTGGCGAACTTGTATAAATAGATAAAAATGCTACTGATAATTTAGCTGGAACTATGTGTCGTTTATTTATTCTACATATATTTTGAATAATCGAACGTCATGTATTTTCTTAGTATAACAACGTATTCCATAGCATAATGATACCAATTTAGAGAAAAGCGGTACATATTTTACGCGAGTTGTAAAAACAAACTGTTACTCAGTGCATACGTATATTCACTAGCAGTCAAACATTTAGAATCATAAAATATTCCACACAAAATTCAAGAATTTGAAACAAAGTCCAACTAGAATTCTTCCATCCGTGTGCGGTACTATTCAGTAAAAGAATTCGTACGAAATAGAGAAAACTGACATCGAGATGTCTGAAATTAATTTCGAACTACCAACAAAGTTAACAGAAAATTCAATACAAGACGGTAGAGGCAGAGTATTACCATCTGAAATTACATCGGTCGACAGAGTTTTCAATGAAACGATTCTATCGTAATAATTCGACGACATTTTACATTCTCTTTCTCTTCGGGCACAACAGTTTTAAGTACTTCGCAAACGTTATCGCGTTGTCAGCGATTCAAAGTTGCAGGGATTCTATTCGAGTATAGAGCGTAGAATACACTACGTCAACGATGGAACACGTAACATTTGCAAAGCACTTGGACATCTGGATTTGTTGGAGAGTACTATAACTGTAGAAGTGTTCGAGTAGCAAGTGATATAGCCGCTCTCGACGCTTTACGCTTTACGAGGATTTACTTTTACTACCACAAAAAGCTAACCCAGATGATCATCCAATTAAATTTAATTGCAGAAACACGCAACTATTACTTGCACAGGTAAAATTTTCCCGCCCTCCCTCCTTTCCCAAGATGCAGTTAAACGCGGGACATTTCCACGACTAATTCGCGAATTCTTTGCGTCGCAAACGAGGTTGCTTTAAATAAAACACAGATTACAGCGATGTCGAATAATTTGATGTTCGAATAATTTTCTCGGCGAAATTTATTTCATATTTAACCACGTGGACATTTCGAACGTGGCTTCATAAATATATTAAAAAGTTGATTATTTTTTTGAGTCGCGTTTGATTTTGATTAAAGCTTTTAATTTGATTTCTAGGTCGAGTGAAATTTTAGTAAAGAAGGTCTGTATGTGCGTGCATCGAACATTTACTCTATGTTAGTACGTGTTGCTTATAAAAGCTTGGATATACTCATAGCGAAACATTTGAAAATTCCACTGAAAGTGACGTAAGTGACAGAATTTTTCATTTAATCCCTGGATAAAGTTACAATTTAACAGAAAAATCTGTATGCTTCTAAATGTACGAAAGCTACAGGCGAGGAACACGAGAATGTTACACGACAGCAGTTTTTTAAATTCAGTACGATGCCGATCAATTTCCTGTTACTAAAATTTTCCTCTCGTTTAGTTTTCACATTTCCTCTATCATCTTGTTGTATGTCAAGATATTGCTTCCTAATAATTCTCTTTACAAAACGTCATCAATCATCTACTTTTAGAAAGCATCGTTCTCATCTTAACAGATTCCTTTCGTTTTTTAACGATATTCATGTCGCTACGGTGACAAAATTAAAATACTATATCTTAGTCGTAAAGTAATATTCGACAAAAATATGCTCATCATATTTAGTTTTTCTCCGGTAATCCTCATACATGTACAAAAGCTTGGAAATTCATCGAGAAAATTGTTTGTCCATAAATAAACAAATAAAAAAGAAAAACGAGTAAACAAATTCTGTCATATTTCATACAACGACAAAACAATCAAATCGGATAATTCAATATCTACTAAAAACAGAGACAATGGCTGATAAATAAAATTCTCGTTCTATATGTGACCTTCAACCTCGTTTATTTAGTTTCGCAATTAATCTCACGAACGTTGTCGATTTTCTAAATAATGAAAAGCCGCGTTTACAGGATTTCAAGCGTCCTGGAATAAAATAATCCAACGTACCGAAGGTAACACGGTTCGAATCGCGACTTCTCAACCGTTCGATAATCGATCGCTCTTAATCGTCGCTGGAAATCCGTACGTCGCGCGGCGATATCAACGTCGCTTTCAGTTCCGCTTCCGATATCGACTTTCGCCGCGTAGTTACGGCTTCTAAACTTCGCGAATTCCCCCGATCGACTATTCTGCCGCATTCAGATTGACCCTATAAACCGTTCGACCGGAAGAATACGTTTCACCAGTCGAATTTGCATCGGCGGCCAATTAGATCGATCATTCTTCGACGTGTTTCACTCCTCAGCAAGCAATTTTTCGTTCTAACGTCTTTCAACTGGCGCGCGTAACTCGCGACGTACAGTAACAAAGGGATTTCCTTTGAACAAAATTTCCTGCAATTCTGTGCGAAATGTACGACTTTTGATACGATATCATTTTTTTTTTTTTTTTTTTTTTGGATGATGTATGTCTTAATGCTAAAGTTTAAATCAGATGAGGATACGAAACGGCTAACTTTTCTAAATAAAAGTTGTTTACCGAGTTTTTGATCTTTCAATGATCTTACTTTCTGTTTCAAGTCAACTTCATTAACGTTAACACTTCAATGTTGCTGTAAAAGTTCCGCTATAACAGCTATTTTGAGTTACATCGACAAAAGTTCCGTAGAATCGTTCAATTTTTATTGAAAAGCTCACGGGGTGATTAAACGTATCAATTTGGTAAATTACGTGCAACTTTGAGAAAACTGTGCCGCTACTAAGTTCACTAATTTCGATAATTTAGGGAAAATCGTGTCACCGTGATGAGGGAATATTGATTAATCGAACTCTGTGTTGTCTAAGTATGTGAAGTTGTGAAACTCAAGTGGTAATTAGGTGACTGATTTTCAAAATAACATGACATTTAACCTGTCCACGAAGAAAATTCAAATTTCGATAAATGCAAATTCAAATTAACTGTGAAACGATTTTTTTTAGAAATTCTAATCTTCTAATTATTTAAAAGTTTAGTGAAAATTGACTGAGAAGTTAATAAACTCTGAACAATAGTTCTTTGTATTTTATGCGAACAAATTTCATATAAAATACAATATCGTAACGAGTATATAATAATTAAAATAAACGACCACCATTTACATCATATTACGTAATAATAAAGGAATGTTCTCTGAAGAGTAACAATTTAATATATTTGACGTGAAAACAGGTAATAATATGCAACATAAATTAGGATATATAGCGTCTATCGTGCTAACGGAATGCAGATCATTAATATCATTAATGTTGAAAACAGCATTTGTACTCACGTAGAAACCTTAAACGTCGCGAATTAATGCACCTGGTCCACAATGTATTCACAAGAACAAATAGATCGTCCTCAGCTAAGCTTCAGAACATGGAAGCTTCTTCGAACGATGAGCATGGAAGTGGTCTTGCAAGTCGTAAGCACGCGCAACGCACAAACCTGCAATTAAACGTGCAAATTAGAAAATCTACTTCAAATATCGACGATTGTATTAAAAAAGTTATCCCACAATCGTGATAAAAACTTTTTTATTTTTTATAAAATATCGTATAGATAATAGTTGCATATGTATGTTTTCCGACAATAGTGTTTTATATCGGTTGACATACTTTCGATTCAAAGAAATACAAAATTAATATTTACGCGAAATATATTGATTTTAATACTTAAAAGCTGTTACCGCTAGACTATTTATACGTTTATGTACAATTTGTAAAAGTGCAACCGAATAGACGTACGAGATATTTAAATTAATATTTAGCGGATGAAACAAAGTTTAATTTCATTTTTATATTTTCTGTCGAGTTCATGAAAATATGAATCTGCATAAAAATCCGCCAATTCTTATTATCATTATATTCGATATTAAACGAATAGTAAAAATGTTATTGTTTGCAGCAGTTATAAGTAACACTGTGCGTATTATTTAGAAGATAATATTTTAAAGTAATATTTTTAAAAATTCGCATGGGGTGAAATTTCACCCCTTCAACGGTCTTAAGGTTTAAATTTTTAAAAGCCTAGGAGGATTAAAATTCGCGGTGATTAAGACTTTAAAAATATTATTACACTGGTTCTTATCACTCATCGTTGCAGGTAAATATGTATTTGATATTCACGTGGCAGATGATTAATTTAAGAACGATAACATTCGAGATATTTGAATTTCGAAGGTTGTATTATTACAGGATTTAGAGTGCTTGCTGCCTTCAAATGTAATCCACGTCCTTTTGAACTGAATTTCAACGTTTCTCTGGCATTACACCCAGCTTCGCTAGGGATCTAATGACACGTCGTTAGACTTGCCAGAACGACATGGTTTAAATCCACCAGCTTTGAATATACTCAACTACAACTGTATTCAATGAAATGAAACCCAAACGAAGATAAATGTACTAATTTCATTAAAATGTCTATCAATATTTATATGTATTTTACAATTCATAAGAAAAAATTTCCTAAATTAACTCGTGTAATTTTTAATCAATTAAATGGCCAATTGGTCGTTGATACGTATTAGTCGTATGAATATTCAAAGTTTAATAATATTAAATTTAGCTTGCATGATATTAAATCATCAAAATTCCAACGAATTTTGTCTACGAAAAAACTGATAATCGATAAAAATGTTAATGCGAGTTAATTTCCTCGTTAACAGTTATAATTCATTCATAAATATCTACGAAATATTCAATACATTTTAATAATAATTCACATTTAATAAATGTAACAAGTATGACATTTAATGAATTCTACATAAGATAAGTAACGATTAATCTAACCAATTAATTTCTTCGTTCCTTACCAATAAAAAAAAAAAAGAAGAAAAGAACAAAAATCTACATTTTAATAAACTTACACACCTATACTATACCTGCTTAATATTTAATAAACGTAACAAGTCCAACATTTGATAAATTGTAAATATTATAAGTAACAACCAGCTTAACGAATTAATTGCTTTCCTCGTTACTTTTCAAAATGAAGCAAAGAAAAAGCTGCCTCCTTCTCGTTTATTCGCGATCCTCATCACCTGCTTCTATCCAGACCATGTTCCCTTATCGATTGGCCGCTAATTATGAATTTTTCCGGATTTTCTCACGGAAACCGATCCTCCCAGTCTCGGATGAAGCTAACGGGACCGGTGACACGGTACGACGCAAACGGTGTTAATTAAAACGGCTTAGTAAACCTCGTTATCGAACGAGTCGTTAGCAACTTTGCTGGCTGTCGACAGTCTCGTTCGCTCTCGCGTCGATCTAGTCTTATTTCCTTACGATATCATAAGCTGATCTCGTAAGCTACGAGTCGGCCGTGCGTATTTGGTATTAATTATTCCCGGAATCACGATTACTCGGCTCGTCGAGTTTGCTCGTTCAATTGCGCAGGTGATCGAGAGGATTTTCATTGTGTGGATAATTAAGTTTCATGATCTCCATTGAAATTTTAAACGGCTATATCTGCACACCGATTTAACGCCCGGAACACGTACACGAAATGATTCGCCAAAGTATTCGAACATTTATCAGAGGCAACTTTCGTGATAGAATAGCACGTGTTAGATAAAACATTTCGTAATTTCATTAGCATTGTAACGAGACACGACTATCGTGATCATATCGGTAAAGTTTTTAAAAAAGTATATAGAAGTCACGAGATATTTGTTATAAACATATATATAATAAAAAGTTAATATACAGCATCTTAAACACACGGCATGCATTAAAAAATGGCACCACTGAATATCCAGGCTCATTGATAATAATCTACTCAACACAATTATTCGATACCACTACTCGATATTGCTCGATAAATTTACAATACTATTTGAATATTTTCGTGATCTCTGTCAAACATGTGCATACTTGATACACTAAATATCTTATAATTCGTGTTACGCGTGTGTAATGTATAATATATTATACAGTGAGCCTGTCTATATACTACATACACATTAGGAGATGAGTACCGTGTCGTGGTTAAACGTAACATTTCAGTTTAAAAAGCTTAACAATGCCAAAGAAATTCATTTTTATTCCTTAACTTCGACTATAATTAACAAAGAATTCTCGGATTTTAATCGTTTCGATTTTTGCACTTATCAACGATACAGAACCTCTTGTGATAAAATTAAGGTTTCATACTAAATTAAGAAACTCTCTACGATCTCTACTAAACTTACTACAGCTTCTTTAAAATCTCTAAAGAGCACAGAAGTCACTTTATTCCTGCACCACGCGTATCAAAACACAACGTAACGTAATTATCCCCCTAAAAAAGAAAAAAGAAAAAGAAGAGGGGGAGGAAGAACGACACCGGATTAACTCTTCTCTGTTCATCATGAACGATCTCATAAATGACGAGGAACCGGCAAAGGCTCGCACAATTACACTAGCGTGTCTTTCCTACTTTTAATTAAATCCTCCATAATTCAACTAAGATCCTCTCTCGTCGGGAAGCGAATGGCAAGCAAGATAGACACTGTCGTGGCGAGTTGTCGTTCATGAAACGGCATAAATGAACGAGTAAGTCTATAAGAAAGAGTGCAAGGCGGTGGGCGGGGGGCGATTAAAATTTATGGTATAATTACAGCCCGGTATCGTTCAAGCAACGAAGAAAAGAGAGTAAAAAGAGAAAAGAAAGAAGGAGGGAAAAAAGGACGAGACGAAGAAAGGAGGATCAAACAGACGAGCTTGTAATCACAGTCACTACAGGGCTGACTCGCGCCTTGTTAATTACACCGTGCCACGAGTTGTAAGCGTTTAGCCGGTGTCTTTTTAAATTAACAGCGAGAAGTCGAGGTTAAAGAAGAGTCGCGTGGTGTTGAATGTAAAGCGATTCGATTCAAGTTGAAAGAAGAAGCGAATGAGCTATGAGTTACGAGCAGGCTGTGCAGTTTCATGCAAATTTATATTTTAATGAATGCGAGTCAAGAGATAGCAGTTAAATAGAAATTTATTTTACACTCTAGATGCTACATAGTTTTATCATTTTCTATGTTCTTTTATATTTGCAGGTGTTATACGCATTCGATATAATTTCATATAAATTCGATATAACTACGAGTCGCGAATAGACCGCGATTTTCGTGCAAATTTGTGTCTTTACGATAATTCAAAAAATAAAAATCTCAAGCTCTTAAATATAATAAAAATAGAAATTTGTTTCACATTTTACATATTATATAATTACTCTATTTGGGATATTTTTTGTATTTTTGAGTTTATATGCGTTCCATATAATTTCTTACAAAATGTACCAGAAAATCAGCAATCCTCGTGTCAATCCTCGAGTTTAGAGATCATGGTCCCAGATGGATTAATAATATCAGAAATGTACTACATAACATGGAATTCCTTTCGTAAGAAAGTAATCAATCAATAAATATAAAAATATTCTATTATTACGTATTTTTTAAAAACCAGTCATTTTCACTGGTTTTGGTAGAAATAACTTCGTGTTAACTATCGGTAGTTCCAGTGTTAAACCGCCGGTTTTACCACAGTTCCCCTAAAAGTATCACGACAGTGAAGCTTCGTTAAATTTCATAGTCTGCTAATAAAATTTCGAAACGCTTCGTATAAAACACGTAATATAGCAATTCGTAAAACGCGTCAACAAGTGTTCGAACACTTTTATGAGCCATCCTGTGTAGACAAACAAGGATAGGTAACGAAATTCATGGAAACAGGAGATCGAAATAACAGGAGGCGAGGGAAGAAATAATTTGAATAATAGCAGGAACCGCGATTTGTATTCACGCATAAAACAGAGCGTAAACCGCGAGGTAATTTCAGCAGCAATCAACCATGAAATTTAATTCGAGCGTGGCGTGTCAGCCCACTGATCTAACAGATTGAAAACTCTGTTTTGTTGAACATTGCCGCCGCTTTTTCCGCATTGTTCTGGCACGCGCCGCTCTTGCACGCGGATTTTCCTAATTACTAATTGAGCTGACGAGTTAATTCGCCGAACGTTAACGATTCCATTCATCTCTCGATTTTCGATTTCCAAATCTATCGCGAACAATGCGAGGGGATGCTCTACAACGGGAAAGCTCTTTGTTCATACTGGTTTTCGCGCCAAGTGTCTACACAAATAACGCTGAAAATTAACAAAAACATAAAAAATATTTATCGCAAATATAATTCGTTATCAATGGCTGTTCATTGAAGAAGCCAAACAACGTGTTACAGGTGAAAATGTACGAATAAGTGAACGATCGTGTTACGTCGGCCGACACTCTACCTAGCCCAGGCCATACACCGCGGGCAAGATGGCAAACGTATGTTCGCTCATCCTTACCGCGTACTCTCAATAGCCTCAAGGACCCCCCATAAATCTCAGGAATTTCTAACTAAAGTCCTTCAGACCGAACAAACAGATCTTAGTAATTCGTTTCTAAAAGTTTATTATTTACTACGGGAAGATACAGGAAAGCTAGTTTTGTCACGTACGATGCTTCCCACTCTCGCCACTTTCTCTCGGTGACGGTTCGCACCCTTCCTCACCCACAAACCTAAAAATTGACCAATTGACAGCGAAGTCTATTTCCCTCACTTTTTTAATGAGAACCTATCCTTAGCAAATCAGCTTTTCTCGTGCCCTTAGATACACCCATCGCTAGCTTTCTTCCGACACAGCACTCAACTTCACTTATTCTTCACCGTTAGAGTAGTCAACGTGTCTGTACCGAGTCTCTACCCTTCAATCAATCACTTACTTAACTTGTATATACGCACCAGCGTAACTATCTTTTTTACAAAGTTGTTGGAATAAACATTAATTTATATCTGTTAACTCAGTGTAAATTCAATTTAACTACCTCTATTATCCTAACCGAAATAGGGGATCGATGACTCCCGTTGACGTGCTTCCTCGCGATCGCGTCTTCGCGAGGTTTAACTTTTGAAAAAAGATTTTCTCAAGATTATTACTCACCGAGTTCTCGATCCAGAATTTCACGCAAAGACCTTGAAATTCGAAACGACAGAAAATTAAGAGTAGTTAAGGGATAGTAAAGTGAATTTAACGTGATGCAACTCGGTTTATTGTAGACTTACGAGCTTGGAATTTTAAAGCTTAAGCGTTAACGATACCAACATTATACAGTTTGAAAGATAATTTACGAAACTTCAATTGAACGTTAAAATTCTTAACGTCCTTAAAATAAACTAATTTCTTCCAGTAATTAAAAAACCGGACTTTCCCTTTAATATCGCTTTATTAAATAACTATAACCTGCAATATACTAACAAAGCTGAATCCAAACCGATTTATAGCAATATAATATGATGGTAAATAATCGATTAAAAAAGAACAAAATACAAAAATCCTCGACGAAGAGTAGGAAATGGATCTGTAAGCCGAAAAACAGACAAAACGTTTGCATCATAAACGAGGTTCGTAACTCACAATGTTAACGATTCGTGAACTTTTGAGCTCGGCATGGCGGAGATTTATCGCCATGTCGAATTAACCGGTAGATGAAAATTCGTGGATATCGGCGGAGGAATCGGTTTCTAAAGAAACGGGTCACAGACGCACGGCTTTCACGGGCTGGCTATGAGTTACGCGCGTTCCACGCCAAATCTGATTTAGAGTTTCGACTTTAACGAACGGTGAAACGATTCCGCGAGGCTCGCTCGCCGATAAATTTCAATGGGACAGGCCGTCTCTCGTTGACGAAATATTCCGGCTGGATGAAAGCTCGAGCGACTCGTAGAAAAATTTCCACCGAAATATACGGGGAATGGTTTTTTAGAGTTCAAGTGTTTCTTCGATGACAGAAACGACGATTGAAACGTTGCGCGTCGCGTTTCTGACTCGGATTTTTCACTCGCGGATTCTCACAATGTAGTATTATTTAATTTTAATCACAGATCGTAAAATGAAAATAATATTTGGCGCGAATAAAATATAGAAAGAGCTGGATTAATTGCAACGCGATGATTTGATATGAAAGATTTTATAAAGTTTCTTAGAATTTGAAAAATCGCGTTGGTATCTCGATGATAGAAATTTTGGTAGAGATGATACATTTAAATTAAGTGGAATAAAGCTTGTTGTAATTTTAGATTGTCATAGATAAATGAAATATTTGGTCAAAGTTCTATAATTATGAATGCTCTTATTTTTTAATATTTGAAATTTAGTTTGTTCTATGGAAGTGGAGTTCTAATTATGTCAAGCAGTATGTATTTCGGGTTCGCTGTTAAGTGGAACAATGTCAGAGGTCTGAAGCTTGCACAAGTAGGTTGGAATATACTTCAGAAAATTCTGCTTCTGCGAATCTTCCTAATTTCTATTGTGCATATATTTTAAACATTTACATAAATATTTTCCTGATCGCTTAATTTTTTTCATTGATATTTTTCAATCAATATTTCTATTTATTCTAAAGAAATATTCCGGTTTTTAAAATGTATGTTATTTTTTTGATAATCATTGCATATCTCGAGATTCGAGCGAAATCAAATACTACAGATTTGCATAAAATGGCTACAAAAATTCGTACAGAGACTTCTCTTTAAAATCTCTTGAAATTTGATCGTGCATCAAAAATTAATAGAAATTAATACGCATTTTTAATCTAATATAATTCTCTTTCTTCGATAATAATTCGTCGAAATTTCAATTACCTTCCCCAAAACAATTCCAACATTTAATAACGCAGTTTCTCGTTCAGCTTCCACGTTTTGCACAAAAATTTGCATAGAAATTTCTCTACAAAATCTCAACTTTCATCGTACATCAGAAATTAATACACATTCCTAACATAGCTTAATCCTACTCTTTCGATAACAATTTCTGCAAACTTTTATTAACTCCACTGTGAAAACAATTCCGCCAGTTCACGTCCAGTTTCCATATTTTGTACGAAAATTCGAATAGAAATTTCCATATAAAATCTCTTCAAATTTCATCGATAATGATTAATACACATGCCTAATTTAATTTAATCCCACTCTTTCCATAGTAATTTCTCCATTACCTTCATCCCCAAAACAATTCCGCCATTTAACAACACAATATCGCGTCTAGCTTGCACATTTTGTAGAAAAATTCCAGTAGAATTTTCTCTATAAAGTCTCTCCGAATTTCATCGATAATAATTAATCCACGTTCCTAATTTAATTTAATCCTACTCTTTCGATACTAGTTTCGCTAAATTTTCGTCGTATGCATCACTTCCTAAAACAATTCCGCCATTTAACAATACAGTTTCACGTCCAGCTACCACCACACTTTGCCTCTTTATTTTATATTTCATTATTCTTACACCTTCGACCGTGAAACAGAGATTCAGTCGTTTCAATTTGTCAAGCTCGAATTCCTCCGCCTCTTATCGCCCGCGTCCGCCCATTGTCTTGGGGACCTCGATCCCCGAAACAAAGTTCATAGAACGAGTTCGACGTCCGCGAATTTTCCTCCCTGCTTCTCCTTTAATTACGCTTAAACGATCCAGCGAACGTTGGACTAGGGAGTTTCGTGGATGCGAGCCAGACAATTATGGTTGGCGGAACAATCGAAACGTCGAGCGACTCAGCGAGCCTCGCTGTCGATGACAGGTGGGTGATCGACGGTGCTCAGGACGTGTTTTAAAATGTGTCTGAAGGCAGCACGGAATATTGTCTGTTTGCTGGATAGATGATTCTTATAAACGTGAAGTTTTAATTTAGAAAAGGATCGGATCAACGAAGATACGAGTTCACGAGAAACATAGGAAATTGTTTTACGTATACACGGTGAATCATCGTTGTGTTGTTAAATTAAGTATAAAACTTTGTGCAAAATGCAGCCTACAAAATGTGTATTTAATATTTAACCTTCTAGGTATGTAATTGCTCTTGGTTTATCAAAAAGATTGCCTGATGAAAATTCTATTTATTAAGTGTTCTCATAGTGAACGAACAATAAGAATAATAGAATTGGCAAGTGCAGATATACGTAACACCAAAACGAGCTTTTATTTTCGATTCTGACCCATGGATTTGGTAAAATCGTGCAAGTAGAATAACAGTACAACGATAATATTGCAAATTATGAACTGTTATCGACAAATACTTCAATACAGTGAAAAGTAGACAATTGCCAAATGGTCATCAGCTTTTTCTTCTAATTATAACTGCAACACGAATTTTGCTGCATTATTATAAGAAATTTCAAAATGGGATAATACGCAGAATTATACAAAACAGGGAACCTATAGCACTCGTTATAACATTTAATAAATAAAACAATAATCTATAACAAAATATAGCAAACTCCACCTTTTTAATTACACGCATAGAGATATGAATTTTAATAAATAACCACAGTCCTATTACGAAGATAAACAACATATATATATATATTTTAGTATACTATTTCTAATTAATATTACCTTGCCTACATAAAAAACGTATTAGAAAGTAAAAAAAAAATTTTCCACTTCCTCAAGTTCATCGAACGTGATCCAACTACGTAAAACAAAATCGTGGCATCTATCAATTTCTCTCCTTTTCTTTTTTTCACTTCGCGGCAAAAATAGGCAAGAGAGAGAGAGAGAGAGAGAGAGAGAGAGAGACAAGAGCCAATGGAGAAGGCGCGGATAGAAGGTCGAGAGGGAAGGTAATTCTCGCGAAACGTGAAGGGCTCTCGCGACACAATGGCAGATCAGAAAAGTTCGTTCTGCAACGTATCTGACGACCGTACTCTGGAGAACGGAAGCGACGGGTCGATATATCTTTGCCTTCTTGGCCTCGTCGTCGCGTTCGACCGTGATCCTCGCGTCGAAATACTCCAAGTTTCTCCGAAGAGAAACGAAACCCGAGCTCGATGTCCCAGAGACGAGACCGTACGAAAGGGTCGATAGATCTCGACCGCGATTTTCGCGCTGAAACGATCGTATAATTTCGCGTGGTACTTTATGGGTTACCAGGCCGATTGCGGCTGTACGGCGGAGCTCGTTCGAGCGTTTTGGTTCGAACGGATTGCGATTGCCTTCGCCTTTCACGCTGAAGTATTCATTTCGAACCGGTTGATTTTCCTGGAAATGCGATTCTTCCTTTAAGAGCTTTTAGCTCGTGGATGGCGAGATTTGGATATTTGGTTAGGGATAAGTCGATAGAGATATTGCCGCAAAGTCCTGGAAACTGACACATTTTCCCTGTACAAGATCGTCCCCGATCGAGTATCCATTTCGAAGCTCTTGATTTTCCTGGAAATTCCATGCTCCCTTTTTAAAGCTTCCGGAGCTCGATGACTTTCAGATTTGGATATTTCATTGCAGATGGGAATATTAGCGGAAAGTTCTGCAAGTGTTGATACTTTCTTTCTGTGTAAGGCTCCGTCGTACGATAGACTTCTCAGACACAATTTTCTGATTCTATGTCAGATATGGTAACGAGATGGTTTGTAATTCTGAAAATTTTCTATTATTTGTGCCATATTCGCGGGATAAACGATTTTGTACAAATCTTATAATTTTCTCCTAGAAGCGAGCATTGACTTTGTATATCTGAAAATGAACAAGTAAAAAGAACATAATAAAATCAAGAATTTTTTCACAAAATGTGAAGTCCATCGGCTTCTCTTCCAAGTCCCCCGCTCAATTACGTCTCACGACAAAACAATTCTCTTAAATAATTTTAATCAACTTGCCAACAAATACGATCTACGATCCTCCGTACAATTGCATCGGTTTCTTTGACTATTCGGCGTCGTTCATTCTACTTTCCCGACGATGGAGCTTCGTCTAAAAGGGTATTTTACGAGCAACTGTTTGAGGTCCAGCAACACAGTCGCGGCTTCAGCTAAAAAGCCTTCCGTCGCCCTTTCGAATTTCACGGTGCACCCTCCTCGTTTTATGATGTCACTCGGTTGGGGAAAGGGGTAAGCACGTTTTATAAACCTTTCGTCCCGTCCTGAGCTTTTTAGACGTCGTTACGCCCGGCAATAGCTGTATCTACGAATTTATGTGCGGACCGATGAAAATTACGAGCACGGCTTTGTTTTCTTCATCCTGCTACATCTTTTCCTCGGTGAACACGTAAGCACAGCAAGTAGATACGAGCTACGTGAACCACTCAGAAGTTGAAATTGTTCAAAGTTGGAAAGTTAAGAGAAGCGACGATTGAATCGTGAATGTTTTCCAGAAGTTGTATTTTTATCGCGTATGTGTGGTCGTTGAAAATTCGTGCTTTTATGAATCCAGTTAAATACAGAGATTTCTTATTTTTGCAAATATTGCAAGGAGTACTGTAGACACTTTGCACATTTTCATATATTGCGTGCTTACAGTTTGTGCATTTACGAGCATCTAAATTTCTCATAAATGTACGAAGATGTAATATTAATTTAATAATTGGACCATGAATTCTTACGTATTTGTGGAAAATTCGAAGATGTAGAAACGAACACACACGGTATAAATGTATGAAATATCCAAAGTATAGTCTCCTTATAATATTCAATGAACAAGACGTTTTTATACGAATTACCTAAACTCCATGTTTTTCGCTATACTGATAAAAATACTAATTTGCATAAATAGCCACGATCTACTTTATAATTTTATTTTAACTTTCCGATCCTTTTGATCGGATATAAATAAACCACATTTCCTAAAAATACACTTCAATGCAAACTTTCAATCTCGACGAATTCTACTCTATGTGTTATGTTGTTTATCTACGAAACAATTAACATACAGGAGACTGGAAGGAGAAAGTGATTCGAGTAGAATTCGTCGAGATTGAAAATTTGCATTGAAGCGTTTCGTACATAAACAACATTTCCTAAAGATGCATTTCGATGAAAATTATTAACGTGGAAAACTCCTATTCAAGTCGTTTCTTCGTGTCAACCTTCTGTAATTCCATTAAATTCCACGAGAATTCTTCCATGAAAAGTATCAATTTCGGTAGAAAAATTAGCTACACGAAAGAATTTCAAATAATCGCAAAGCATAACTTTTCATCCATAATTGCGAAACGAAGACGAAGGTCGATGTGATCGCGTTGAAGCGAGACAGCGATAAAACGATTTATATTCGTATGATTCCCTACGGAGTTGAAAGGCAGCGAGGACGTGTATCTACTTAAAGCAGGATTTTCTTTGAAATTTCGCGAAACGTATGGGCGAAAAGAGATAAAGCACGGTCGTACGGGGCGAGATTTTTTTATTTCACGAAAAAGGTAAATGTAGCCAAATAGACGAAAGGACGAAAGGGAAACGCTTGGAATCTCGTTTAATAGAACCGTGTTTCTTGATATATGAACCGTGACGAAAATGGATTTTCCGGATTTATGCTTTCCGGCGAGTGGTGAAACCCGCGTGACCCTAATGTGACCATTTTTAATCCCATCGTTGTAAAATCGTCCTTGCCATTTAAATTATTAAGCTCCTGTGCGAAATCTAATCCGCAGCTCGTCTAACTTTTCTGCGAAATTTGCAACGTTGAGCGAATTAAACCGAGAAAATATTTCCAAGAAAAATGTTTTTCAAATCAATCAGTTTGTTAATAAAATAATAGAAACCACGTTAGTTTCTTTTAACAGGCTCGTCTGATTCATTTCTTATTTTAGTGATAACATGAAGCTTTTAAAATACAGTAATTACAAATAACCGAAAGAGTTGAGTCACGTTATACATAAACAATTTTAACGATAATGTTAGACAAACGCAAAACGTCAGAAAGATTCGATCGTACAACGATCGCAATGGTAAATGCACGATACGGTCGTGACGTGAAAAATATAGGCGACGCATACGAGAAACACAGCTAGCAGAGCAAACTTTATGACCACCATAAACATTGAATCCGTTCGTATCACAAACCTCCCTCTTTTCCTCTTTCTCTCTCTCTCTCTCTCTCTCTCTCTCTCTCTCTCTCTCTACAGGATGTTTCAGGAACTGGCCAGAAGCATGTAGCACTCATAAAAATATGCGGAATATATAATATGCAATAAGCCAGATATTCCAGGAAAATTATTCCGCGATGCACAGCATCGTAGGAATCGGATCTGCAGCGAGCACGTAACGAAGCAACCAAATCAGACGTTCGAATGTGCTCTATCCACCTTCAAAAGAATGAGGATTTCCGATCGCCGAGAAGGTCGGAGAAAGAGCAATTCAACCAATTTCAAGCCATCTTTTCCCTTCCAGCTTATGCACACAGCAAGGCTTGCTCGATAATTGAACGCGGAATATTCTATTATTCCTCTCGACTGAAGGAGCAAGCAGGCTTTATTTCCATAGAAACGTGAGCCTAACGATAGAACAGGATAATAAACGGGGATCCGTGCTTCGTCAATGATTCGTTTGTTGGTCGAAATGTTTGAATAGCTATCAATTTGCAAGATGATCGTTAAGCCGATTGATCGCTCGAAAACGATCTTATAGCGGTTCAAGTGGCTGGTTAACCGCGTCCTCGATCGCGGAAAATACGATAAAAAAAATTTTCTTGTAAGACTATAATTCGGGGCGATCCACGATCAGCTTCCGTCACTATAGTTTTAGCTTGCCTCGATGAAAAAAAAAAAGAAAGCGGAGATTGCGAGGTATGGAAAAAGCGCGAAGGTAAATCGAACGAATACGATAACGCGGGTTGTAGGTTGCGTAGAAGATAGTTGGTAGATGAAGAGTGGATCGCACGCAGATGAGCAAGAAGCGTGATGGACTGAAGGAAACGAAGCAGCTATTATACCGTGTCGCGACTCGGCTTAAGGACGCGTTACAGAGCTGTGAAGTGTTACTTGGTAAACTGTTTTATCTTATGGCGTAGAAGGGTGGATATCGCGTGGAAGAAGAGGCGAAGTTTAATGCTAGCGTTAGAAGGTAATGGAGGTTGGTCGATTGGACACAGTGAAGATACATGGAGTGACGAAAAAGGGAGAAAAGAATTCGGAAGATGGGCGATTTGTAGTTTGTATCGAGATACGTGAAGAATATCTGATCGATATGTGCTACTGTTCAAATTTGAATTTGATTCGAAATATGTAGCTCTGTTCGTGTATGGTATTTGATGGATTCGATCGATAACTGGTCTGTAAATGTTTATTCGAATTTAGATTTTTACAAATACAGCTGAAAAAGCAAAATTTCAATCGAAATTTCTTTCGTGTTTTTGTATTTGTATTATATTTCACATTTTTCATATTTAAATTTCTCATAGATACATAAACAATCCGCAGTATAGTGATAATATAGTAGCAATGCGAATTAATAGTAAATTGTTGGAAGTAGTGATTGCTATGTTCTTATGGAATTAATAAATTGTGAATTTAAATTGTAGATATATTAAAATATAATTGTAGGATATTTTATTTGATTTGTAAATAACGATGAATGATTCGTATAATAGATTATAGGCGCGTGTTTCATTCTAAGTAATTTATCCGGATTTCTCTATTAATATTCATTAGCGAGTCGATGGATTTCTAATTTGTTAACATTTGCTTAACTTCGTATATTTTAATTAGTCTATCTTTGATCGTTTCATAATTACTCGTTTATTACATCGCCATTAATTAACACCGTATCAGAGAGGCCGAAATTTTAGTCACCAAATAAACATCATTCTTCCTAAATAAATCAATTTTGATAATTAACGATATCATTTTAAAAATCTTAAATAAATCGCTACGATGATAAAACGATAATAGAGATAATCGCCTGATTATCGTTTGAAACGTACATCATAGCCAAATTATTATTTTATCTACATTTCTGAAGATCATCAAACTTCCATGAAATATTTTAACGTACTGATTAAAAAATAAAGACTCCTCACTCTGTATTGGAACAAAACAAGATAAAAAAACATCATGTTTTATTAATTTTTTCCTACGATATCTACCTATAGGTTATAAGCTTTATTTTATGAACGATATATTTAGTTGCGTTCATCGTACGCTCTTCTTTTTCTAATGTGCTAAAATTTAATTTTAATCAAAATTTAATTTTCTTAATAAATCTACTTTGTGACATTCATAATTTTTTGATAGTCATTTGCGAGTCATATTACGCAGAAACCTAGCAACCCTCGAAATAATAAAAATTTAGTTAAATACAGTACAGATCCCATAATGTTGTAATCTTTAATTAGCAATGAATTGCCAACCCACATGGAACAACTTTTACGTTATAAGATTATTTTTTTATTATAGTTATTTCGCAGAAAACTTGCAAATCGCTTGACTACAAATAAGATCAATAATGATGGAAAAGGAAGAATCATAATTCCTTATGGCCGAAGAAAATGACTTTTCCAATCCTCTCGAAATAATAAATCCAGAGGAACCTACTCGTGGAAGATACCCTAACGTTACGGATACTTTTTACGATTCTATCGATATTATGGCCAAATGGCAAATCTATATCAGATGCAAAACTTAAAAATTTACGACAAACGAAATCTTGAAATTTTTATCACGATTTAAACATCGTGTGTAACACACTATGACAAAGCATTGGTTGATTCTTAACAAGTTAAGTTACATCGGTCGAAATTATCGAACTTTTTCTTTTCTCGAGGATAAAGGTGTCATAGCGTGGAAAATATGGGAAATGGGACGAGAAGAATATGAAAGGGGTCATAACGGCGCATAAAAATGGTGTCGCAGATTTAAATGAAATAGCTAGGGGAGATAAGGTAACAAAAGCTATGCTAAACCGTGGAATCGACGTTAAGAACAAAAATGTTCATGGTTATGGCTGAACTGGAATCCAGGAGAAAGAAAAATCTGGCTTCTGCTCAAAGCTTTTACATCTCGCAAAAAAAAAGACAGTTTATGATACAGGATTCTTCAAACGAATCGGAGATTGAAAATTGCCTTTGTTCTGTCCGTTGTCCACATTTTCGGAATCAGTTGCGGAAGAAAAATGGGTTCACTGTGTTTTCTCGCAAGAAATTGATCCATTTGAGCTGCGCTAACTACTCACCTATTTGCCTATCTGGCAGCTACTAATTATTTTTTCGAACTCGCGTTAATTTTGACAGTTATTACTTATTCTACGTAGAATAAAAAAGTATTCTCTATAAAACATAAGTGAATATTTAAATAAAATTTAGATAAAGAGAAATGGACACGATCCAATTTAGGATTAATCATTGGCGCTATTTAGAAGATATATTTCTGTAACCAGCCTCACGCAAAGTTTCATTTCTATTCTATTAGATTTATCTTTCAATTAAAATGCTCAAAATTGTTTTCAAACTTCCCAGCTCAACTTTCTATCAGCACGTTTCCAATTTATGCAAGTACTTTCTCAAGTGCTCCAATATAGCGAACTTTGCCCTGCCCAATAGAAGCGAAGCTACTTTTTCCCTCGACTTCCAATCTTCCAACTAAATTTACCCGATTTCGGATCATCGAACGTCGCTAGGATTTTGCATAACGTGGCCCAATTATGCTTCACGCCAAACCACCCATGATCAACATTTTCCCCTCGTTATCGCGGTAGACGTCGCGGAATAACCAGTGTGAGAAAGCGGCGCAGGGCAGAAAATGCAAAAACAGAAGAGCAAAAAAGAGGAGGATGATCAAGGAGGGCGGAGCGCGTGCGACCACGTGAAAATAGAAACGGCGGCGAGTAAATTGCAGTTAATTAGAATTCAGTCGGCTCCCGTGCGCGTTTATTTTGGTCGAGGCGGCGCAAGACCGTGCGCGCGGTTTGCCGAGGTGGCGGCCTTAAGGGGATCTCATAATTAGCCGCGTTCGTACGGGCTCATCCAATAAAGGCGAAGCCCTCGCGCGACCGGCCGCAAAAGCCTACAAAACGTGGCTGTGCAAGAAGAAGAAGAAGAAGTCCGGCCACGCGACGATATCGACGCGTGTGCGCGCTTCGCGGTACGCCTCGCACGTTCCAGTGAAGCAAAGGAATACGATCGAGGGAACCAGGCTTTAAATAACTCCGTTTCTCCCTTTTCGCCTGCCATCTTACCCCTCTGGTGTGCCACCTACGACCCCGATACGTAGCAACTCTTGTCAGCTTGAGAGGGGCGGCTCTACTCTTCCTAACGCGACCGGAATCCCAAGCCAACGAGAAATTTAGTAATTGCAACGATGGCGTTACATGCGAGCAGATAGGGACACGGGTGTAAATTCGTTAGCTGATTTAGGAAACTTTCTGCTTCATTCGGCACGTTTCTTAGTTGCTGGAGAATGCTAGGAATAATTAAAATCGTGTCAGGTGTACGTTATATACGCGACTCTTCTGTTATTTTATAGATTAAAATTTCGACTAACGCGATTGAAATTAACGAGACAACGGGAGATTCGCTGTTTACATCGATGATACTACATTGGAGTAGATAGAGGTATGGGTGTACATTTTTTAACGGATTATGTTGGAATATGTTGAAAATAATCGAGGTTGTGTTATGTTTGTAATATGTGTGCGCGATTCGTCTGCTATTTATCGCATTAAAATTTTCACTAATGCGATTGGGATTAATGAGCCAACGCGAAATTCACTCGTTGCATCGATGATATTACGTAGGAGTGGACAGAAATTTTATTTCTCAAATTAAAATTTTTGTAGGTTCTTTCTTTTCGTTCATTTACTACCTCTTGTATAATTAAGCTAACATTATTTGTAAAATTTAACAAGTACATATTAACGAATTCTCGCACTAATTTACTATTTATGAGTGAATCAATTAGTAAATGCAAATAAGAGCTTCCTAAGGATACAGAACAATTTTATTAATATCTACAAAAATCATCTTTTTTGCTGTCAAGAGTTTTATAAAAATTCTTCAAATGGACTTGCTATGTATACTGGAGTTTAATAAAAACTGTTAATATTAATAATTAACCACTGTTTTACATACAGTACAATGACCACCAAAGTATTCAAACGCCAATATATTGATTACAACATTTATATCATATATTATATAGAATATAATTACAAAAACGTTAAAAAGGATATAAATTTCGAAGATGAGAGTTCTTCTAAAATTTACAAAGAAATCTTCGTGAGTCGTTTCACGACATCACAAGGCTCGCTTAACACAAGACATGCCACTATTCCAGAAGCAGTACAAGCTTCCAGTAGCGTGACGAAACAACCGAACATGAGTCAATATCGTGAAACTAAAAGGCCAAGTTGATAGCAGCATAAGTAGCAAGTAATTTTTTCGCTCACACGCAAAACTTATACAATTTCTACAAATAGACTTCTACCAATAGATCTTCCATTCGATAAAAACAAATTTGAAATTTTTCCAATTTTGCCGCTATCAATACCGATCAATACGATACGTACAAATACTTTTCGTAATCGCTATACGTCTAGTCTTTGCTAAAATTCTCGTAACCTATGCAAAGCGAATTACGAGAGACATCACCCAACAAGCGAAGCTCTTTCGTCCTCTAATCATACTCTGAAAATAACCATCGTAGATGGACACTGGACACTTTGTACAATTAACTTATCGATAACTCGATGACTGAGTGCTTTTACCAATTTCCGGTTGGACCTGCTTGATCGAAAATGTTGGAAAGGCGTCCGGGTATTTGCAGGATGGATACGCAATCAACGACGTATGCGCATAGGTGAGCACACAAGTCGGACCAATTGCATTATGGCATGACGGTGCTCCAACTTTCCTGCAGTTCGTAAACTGTCTAATTCACGAGGAGAGACCGCCTGTTAATTGCCAGACGATAATTAAGTTTAAAGGCAGGAGGACACCGGTCCTTCCGGCCAGCGTCCTTCGTTCCGGTTAATTTTCTCGATGATCGACACGCTGCACGTAATTTCAGTGCTTGCTTCGACGATTCGACGAACGAAAAAGATACGATGAAATTACGTGGTAAAAGGGCGCCGACAAAAGGAGAAGTGAACTGATAATTATCGTGCTTCGATTACGTTACGGCAACAGTGAATTTCTCATTAGCATGTTAACGAGTGGTATGTCCTTCCGATGGGTTAATTGGCTCGCGGTTTTTCACCGAATTAGTTGAAATTACTCGAATGTTTCTCGATCTAATATAAATTCCGACAGAATTGCTTGCGTTCGCAGCAATTTTGTTGGACGGCGTATGATAAAATTGTCGATGTATGATTTCTCTGAAAGTGTGTTAGCACTAACCTTACCAGGCACGGTTTAATAAAAGGTTTGGAAATTTAATTTGAAATTTTGCATTCGCTGTTATTTCTTTTGTTCGTCTAACATTATGTAAATTCTTATATTAACAAAAATTTTTAAACCGGTAATTTGACCGGATCTGATATGGTTAGCGTTGGTCAATTTTGCCTATGATTATTTAATGAAATATTTCAATCATTTTCTTCAAATTTTCACTGTAGCGTACGAGTAAAATCGTATTGACGAAGATCTTCAGCAGATGCGAGATTTACAAAATCTTTAAACTCGTTGAAATTAATTAAGAAAAACTCCTACTGTAATTAAGTTTCAGCACGATAAAATGTAATACATAATAAACACGAAATTATTAAAATAAGTCTTCAATAAGGAATTTCTAATAAGGAATTTAATATTCCTTTCCAATTAAATCTTTTATTTCGTTTAATCAACAAATTATTTATTTGGTTTTATATTCAGGGATTAAATAACCATTGAAAGAAGAGAGGGAAATCCTGCAACACGAGATCTTGAAATTTTATCCTAGAGTATAGTGATTCTATCCCTGGCAACTTCCTTAAAATTGAATTTCATCGAAACGAGGCGAATAGCCATCCAAAAGAAGAATCTCGCTCTAACTCGCTTTATAAACAATCTGCCTGGCCCGATTACACCTAAACTCCATTTAAAGTACGTATGAAATTGCCATTAACTATCCAACGACTGAAAAACGTGAAAAATAAGTTGTAAAAAAACGAATAGAAACCAGTTTCCATAAATCTAGTTTCCATTGAAACAAATCGATGACGTTAAATGCCAAGCTACAAATTCGACTGTAAAGAAACGACCAATTTCTCTGTAAAATAAATTATTTTATATCCTGAACATGAAATAATTAAACGGTTCGCTGATCATATAGAAATAATTAATTTATTCGAGGACGAATTTTATTTGTAACTGAGATCGAAATAATCGAAAATTATTCACACCGAGATTTATTAAAAGCAATATCTATTTCATTTTATTTCGATACTTTACTCGTGAACTATTTTTTCCTATTACATTGTCCTTTTTAAATATCACGTTTCACTATGCTATTGTAAAATATGGTTCGAGCGATCCGATTAATCGAATATTAATATTAATCGATATATTTGCAGAGATAAGATCGATTTTTCCTGTAGCTCTATTTATTGTTTGAAGAAATCTTAGTATGAAGTTTTACACACTTGTTTATATTACGTTCTAATTAAAGAAATTTTATAACTCCATTTATATTTAATTTTCTACTCTATACTGTGTAGCTATTGTTGCTCTTTTCCCTTTACTTTTCTTTTCGTCTTTTCTATTTTTATTATTTCTTACCTTATATATCTGTATCTATCTATATCTATATCTGTTCTGTTAACAAAAATAAATAAACCAATTTTATAAAAGTTTCATTCGTCAACATTCTGTATCGAACATTCATCACCATTTACTAATGAAGCTTTATCGATCAACACGATACGGTGGTTGAAATTCGTGGAATTAAATATGACTTTGTTAATCAGATTATCAGATTTCTCGAATGCTAAACCGAATGCTAAATATCTAGGACAAGATTATCAATTGCAAGCTGCAGCCCGATGATTCAATAATTCGCCATAACACAGTTTGCAATACCATGACATTGAGAGGCTTCCGCAAGATAATTGCAATTCGCTGTTGATTAACAAAGTTACCCGATCACTGTTCGATAATCGAAGCCATGGCTATTAATGAATTTATGTATGAGTCGAGGGAACACTGCGAATGAAAAATAAACGCGTGCAATTTGACGTGCATGAGATTCCCCATGATATAAATTTTTCCTATATATTCGTTTCCAGCATTTAAGGTAAAATATTTTACGATATTGTACAAATATCATTAGAATATCTTATTCCGCGAAAGAATGCGCAGCCTGAAAGTTGGAAATTAATCTCGTTCGTTCAGATTAACAAAATAAATTCGACGAGTTTAATTACACGTTGATCGAGTAGCGAACGTTAACGATAACCTGAAACTTGTAAAAGAATAGAGTGCATAAATTAAACATAAAATACTTAAATAAAATAAATTGAAAGTGGCATTGATATATTTGAATGGAATACGCGTAGCCAAAAGCATCGTAAATGATCATCGTTTATCTACATTCTAAATCATTGCAGGAAGACGATAGCAGTAAAGAGAATCCCTAATCGTGTAATGACAAAATGCTGCTATTGCTCAAAATGGTATCCACTAGCTCGATATATTCAATGAGAGCTCAGCAGGTGGCTCGTTTGCTCGATCGTCGATTTTAAAGGTCTTTTAAGAACATTCGTGAACACTTTAGCATTTCAACGGGCTCTGTTTTCCTTTCGTGTCGTTAAAGAATAAAATAATAGAAAACAATCGAACTGAAAATTATTTCCAAGAAACTAGAACGTTACAGTTTTATTTTAGCCTTTTAGGCTAACGATAAGAGAATTACATAATACGGTACCATCTTCTACGTTTACAAAATAATTTCACAAATATAATCCAAAATTTCTATAAATCCTACAATTAATCTGATTACTAAGAAAATCAACAAGGCATTAATTAATCTCTCCATTTATCATTATAAAATATTTCATATGTATCGTTTACTTCTCAAAATATAATCCACGATTCCTACGAATACCAATATCGATTAAAAAATTTCATCTTATAGTCATTCGCACGCGATTGTTAAGATTTTTATCGCGTGATTACATAATATTAAACATACAGAGATTTCTTATAAGTTTTAAATGGAATTAAAAGTTGAAATGAAATCACATAAAGATCTCCACCTGATAATTTCCACCGTGTGTCATTAGACATTTCTGATTAATTTTATTTTTCCATAAATATCCTACGAACCCCATCGTTCCTATGAACGCGTGTAAGTATAGCTAAACGATACATATTTGTCTTTCCATATTAAACGTATTAATGGACCCCCAGCGGCACGTTTCCCTTCGTAACCCAGTCCTCGTTTCTCAACTCCGCCACGTCACCGTGGAATTAATTTTAAACTCGTCAAACCAGTACACAAGTACAATGCATTTCATTTAGCATGTTTGAACGACGGACAAGTTCAAAGTTTCCTTTGGCCGTGCGATTAAATTATTAGTGGACAAGTACGAACAAGAACACAACGAGGCGTGCACACTTTAAGCTTCGACATAATGCACGGTGACGGCCATTGTTGGTCTTCCCATGGACAACCAGAGGTTCTACTGGATTTCCATCAAACTTGCCTCAACATTCAACAGCCATTATAATATCCGGGCAAATAAAACCATTAGGTAATTTATCGTGGACGTGTGGTTTACGAGCATCTAGTTTATCTTGCGAATCATTACGAACAGCTTTTGTTAACCATTTCCATCACCCAACAGAACCATTTGTCCATCTTAAATAGAATATTTAATTGGGTGCGTTAAATAGAACGAAATATGATAACAAGAAAGGTGATTTAAACGATCGATCGATGATTATTAAAACCCTGCTACGATTTTTGAATTATATTTCTTAATGCAACTCTCGTTTCAATAGAGAGAAAATATTGTTTGGAATGTTTCAAGGGAAATGTTAAGACGAGATTGAAACGAGATATCGTAAATACTGATAAGTAATAATACTTATGAAATAACTTATGAAATAATTCATATGTAAAAAACGTTTATTCTCGTTTCACTCGGAAACTTTCTACACCGACATTCTTCTTCTCTCAATAATTATCTCGAATCACAAAAATATCCACTTCATTGAATATTTCAATATATAAAGTGCATAATGACGTATCATTAAATGTACACCGTATCCCGTAAAGACTTTCACTAACAGAGACTTGTTTTAGTATAACCAAGCCTTTTATAGTTTTAGTATATCACGCTCCATCGATAATTTCATTAAAAATCCGTTTCATTCGCAACGAGATATCGATCATCGTAAACGATACAAGATCCTTGTCCGGATTATAGAATATTCTAACGCTCTAACTCCGGCAAGCGTCTAACTCTCGGTTAATTTTGCGTTTATCGTAAATTGTGTTAGCCATCGTGCGAACCAGTGCACGGCAAAAGAGATCAAATTCTTAACCGGACTAATTGACAATGTTTCGCCGGAGAAGCCAGTTGCAGCAGGGCAGGCGATTTAATTTTCCGTCTCGTTATTTCGCGGGCTGTTACACGGGCGCCGACATTCCGGACGTATTTCCCCGGAAACCGATGGGGAGAACCATCGTTTCCGCTCGTTTCGCCCCGAGATGCGTTAATCTTGCCGCTTTTCGTCCACGTGCAACCCACTACCATTCGGTAACAGCCAGATAGGATATTTCGTGCACGTAGTCAATTTAGCTTGACTAGATGAGCTGGCTTCCCAGATGATGGATTCCTCGACAGGATGACATCCGACTGGCTTCGGGGAGCTACAGATAAGCGTTGCCAGAGAGTGCGTGAGATGGACAATAAGAGCGAGAGAGGTAGAACGGAATAGTTTACGTGCATTCAGTCGTAGATGAGAGAACAGCTTCAACAGTCGTTACCGCTGCCTGATGTGGATAAAATAGGCGAATGAACGTGTGTATACGTTAGGTATAGTCGACCGTTTATGCTGTGACGACCTGCTAATGACATTGGCAATTGAGAAGAAGGGATAATTTCGAGGGGTAGATTCGTACGGTGTAATGGTGAAACGAGTCGAGAGAAAGACGGGAGAAATTGAGAGAAACCGAGTACTCGTTTTAAGGTTTACAATGGAATAGATTTGGTACCTTTTTTTATCCGAATCTTCATCTACGGAGTGTTTCGCCTAAACGATAGAGTATCTCACGAGGGACTAAAGTCATCAAAAGAATGTTTTAAAAGAAATTTGTTGACTCCATGTGGCGCGTCATACGCAAATTATTTCTTTTCTTTTTGCGGTAAGTGGAGGAGATTTTAAGGCCAATTTCATTTTTTTAAACGAATCGTATGTTTTTTAATAAACTAATGGTATTCGCTGAAAATGTGTTAACCTATCTATGCGGAAGGACTATTAATTTAGCAGGATACTGTAACTTTAATTTGTCAAATTTAACGTATGAAAGACAAATACAACGTAAGCATAGGAATATCACCTCGCGCGTTCCTCGTCTTCTATGAAGATTTCTTAACACTTTACATTCATGGTAGTGATATTTCGTACGACTCTCGCAGTGTACGATATATTTTCCAGTTTTCAAATAAATATAATAACTGTCTAGGATTTTCCACCGGATTTATAACTTTATGCTATGATAAAGCACTACGAAACTTCGTAATAATGACACTTGGAAGACCACGGATAAACCTTCGTAATTCCAGTCGAGCCACTTTCGATTTCATCCAGACAATGGGGAAATTAGGAGGAAACGTAACGAACAAGATTTTTCAGCTTCGATACAAATACATGTAATAACTATCCAAGATTCTCCATTGGATCACAATTATCAAATTGTTCTACGCTATAGTGTGTAATAATGACACTTGGAAGACCACCGATGGACCTCTGGAATTGCAATCGAGCCACCTTCGATTTCATCGAAACAATGGAAATAATTAGCAGCAGGTGACGCAGCGAACACGATGGAAACCGCAGCCAGTTCGATGCATAATTCATGACTGTTCGATACGTGTAATCAACGAGGTATTTGCCAAACGTGGAATTCCTTCCCTCCGATTTGCACGGTCCCTCTGCTTCCCTGTGGCCTCTATCAAAGCAACGTACGGTACGCAGCAGAAGATGTCGCGTTTCCGCACGGTCGAATATAAACGGCGCCGAAACGAAGGTGCAAAAGCGGAACCCGATGCGAGACGCATTAATATTCATTTACGGAAACCACGTATGTACTGTAAATCACGCTCGACCTATTTTCCATGTCGTCTGCACGCGTGAAAACGCGCTCCCTTGCGTAAAACTAGGCTATTCGCGCGACATTAAAACCCCGACGTAAATCCACTCTATTAAATATGCAACGACGATCCTCCTTTACTTTGTTCTCTTTTCCTTTTTTTCTCATATGTTTGTTCGTTTTTCGTTTCACCGCAGTGCAATTTCGTCAAGCAGAATTGTTGATATTGTTGGCGAGTGAACGCAACGACGAGAGAATCGTTTTCCAACTGGTATTTGACGGAGATTGGCAACTAGAAAAATCTACAACATTTGGAGACTTGTTTTTACAGTTGATAGGAATTTGTACATTTGTGATTTAGGGAATTTGGCGTGAGCAGGAAATAAAACGCGATTTGGAAGGTTGAGAGTGAACGATCGACGATGAGCATCGATGAGAAGGGACAGGTAGAGGAAATGGGATAATTTTTCTTCTTACGTACCGCGTTTAAAGCTGAATTCTTACATATGGAAATTACAAAGTAACGAGAATTATTCAAGTAATCGTGGAAGTTTCAAATTATCGATTCATTAAATTTTGTAATACCTAAATTACCAAGTTTTCAAATATTTAAATTCACAAACTCTCGAACTTTCGTATCTCTAAATCTTCGTAATTTTCTCTTCTCAAATATTCAAATCTTCGAAACTCTATCTTCAAATTCACCGCATATTATATTAAATATATGAATTATTCCCTCTTTAGTAGATATATACTATCTATTTCGACAACTACCGCGTGAATACTTGATAAATACTTTCAAACCTTTCTCCGTAGCAGCATCTATCTTTACATCAATTTAATACCGATTATAGTAAATAATATAACAAGCAAGATAACAATATAAATATACAATAAATACATAAGAATACAATAGACTGGCATGAGATTTCTCTCGTACAGAGATGTTATTCGTCAAACTTTGTACACGCAACGAAGATAAAAGGGAACCGCGAGAAGAAGCTTCGTTTGTAAAGCTGCCATCAGTCAGAAAACACCAACGACACGCGGAATAGGGTTTAACCATGGAAATTGTGGAGGTTGTAGTATACGAGCAGAACACCGTCTCGCAGAGCAAGCAAGTTGGCCATTGTCAAGAGACAAAAGGTTCCGCGTAAGTCGTAACTTTGCCAGTGCTCGACCAACTTTTGGCCGGAACACGACTTGTTCCGAGTTTCGTTCATCCCCATCCCCCTTTCCGTCCGTCTCTGCTTTGCATCATTTTTACTCGAATCCTGTTTTTGTCCTCGCTGATGAAATCACCAGGAATTCAGGGTAAATTTATTGCCTATGCCACGCGATTGATATATGCACGAATACATATCGACGACTCTCTACGGTTAAAATTTCTTACGTTTGTGCAGTGACATTTTTTTATTAACAAAGAAATTTTTCTATTTTATCTCAAATCTGAAAAGTAGCAATTGTTATTCGAAATCCGAAACAGACGGAGAAATAAAGAATCTTGGAAAAAATGGATGTTGAGAAGTATTCATTTTGAAGATATTGGGTTAGCAACTAAGTGATTGCGGATTTTGTTATTAGATGGTAATGTCAAAATCCGCAATCACTTAGTTGTCAACCCAATATAATGGACACGTTGAGGACGATGACAATGGAACGCGTTTTATTTAGATATTTCGTACAGGAGGAAAAATATAGGAAATTAAGAATTTTCGAGTATTAAGAACTTTCTACATAACGCTTTCAAGCACGTATTACGAAGCTTCTTGACGGTAGTTGAAATAATTATCGTTTCCTTCGTATTCCATATTTTTGTTATAATTTTTTAATGGAGCTTTTAAGCACCTTTGTCCTTACACTACGTCTATGTATCTTATGCTCGTGTATCTAACACTGTGTCTCTTACACGATACTGTATTATTTTTAGCCGTAGAAGAGTGCAGTTCTATATAGAGACCTGAAGTACAGTTTTCATATAAAATGCACTGCAGGTAAAATCCAACGCGTAAACGACGTTTAAAGTTCCATCGAAAATTCATACAATATTCAAACTTCAATTTTGTAATTTTTTAAAATATCACATTTTTTAAACACGTCTATTGTATTAAACGTGATACGTATTTTCACTGTTACATTCCGAGTTCTCAACACTATTTCGTTTGAGCTATAACGTAAACTATAAAGCGTTGCTAATTGAATGAAACGTTTCGATAGAAAATATATACAAAATGAGTTGAAAATAGGCAACGAAATTTATAACGAAACAAACTGAAAGAAAGAAAGGAAAACAACGTCTGCTACGCGACAGTAGAAATAGTCAAAAGACAATTGATTTATTCGCTAAAACGTTGGACTAATTTATATCGATGTCAACTTTAAGCTAAATGCTTTATCGTTTCATAGTGATCGACTATTCAACTCAATCGTGTGTCCCACGCAGTACTAATCTCGCTCTCGATATCAACAAAATACCTCTTTCTAGTTTACGCAGAACAAATTCCACGAGCGGCTCGGTCTCTACGCTTGACGCCACTTGATTACTTTCTATGGGGTCGTCTAAAAGCTGAAGTTTATCGCGAGCCATCTCACGAAGACACGAAGGATCCACAACACACGTACCATCAAAGCACGTAATGCTATAACTCAGGAAACACTCCTCGACGTGTGTCACGTTCACTCGTTTATCGATTACGTATTTACGCTGAATGTGGTGGACATCATTTTGAACATTACTCAAGTTAAAAATCGACCAGATAATATCTGGGTAATAAATCAGTTTCTGGCCCCATGCACCTTACCAATCATTTACTCGGTATCCGGTACTATTTCGAGTCGCAACGTCAAATATTACGCGTTCTAATGCAAAAGCTCAAGGCCAGCTTTATACGCCGACAAAAAATTAAAGTATCGCAAAACTAATTATTACGTTGCACGGTCCGGCTCGTATCGAACGACTTTCGTTCCAAACATTTTCTTCCTTTACACAACAAATAGTTCACAGTTAAATTTAGATGACAGAGTTAAATGATTCACCTTGTATAAATGTCAACTTTAAACGACGTTACGATCTCACGACCATTTCAACCATCTGCAACTCAAGCGTTTACCTCGCGCGATATTAATCTATCTGTCGATGTCAACAAAATAGCTCTTTGCAGTTCTGAAACGTCTTCAGGATGACTATCAACTATACATCCGTGCAATCAGCCAGCCAATACCCGTATAATCGCGAGACCGGCTAATTGATGTCCAGTTAACCAAGCCATTCCATTGTACCAAAATAGGTCTGGATGGACGATCGATCGGCTAATGGCGTCGACTGACTGCATCGAGTATCCGTAAAAAGAAAGAGAGATGCGCGATCGATCACCGATAAAGGAGCCGGTTTAATCGACAAGTCGGGGTACCGTGTCTGTCCGCTAATTTTACATAATTCTCAAGGCGAGCCGAATGGGCGTATTGTTCGCGAACGGCGCACAGCTCGAGAGAAGTGCCGGTTGGCCACGGGCCTAATTACCTCGTCGATCCGTGGAACACGCATGCATCATGAACTACGGATTGTTTTCGCACCGTGTAATTATAGACCAAGCGACCTACCGTAACCAAAGACCACGTAATCTTCCATCGATCCCATAATATCCTTACTCCTTTTTTTCATGGTTCTATGCGTTGCATACTTTACGCTCGTGTATTTTTACGCGATACTATTCTACGATATTATTTTCAGCCAGGACAGAGAGTAGCGAAATTTATACAGAAGTCTGCCGGACATGTTACGCGAGGACTGTCGTACATGTAAGTAAAATGGAAATGTGCAAATGGTGCTTCAACTTACATCGAATTTGAAACTTCGTAAAATTGCAAATATGTAAATCGAAGAGTGGTTGTAGAAAACTGCTGTAAGTGCCAAGGAACAAGTTTCTCAGGAGGGAAAGAAAACTCATGCATTAATGTAGTTCAAATTCATGAAAAAAGAAAAGCCTATCCGTAGAAAATCCAGCATGTGCCGTCTCTTACGTGTAAAGGAAACTCAATCTTCCGTTCGTGTAGATCGATGGCGTAGACAAGAATCAAAGGAACAATTAGGTAATTTTTATTGGTCATTTTTTTCTCTAGAGGCGATGTTGCGACATGATCTTCTAACATTATTAGTAACTATTTAGGAAGGGAGATTGCACTTAAATTCTATACTATGGTATACTCATTGGTATGTGGAAGGTTTCCCAATAAAAAATCGAAATCTTTTCAACTTTGGCACTTACAGCGTTTTCTACGAACAGTCTTCGATTATAGATTTCCGTCGAACTAGAAACTTTTCCATTTTATCCATTGATTATTCACTTTCGTCCGACACAACTTTTATGAACCACGATACACTGTGATCGAAAAGTATCGGGACTGTCTCATTTCAATAGCCCTTTTTATCAATCTCCAGAGGTTTTTCATTATTTTCTTTTTATGTTGCCAGCGCTCTTACCGACATTTATGGAAAATTTCACGTCGTTGCCACTGTTTATTTACGAAGAGACTGTTGCCTTGCTATCGAAAAGAGGTGCTTTCGGCGATTTGTAACGTGCCAAATTTTGTCGAGCGAAGAATCTGCATCAAATTTTGTCTTCGGAACGAAATTTCGTTTGCAACTCATCAAACTGTCAAGGAGAACATTATTCGTGTGTCACGCGTAATTTGCGCGAAGCAGTCCGTAAGAATCCGGTCCGAATCGTTGCGAGAAAATTCACGAATCTTGCACCGTAATAATACACGCGCGTCTCTTCTTGTTCGTAACTTTTTCGTTAAAAATTCAACCAATACCGTTCCGCAAGCTCCTCCATTAGCTCGATATGACTCTGTGTGAGTTTGTCTTATTTTCGATAAATGCGATAGAAGACAATACGTTAGGCGTATATTCTCAAGGCCATAGCTCAAGTCGACTATAAAACGTGCTTCATGGAGGATTGGCAAAGGTGATTCATTAGAATTGGCAGAAACACTGGCACAAACGTATTGCACTGGCAGGGGATTATCTCGAAGTGAACAAAGCATGGACAAATAAATTCATAGTTCACGTTCTGTCGGACCAGTTCCGCGACTTTTCGATCACAGTATACGGAAATTTTGCGAATTAATATTATGTACGTATATCGTAGAAGCTCGTAAGAAGGAAGAGTGCTTAATACACGCGGGATATGGATGCTAGAACTCTCGATAAGCGCATAGCTAATTAAACGATACTTTATTATTGGGCCAGGTAGCGACCGAGTAATTGCTTAACAATTTATGAACTATTTAGTAGACGAAAACTTTCTATCCGCCGCTAAGTGTTCGATAATTATCCAGCCAAGCATGTACACTTCTAAACTTACGATAGGCTGATCATTTTCAAGTATGCATCTTGCAACGATCTCGAAAAGTGAAAGAAAAGGGAGCGAAAAGGGAACGTTAATCTTGACACTCGCGTCTCGTTATACGAGTATAGCTCAGAATAAATAGGAAATATTTTAGGAGTGGCTCCTGGACATTTACAGAATAAGAAAAGTTCACGTAAATGTATGTCCTGTTCGGCTTTGTTTTCCAGTTACAGCGAATTTTCTTTGGCGATTCGTATTTCTTTCGGTAGACGTATTGGTCCCTTTCTTCTACGCGATAGACTGACTGGGGAAACATATGTTAACTTTCTAACGTGGGATTTGAACGAGACGTTGCAAGATATCCGACTGCATGTTATGTGGTTTATGCACGATGCGGCGCTTCGCTACATTGCACCCGTGTTTCTAGAGAATTCTTGAACACACGATTTCCAAATAAATGGATAGGTCGCGGAGCACCATCTGCCTGGCACGCTCACCGGATTTAAATTCGGTGCATCTCTACTTGTGGGCTCACTTAAAGTCCATCGTCTATAGAACATCGACAATATGGAAACACCTCGTCAAAGAATTAAACACAGCTTGATTATAATCTAAAGAGCATTTATACTCTATTATTATATATATGTATTATATTCTAAAGAAGAAGACAATCATTGAGGATATGTCTGCAAACTTGGACCGAAACATAAGGAAACTATTTCGAACGGCTCTCATGAAAGGTATGAAGTTAATTAAAAATGAAATTCGCTATAATTTAAGAAGAGAATCAGACAGGACATACGTTTGTATGAACGTTTTCTATTGTCTAGACGTGCAAAAGCTACCCCTAAAATATTTCACACTTCTTTCGGGACATCGTATAGTATTGATGAAATATCAAAATGAAATTTATTATGTTGTCCGGAAAGTGTCTTTCTTTCGTAAACGCGTTTTTCACAACAATGCATTTTCATACAAACGTGAAACCAAGTCCGTGAAATGTCGCGGTGTTTATCTCAACAGAAATGGATCGTACGTAATTCGATAAAATAATATAAAACAAAATACGTTGTGCGTCTATTATTTCCTCATAAAACGAAAGAAACTTTCTGGACAATCTAAATATCACACGCATAATATGTGCGTATAAGTTTTCTCATGGTAACCGTACGAACAAGTGTACGAGCGACTGTACGTACACTGTAAAAAAAGAAGTGAAAAAGAAATATAAAAAGGGAGGAGAAATGATGTAGAATGAAAGAGAGTCAAGTAAGAGATCACATGAGACTTTTCCGATTCACGGTAGCTTTCATTTCACTGATAAATGGATTGAACCACGTGATGGATCAAAGGAGCCACGCAGGAACAACGATTCGCGATATCCTACCTTTCCTATACTTTGGCTTCGTTCGACTTCGCAATCATCGAGAAACGTCGACGATGACCTGGAAACGCTTTTTGTTCTAATGGATGTGGTGCTCCCGTCGAAATGTGCGATTCGTGGAAATCGACGTGCAAGATAATTCCCACCCTCCCCTTTCTGCTTTTTTTTTCTTCTTATTTTTCGGTTTTTTTCTTTTTTTTCTCTCTTTTTTTTTCATTCCCGGAGGCGTGAGAACTCGTACGAAGTTGAGCGATTCGAACGCGATTCGCTTTTGAAAATTCCAGCCGGGCTGAAATTATAAAGAGCGCAAGAAACCGGCGAATCCGTGTCATGAAAATACGCTGTTAATGGATCCACGTCATCGCCAGTGCCCGATCGAAGCTGCAGATGCAAAATTAATGGCGGGTAATTGCTTCTAAATGCGAGCTTTTTTTTTAAATTTCCATTTAGGAAACTGCCGCGGTACTTAATCTTGTACGAGAAGTATTTTTAATTCGTGAAACTGATCATTACTCTTTTCTGAGAGCCGTAAGAATAATGATAGGCTTGCGAAAATTTGTAATTAATATCTTTGAGAAGTCGAATATTTTAGTGGGAATGTTCTACAGAGAAGTTCCTAGCCGGGAAGTTTTCAAGACAACATTTTTAATCGGGAACCACTGACGAGCTTCCTATAATTAATTTTAAAGCTTTAAAATAAAAAACGAAGTTCCAATTATAAGTTAAATTACTTGCCGAAGAATCATCTTTCTCATCGAGTAACTAGAGTATTTTACCATTTCTCTAAAGATAATTATTGTAATGATACAATCATATCATTAATCTCTATCTTGACCTTATCCCTAAATTTTCATGTCGATATCTAATTTCAAAAATAAGATTCCAGAATAATCATTATTCGCATTAAAAGCATCCCATTGTTGAAACATAAAATAATAAAAAATCATCCCTACGCGTTTCTAAATTCACAACAGGCATCTAAATCTGACCCCGATCGTCCCGTTCTACTTCGCAGAAGGAGCAAATTATTTCAACTAAGCTCGACCCTTTTTCCATCGCGATTCGTCTTCGTTTCCTCATAAAAGCACGGACGAGGTCGCGTGATAGCGGATCGTCCTTTAAGATCTTTTCTTTCGACTGGAAACAGCGAGTTTCACACTGAAATATTGGCGGTGATCGGCACTCGCGAGCCGGATAACGAACGAGACTAGAATGGATTATCGATCGGTCCATATTTCAGCGGCCGGTTAAATTGATAATGAAATCGCTGTCGGTTTACCGGGCTTCCCCTCGTGCTAGCCAATGACGACGGTCATCCTGCAGCTCGTCGATACCCGCGTACTACTACTACTAGCATCCGATGCAGACCCGACAATCGCCTCCTCAACGCTCCAGCGAGGTCTTGACTCTATGGAAAAATGGTTCCGCAAATGGCGCTTCAAAATCAACGAGAACAAATCCAGCCACATAACTTTCACACTGCGAAAACAAACCTGCCCACAGGTAACCATAAATAACATCCCAATTCCAAACAAAGACACAGTCANAAAAAAAAAAAAAATAAAAAAATTTCTTTTATTCACGATGGAATTCTGTTAATCACGGCTTTGACATCTTTTCGTCGAATAATTCTTTTTTTCAATAACCGTACTTGTCTAGAAAATGTTGGATTAGGAAGTGTAGTTATCGCTGGCTTGATACAAACAAATTTTCTCGTTTCGTGATATTTGCAAAGATTGATCATTGATATTTATAGGACAAAATGAAAGATTCAATATTTTATTGAATTTTATTTAGCAGAATTAATAATAAGACAAATGTTTTCTATCTCTGGACAAGATAGAAATAATTGTAGAATTTTTCGGTAAAAAATGTATTCTTCTTTGTTAAAGATTTAAATCTTGTTGAAAGATTTGTTTACTATGAAAGCATAAGTTATTTTAAAGTAAATAGCTATGGGAAAGAAAAATTGAAATACCAGAAATTGATACGATGCGTTACAACTAAGAAAGCGTAATTAATAATTGTTTTTAACAATAAAAAGAAAGAATTTTCGACAACTTCCATCGAAGACAATTTTATTTCTACTTCTTCCTCTTCCTTCTATCGCTACTGTCCGACTAGGTTAAAACAATTTTCTCGCAGATAACAAAATTTAAATTTGAAACACTAACGTAGATAACAAATTTAAGTCCATGAATTCTCACGAAATAAACTACGAGAATCGAACGAAAAATCAAGGATCGAAGAATATATACGTAACGAACTTACATAAAAGTATGTGATAAGTTTCAGCGAAATCAAAAGCTGTTGCAGAAGATGGATAGTATGCCGGATTGCAACGGTGTAACAGCATCCACCGAAAAATCACGATACTTGGTGGGTAACGCGATTACGGATTGACTGACAACGGAATTTGAATATCAGCTCGCATAAATTAACGTCTACTAGCAGTGGCAGCAGCGCAGACCATGTTCAACGGTGAATTACTGGCAGAGATTTCACAGATCATTCGGAACGAGGCAACCTTGTCAGTGTGTCACGCTGCGAATTAATTTGCCCACGCGAAAAATATCCATCTTTCTTGCTCGTTTACTGGATCGCCGTTCGTTGCGAAAACACGTTGCGAATATATACGAAAGAATATGAAATTTATAGGAGTGTTAAATCGATGTTAAATTGCTCTATGTACTTAGGATAGCACGTTCAATTTCATCGTAAAGAGGATGCGATTTGACGACGTTGATAACGTCTGATGCTGTTTTTAGTTATTAACGAAGAGGACGGTTAATTTATGCGAGATGATAGAAATTTGATTAAACTGTCAGGTTAGATGCATGCGATGCAAGTTTCCTCGTTTCTTCCCCAGCAACTGTACGCGACGTCATATATGAACCATCAGAACTGATTAACTCAACCTCCACTTTCTAGCTTTCTCGATTTTCAGTAGCCAGATGTTTAATGCTGAATTTTTACGAAACAAGTCACTTGCACGGTGCAAACGTTCCCGAGATATATATTTTTCATAGTGGTATTTCAAAGAATTTTAATTAATATTATGCAACTATATAGAGTATAACATACAAGGCGTTCTGCATACAAGTACGAGGAAAAAATGAAAGAAACAGAAGATAGATGATTCAAAGTGAACCACATACTCGCGATAATATTTTTAAATGGGAACCTCCCTTTTCTCCTATACATTGAATCCTCTCGTCGTTTTACGAAAACTGATTAAAGTTTAAGAGATATTTTAATTTTAATTCTGTAAAATATCTTTTAATCAGTTTTCGGCCACGTTACACTTAATACCTTTTTTCGTAGAATGAAGAGGGGACTCGATGTATGAAAAAGCTAACAGTATGAACACCCTGTATAATGTTAGATGAAATTTTTGTAGATATCGCTCTTGGTATATAAAGCGAAAAATATATACTTGGAAATGTTTGCTCGTCATTGTACATCTATAAATTCTTTTATCGTACAGAGACGTAAACAAACAGCAATTTTTAATTAGCGCAATTGTTGCTTATCTATATATATATTTGGTTTATTACATTTCCCAAATTTCCGCAGAGCACTACACGCATGTATTTCTCAATTTAATTATGCAATCAAGTAACTTTTAACATTTGTTCGCTTCAAATAAATTACCTCGTTTACTCTCTAGGTTGTTTCCAACCATTAAAGAGAAAGGTAATTTTTAGTTCGAAATATTATACGGGTTCGCGTACTCGTGAGACGTAAATACTAAATATGTTCGTGAAACTAACGCTACCTCAAAGTTCATAGTTCACATCGTCCGACGGTGTACTTGTAAAACTCCAACAAACACGAGATCTCGATCAATCTTTATCCAAGTTATCGAGTCGCGACAAAACTTTAATCTGGAAAATGTGGCATTTCTGGTGAACAGCTCCAATTTATTACAAGGTTTCACTTTTGTTACAAATTCACAAATATCTTGGTAAAATGAAGAAACTTTTCTAAACATGAGGTCGATCGGTTTAACTTTAAAATGGCTGGTAATCTATCTTCAACGTATCGAATGATAAAGAAATAGATACTAATCGTCTTGAAAACGACTAAATAAATAGAGAACAACTTAACTTGGCGATGGAATCTTTCAGTATTTTATTCCAACAAGAATAGCTTCTCCCGTAGAATACACGAAGCTCTATCGGCAGAGACAAGTCTCTTTGAAAGAAAATCGCGACTGGGTTGCTGCGCGGCTGTTCCACGTTTCCAGAAGAATAATTTTCAAGATAACGAATAAAGCCGGCCGATAACGTCGTGTGCCGATATCACAGAAGCATCCTCACGCGACAGAGTGCGTTCAAATTGATTCCTCCGAGGGAAGAGTCGGCCGAATTTAAGGCAAGACTTTCCTTCCGTCTGATTGAGAGACAGGAAGAGACATATATACGACGCGCGGAATGGAACGAAACAACGAGGTGATCCGATTTCGATACGATTTATATTCCATTCGAAGAAAATCGGAATTCTTCGATGTCACGGATTCCCCTTGTCGATCCTATTCTTGTTCGCGTATTTCTCGTGGCTTCATCCGTGTCAACTTCCGCCTGACTTTATTCCTAAATACCTATAATTTTGTAGATTTTCTTCTTGCAGATTTTCTTCTTTTAAATTGAATTAGATTATGTACGAGTATAGTTTAATAATTAACCATGTTGGTATCTACGATATTTCCTACCAACAACTGAGCTGCTTCACTAATAATAATCGTTGTTAATATCCTAAATATCCTACAAGCAGTAATAATAATAATCGTATTTATACTCTACGATAATCATCATATTCTGTATCACTATTGCCATTACAGGAAAAGTTCCAACAATTTCACAGAAATAATATCAAACAGAACTATCAGCTAGCTGGCTAATAATCTCAGAGCCTCGCTCGTACAGGTCTCCCTCCATTAACGAGCTTCGTACCGATACATAAGACAGTTCCATAGCAAGTTGAAATTTTAGAAAATTTCCTGCAAACAGTCCGTCGATTTATTGAACGCGGAAAACGCACTCGTACATACTTAAAACTCAGCTGTGCGCTCTCGAAGACAAGCTGCGTACTTTCTCTTCAAACTCAACTATGTAGCTCGAGGCTTGGAACCACGAAATTAGAATTCCTCAGAGGGTAACTGCACGTAAAAATGGCCGGGATTGAAGGTTTTTCTAAGCAGATTCGCCAGCAACGAGTAGAACCCTACGCAAAGGAGGTTCGTTCTGCCATTCATTTTTTGAGGGAAAAACCAAAGAGGTTGCTGCTTTCAGCACGCTTTCTGTATGGCGTGTGCACGCCAAGATACACGCCGCACACGTGGCAGACAGCCCTTTCCTTTTCCCTCTGGCGAACAGACGTGTGGGGCTGAGTCAGATAGCGGAATTACGCCCCTGGAGCTAACGATGCCTCTTTTGACACACACCTAGCCCTGTCCCTTTTCCATTTATTCGAAACTCCCCGGCATCCGCTTCTCCGCGTCTCCTCCTCATGGTAAATACTCGCATACCAGCAGCGTGCAACTGGAACAAAAGTTTCGACGTACACCGCGTCAACTACTACGTCAGAGATAACGTGTAAGTCCAACGGGAAGAGGATGGAATATATAGAAGAGGGTGCGTGCAGATGGACGCCGTCGCTAGAGTTTCTTCAAGGGGCAGATCCAAAGCAACATGGACAGAGGGTGGAGAGAAGGGTAGTTTCTTGGCGACCTGCAACTTGGTGCATAAGCATTCATGCAGTTTTCGCGAGAGAGTCCGATGAAACGGATGCGTATTTGCAACGTGGAGGAGGAGAAGCTGCGCAGAAGGGATGGAACTCTCTCTGGTGACTCGATATGACGAGCTTAAATGCTGATTGTTGAGTTGCTGGTTGCTTTTGAAAATTAAAGAAAGCCGGTGTACGTTGATCTGGAAGTTTGATCATTTTGGTTATTTCAATTGGCCTGCGTAGGATCTGTTATATCAGTTCTGATCAGGGAACGATACTTCATCGATGGGGTATCACGAGACTGAATATTCGAGGCTTACAGGTCAGATCTTACTTGGAACTTACTTTATTCGTTGAATTCTTATTGAACAAGTAGTACATTTTCTGGTTAGAAGATCGTTGTACCCAGTTTCATGAGTTTTGTATGAAAGAACTTGAACAACTGAAAGATCTGGAAGCTCTGGGAGAATTAGAAGCACTGGTTTGATTAAAGTTAAACTAAAATTAGACTGCAAGGTCTGGAAGAACTAAAAGATCCAGAGGAAGAAGAAGAACTAGAAAATTAAATCGATTTATTATGTAGAAATTCATGATATGAATTATATTCGTTCTGATTAGCGGTTGGTATTTTGTTAATGAGTTCTAATGAGATTAGATTGAATTACTTGTAGTTTAAAGCGTGAGATCAGTTGAAGATCGAAGTTGAACTTACTTTATCGAATTCTAGAAGCATTACATTCGTGTTCTGTCAAGGGTTAGCGTTTTCTTGACTGAACATTACATTTGCACAAATCCACGTTCAGATTTGTAAATTAATTTAATTACTCTAACGAAACACGTTTCTTTTTCGCGCGTACAAGATTCTCACTGAACAATAGGAATAGTAAGTTTGTACCAAGTCATGCAATATTGTAATTACGAATTTAAAGCTAGAAACTACTTGACGCTTGATGGTGTTTGGTCATGTTACTCATATTCAGTTTACAATTTGTATTGTGTATTCAGAATATAATTTTTCATTCATAATTTACAAGCCTTACTTACAAATGAATACAGTTGTAACACTCTATAAAAATATATTAATTAACTAATAGTCGCGTCATACGTTAACTTAAACGCAGGCTAATAGTTTCCAATTATCTAGTTTAAAATCTTCCATGTTCCCTGTCGTTCATCTAAAGTATCAGGTTTCTTAATTTTCTCCACGAATGAAGTTAATCTTTCCACCTCTCTTAATTACATCTTCCCGCAAAAAGCTAATTTCATTTCCTCCGTTCTTCCTTTTGCAGAGATATAATATCCAACGTCTTCCCTTTCTATAAAGGAAGACGAAAATGAAAAATTAACTTGCGTGTGAAAAGTTACGTTGCCAAAAACACCTTGGCCACTTCATCAATTTTTTAACCCGGTATATTTCATTTAGATTTCAAATATATCAAAATTATTATATAAAAAGGTATAATCCTTCCTTTACCATTTTACCAAATACCTAAGTCTCAAAATGAGCCTAATTGCAAGAACCGTGCACAATTTTCAATCCGGCACGTTTTATTGGAATTTTAAATACGTTAAAATTATTATTAAAAGATGTGATTCTGATTAGGAAAAGCCGATTACAATTATCTTTGTTATTCTTTAATGGCAGGAAACGACAATCGAAATCTTCAACCAAATGGTGTTTTTCTTAAAAATTATTTCCAATTTCTACAAATTTATGCACGTGTGGCATTTCATCGTGATTCTACGCTAACGCCTCTCTTAAAACACAGAAGAAATTGTCTCGTTAAAACAAAAATCAGACTACGACGTGAAATATGGAAAAGCATGGCGAGTATTATTTCCAGCTCAAATATTGATCGCAAACTCTTACTTTATCGCCAAGATACATATCTGTAACAGAATTTCATGGCTCTGAAATTAACCGGGGCAATATTTGCCAGTTAATTTCCAAGTTTCTAACTCTTGTATCGTTGCAGTTAATTAAAGGATCGTGATCCGCTATTCATTACCTCGGAGCTTATGCAGTCACAGTGACTACAATGGCCACCTGTGTCAATAAACATTTATAAATACCGCGTAAGCAAGGGAAACGTTATACTCTGTAACTGGAATTGTTTTCTTAGCAAACAAGAAACGTACGCGGCATACCTCGGGATGCTTCATTTTATTGAAAAATTTCCCAAATTAAACGTACGACGGAGTGCCAGAAGGTTGCCTTGGGTCTATTAATCAGGAAATTAAATTTGGATGGTTCTCTTAACCCTTCGTTCCGTGTCTTCTGTTTTCTTAAATCGTTCTGCAAATCTGATTTTTATCGTTCTTGGCACAAATTAAAGCATTAGGGTAGAAATTTCGAGTTTCATCTGTTTACTTTGCTTCTTCCTTTTTAAGGAAATATTTAAAGTATTTAAATTACACTAATCTATAATCAAATCGAGTCCTACAATCATGACCTATAAGTTGAGATTAAAATTCTTCATTGACGATACCTCGTAACCACGCTAGAAAATTACGTTAGGTCGTCCGAAAAGTTTCTTTCGTTTTATAAGGAAATAATGGATGCACATTTTCCTTATCGTTGCACATTTTTATCGTATTACGTATGATCCATTTTGTTCTATCAAAATGAAGATCACAACGTTCGACAGATTAAGTTTCATGTTTGTATAAAGATGCATCGTTGTAAAAGATGTGTCTGTATAAGAAAGCCACTTTTCGCACAACCTAATACTACTTCATTGGAATAATCAAGAATTAAGTTATAATACAAATAATCAGTAGTAACTAGAATTCCATTCGGCTGGTTTCTCTTTCTGCTTTCAAGTATCATTTTTATTCGAAATTTCCCAAGATATCCTCCGACCGTCGGTGAAAAAACTCATAAAATCCAGAAAATATTATCCATAGGAAATGTTTCTCTCGGTCAATCATTCAGAATATCAATCAACGTCGTTTTAACTTCGAGTAAACATTCGTATGAATATGGAACGTAGGATGTGAGAGTGACACGAACGAGGGAGAAAATCTTCGGTCAATTAAATTGCTCCCCGTAAAAGAGGACTATCGTACGAATTGACCGTCACGTTGGCTCTGGTCGCTTCTGTACACGGTCAACTTTTAATATTTAAAATACTCGTACGCGTTTCCTCTGCCGGTTCTGTGACATTTAATGCAATATGCATCGGCGTAGCTAGTCAAGAAAGCGAAACAACGGTGCTCGTATCAAACATATTGCGTTGTCGTGAACGGAATGTAGTTATGAGAGGCCGAAATATACGCTATATGGGAAAAAGGCACGTGCATAAATGCAACGTACGAACATGACCACGTAAACGGAGCAAGTTAGGATCGAAAGAAACTCGGCAGTAGGTTTTACGATAACCGAAATCGACGAACATACGTTCAACTGAATTCAAACGATCTGCTTTCGATAACACGTATCCTATGAAATTAGAATTTTATCGGTAGATACTTCGATAGAGAAGAGGGTAGTTTTCTCGTCCAATGGATATCTCAATGATCTGTTCCTTTCTTTTCTCTCTCTTTTTTCTTTTTTTTTTTTTTTTTTTAAGCTGACATTATGTCGGTTTTATGATAGTAATTTTTATCGAGATAAATATTAGTGGTCTTTGAGAATGGAGTTTAAGTATAATTTTGGAGTGTATGCGATGTACAGTGAAAGATTTAAGAAAATTATAGTAATGAGTTTCCTTGTAATTAATATTAATCAAATGAATTATAAAAGTACAATTTTGTCAGTGCCTCAAAAGAAACATACAACTTCTTTAATCGAATGGATCAATTTTCTTCGTAAAAATAAATACCGGAATAAAAAAAATAAATAGCAAAATACACAAAAACTTGTACAGAAGAGAAAAATACGAGAGAAAACTTTGCACATTTCTCCTATTTCCACCGACTTCAAATACGTAGATACTACAAAAGAGGATGCACCATGTTCGACAAAGTTTCGCTTCCTTTGAATAATAATTCATCAATATCCTCAATTTTCTTCGCTACGATAAACAATGCAACAAATTAGACGAATAACAAAGAAAGCAACAAATCGTAACCAAAAGTATTCGAAATTTCCTTCCATTTTTAACCCAGTCCAAATATTTGCGCCAAAATAAGAAAGCGTAAAATGCTTGCCAAGATGTCGCGTCATTTGGATTATAATTTGTCTCGAGTCTCAACCCGATTTTCTTCATTACTCGCCGAATATGAACGAGCCACTTCTTTTCTCATGCACGCTCCAAGATATTATTTTTTCAGATCGCAGAAGAGCGAGGCTTCCCCTTCGTCGGCAACTTATTCGATTTTAGGGTTAGAATATTAAAATGGTACAGACCGTGGGATGGCTTCGAGGATAGAAGAGAACTACAGTTCCTTTCTCCCCTTCTCACATAGTGTTCGTTCCTCGAGGGTGTTGCGTTAATATTGCAACTAGTTCGCTGGAAACGAGGAAGACTTCGAACTTGGAGACGAAGGCGAAACGAGCTTCCTAACGTAGCGTGCCAACGCGTCATGCTTCTCTCCACTCATAGGGACATTTATTGCCGTCTACTCGCCACCACGTTCCATTTCGTTGACTTTGACTACTAGCCTTGTACTCTCAGATCTGTTTCGTTCTTCCTACGTAGGTAGATGCTCGCGAAGATATTCGAACACTTGCAGACACCTTTCACGGACGCATCGTAACGCGTAATTTACGAATGTTACAAGAGACATTTCGAAGATCAGCGCTATCATGATCGCGTTGATGGACTTTGAAACCAAATCTCGAAGTATACAGGGTGTCTGAAAAGTCGGGATAAAACTTATACTGCGAACAGGCGAAACAAGTCGATACAAACTTGCGCCAGAAAATGTTTTATCGAACAGTTAGAAGCGCTGGAACATTTTTATTCATCGTTTTCGCGGCTATAATAAATGTTCGAAATCTCTTCCTTCTGCGAGAATGCAGACTTCCAATCGTCGAACTAATTGTCCAACTCTGACGAATATTCCTGCTGTTGTAGACATAGTAATAAATGCATTTCCGTAAACCAACTGTTTCGTCTGATCCCACAAACATCGCCTACGATTCTCTGTATCTGAGTCTTTATGAACCACTTTCCTGCAAGTCCCTGAAACGCTTATAATTATTTATATCTTTCGTAAAGGATTTTTGGACAGAAGTTCGTACGAATTTTTCTTACCTACTTGACATCATTAATACATAGTACATATAAGTTTTGTATTTTTATTTTATATATTATATACAATTATATTTATTGTATTATTATTTATATTTCATATATTTCGCAGGGATTACAAAAATATTTAAACAGTCAGTTATCTATTAGATGCATTAATAACAGGGATCATGTTTAATTTACATTATATGTTTATGCTGTTCACGCTTTACATCAATTTTTTACTGTAGTTCTTTTAGGGTGACTCTGCGTCCCATTGGTGCAGTAGGTTCAATATTTTCTTATCTTCTTGTATATTAATTCATTTTTATTCTTGCGGAAAGTTAATTAATTTAACAAGAACTCGCGTGCGCTTAATACATATATCGTGTAATACAAGAGGAGCGTGACACGTAAGGTAGCGTAATAAATACGATGGTATCATGCAAACATGACATGTAACATACGATATCGAATATTATAAAAATTGTATCATCTGTTAAGTCTCACATAGACAAACAGTAGCGCGGATAGTAGGAGCGAAGAGTTTCATACACTTTCCCTTTTGTCGTGGAACTTTTACCGATTCAACTTTAAAACAAGAACAATTAAGCAACGAAACTAGTTTTTCATTGGTTGGCGGCAGAATCGTCGAGTTAAAACTTTCTAATTCCTTTCGTCGTTAAAATCACTGTCGCTTCTTTCTCTTTCTCCATCTTTTTCCGATCCTACGAACGCAATTTCATCAATCGTAACTTCCTCCCGATAATTCGCAACGTTTAACACGTTTCTTGCTTCGTGAACTATCGATACCTCGCGATGCGATTGAAGGAAAAACAAATTTTTATTGGCCAAATGAAAATACATATTGTCAACAATGTAAATCCTGGCATCTATCTACAATGTGAAAATTGAAGCAATGACAGAGGTAAGTAGTTACATAAAAATTACGATATATGAGAAATTTTAAGCCTCTCAGTGTACAGGGTGGGTCAATAATAACTGTTATTTATTTTATTAAAATAACTAAAAACAACATCTTCAACCGAGTATATATCCCATTATCGCATCATACTTTGTTAATCATACATTTACTGTGATTAAGAAAAAACCAAAGAAAAGATGGCATTAATATTATATACTGTGTCTTTTTTCGATCGTTGCAGTATCCAAAAAATGTTCTTGTGAAAGAAAAACAAAGTATTATTGATCTATCGAGTTTAATGACAGAATATTTCCCGTCCACGAATGCTACGAAGTTTAAACAATTGAGAACGACGCTTCTTCTAACAGTTCAAAAAATTCGGATGAAATATTGAAACGAAGAAACTTCGAGGAACAAATAGAGTGTGAAATACATGAGGCAGGTGAAGGATGAGAACGGGATGGTTCTTTCATTAACGTTACAGGACATGGAAATTCCAAATTAAATATTTTCCTTTCATAAAACTCTGCAGCGACCGTTGTAACATTCGAACGTTTCTCTTTCAAGTACAAAGCGAACTTCAGCAATTTTACTCGGCTACGTCTGCCATAGACAAAGAATATCCAACGCGTATGAAAGCAATAGCAAGAGCATCCTCATTAAATCTGTGCTGCCGAGCAATCAGCAGATCTGTCATCAGCACTCCTTTTATGGTGAAACTCCGACCCACGTTTCCCATTCTCATTACTCTTTCCATTGAGTAATTTTAAAACTGGTCCCGCCTTTCCGTATTAACGGCAAATCAGTCAGCGTAAGCGACTTTTTAAGAGGAAAGAGGGCGAATCTAAAGCAAGAAATATTCGTCTGGTTCTCGTCTAACGCGATTTATGTACGCGTTCGTTTCGTTACAAGTTTATGGTGTTACGCCGAATTGCTTATAACTTGCGAGATCGTTTCAATAACATTTATTAGCCGATAAATTATTGTACAAGAGGATTTTCCTAATAAAGATCCAATCAACATCAGCGAAATCTATTTATCTCGTATCTAACGGATAGGAACCTGTATAAAAATAAATTCCGCAAGGAATTCTAAAACAAATTAGAAATAATATCTGCTAACTAAAATCCAACCAAGATCAATAAAATTCTATTCCTTCGAATCTAACCAACTCTGACTTATACACAGTACGATCTATTTCCGGTTTCTCGAAGGAAATTTTGCCTGCGCTAGAAATTTCGAAGATCTCTACCTCGATATAACGACGAAATTACTCACTGACACTGTACCAACATAGATGCCCAAGTACAACGCACTTGCTTGTAACCATGCGTATTTACTCCTCTCTAACGCGTGTCTATTTTCGTGAAACGCGAGTTATTAGCAGAGTGGCGAACCAAGCCGACGATGCTGTGTGGCATTTGTTGTCGGCATGTAATAATAGTTCCCCTAACGATAATATTTGCCGCAACAAACAAGCGTACACCGAGCACGGGCGTCTTTAACTCAAGAACTCGGCCGGCAACCCTCGCGAAAACCTTGTTACCTCCATCAACGAAATATTAGAGTGGTCAGTAAATTCTTCAGGCTGCGTAAACTTCAGTCTCTCTCTCGTATTTTCCAGGCTTTTTCACAAACTGCAGGGAATTTTAGGGTCGACGAGTGTCTTTTACCGAGAAACGCTTTTTCCGAATAATCTAGGTTATCGCTGCAGTTGAAAACTTTGGTTTTCTTGCAGCGAGTAAGCTTCAATTAGAGGAAAATGTGGTTTTTAGAATAGAACGTAGGATGAAGTTCGTATTGTCGTGATTGTGGAAATATTCCGAGTTATTCATTTATTCGTATATTTTCGAATAACGTAAGCGAGGAACTTTTCTGTAATTTTTTATATTCGATCATTTTTTTATTAAAACGAGTATCCATATTCGAGGTAGAATATAAAAATACACGATAAGAGCTACGAATATGGAAATATTTGTAATTATAAATTTGTTGGAGTATCTTGAAATAATAGAAGTTATCGTACTAGTTGGAAATCTGTGTAATTTTCCAACATCGGGTAAGTAAAAATAGTAAGGATCTAATTAAAGTGTGTTTTCCTAATTTCAGATGGAATGCAAGAATGCAAGATGAAGCTTGCAAGAATAAGAATATTTACAAGAATAATACTGTTAGAAAAATAATATAATTTGTGTTACATGAGCGCAATAGCTAAATGAACAAGGAAAATAGAAAATAGGAAAATAGAAAATTCGAAAGAAATAAAGATAAATTTGCCTTGTACTGGTTCGCAACAAGGGTAACTAAACGAATTTATATCGCGACGATTCGCAGAATTTTTATTCTCAGTGGAACGAACTTCTTCTAGACAAGAATAAATCTTTTGAAACAGTAAGTTAAGCGACTCGTTGAGAAAGTAGAAGGAAAAGTGTGAATTACGCGTTAATGCTCGATCATCTGAAAGTTGTTGCATGGTAGATAAGCTCATTTTGAATATTCAACGCAAGTTTGTTTATTAAAAAATTAGCTAGGCAAATTTTGGCGAGATTCTTGCAGATAGAACTTGAAACTTTGTTATTAAACCCTAATGTAACTAAATGCCGGTGAAACTTTGAAGTAAACGCGATATCCTCCTGGTCGAACTTTACGCGCCCTTACCATCATGATCGTATATTACAGCAACTTACGTAAAACTAGGCAATGAGTAATAAACAAACAAGAATAAAATTTAATTTACTCGAGTAATATTTAAATTTCAATTCTCCATTAATCGTTTTACGATTTTTGAAACTTGTTTCGCTATGTACTATCTTAATCCTTCTTGCACAACGTTACGTAGATACAATAATATTATTAGCAAGAAATTACGGAATGGTAGAAATATTGCAGCAGGTACCGTCATTTGTAAGTAGATATAGACACATTTGTTGGGTCTGCTACATTGTGATATTAATAGTAGATTCTCGAAACGCGAGCTTTCTCCGAAAGAGAAAAGGTAAAACGAAATTTGATATTCCCTGCTTATTACGTAATTTGTGATATACAATTGCAAAAATAAATTATTTCAATCATATAGTTGCAAGGGCAGAAGATAAGAACGAAAATTACGATTAGTTGAAATCGAAAGAATAAAGTCATGAAAACAGAAAGTTAGAGAAATAGAAAGATCATTACGCTAAAATTACGTAAATAATAAGTCGGCACATTGCAATTACGAGAGAAAAGAAAAATACAGAAATTAAATGCGAAAATGGAAGATGAGAAAATTGAGGTGACGAAGCTGCGCAAATTAAAAATCGTTGGAACAAAATACGATAGTAAGATAATTACAGAAATAAAAAAAAATTGCGAGGATACAATTAACTAAAAAACACTAACGGGAAAACACTTCGATAATTAAAATTTTCCGCGCATCTATACGTTGTATATAGTACAAGAAATAATACGCGAGATAAAATAACGAAGCCAAATATTTGACAATTTAACAAACATAAAATAACAGCCAGTGGTATTAATATTTATTAACCGAATTTCGAAAATTAGCTTCTGAATAATACTTCTAATTAATTCTCGGGTTAATTGAACGCCAACAAAGATTTATCCGGCACCGTACAACGATTGCTGTTAAATATTAATTAACGAAGCGCTTGACGTGAGCATTCCCGCATTAATAAAAATTGCTCTCATTATTATTATGCGCTAGTTCGAAGTTCAGTTCTATCTCGTTATCTCTGATTCGGCGTGTAACGAAGCACAAATACGAAACTTAATATTTATCCATCCAGAGACGGTAAACCACATAACGTGACTGACTACCCTCCTATTAATATATTCATTGTTAATACACCAATAAATATTGTTCTTAATTTCTCTCGTAAATGACATGACAAATTTTTAAGAATATTCAACACGGTACCATTAAATTCTTTTTTACATATACGTCTAATTTTCTAAATAAATTGAACGATATCAGAAATTTTTAAGAATATTCACAATGAGAAGATTAAATTTTTCTTATATAATTTTTAAAATAAATTGAATAATTTCATAGATTTTGGAAAATATCCAAGATAACGAAGTTAAATTTTTTCTATATAATTTTTTTAATAAATTTGCAAGGTCACCTTCAACTACTTTATGCGTAAATCTATAGTCTTTTTCCTAAATATATACCGCAAGTATATATGATATATAGTTTTATGCATAGTTTACTTAACAAAGTTAAACAGAGCAGTTAATGTCAAGGGTTAATACGAAGGGGTTGGATCGCTATTTCTGAAACCTACTTTAAGGGTTAATCAAGCTCTTCCACTGTGTTTATTGCAAATCCAAATTCGATAAGAATATTTTCTAATATCAACGATACTCCTTCCTATTATCATTTGAATGTCTCACTTTATTCAAACGGATGATATTATTTATGCAACTGGCCCCTGTTGGACATCAATTATACGTGCGTAAGTCCAACATCGTGCTAGAGCTTACGCGGTTTATAAATACTTAGCTAAGCTTGAATATTCAACGTCTTTCCACCCTACGACTATTTCCGTATCGAAAACACGATTTGCGTATTATCCAGATGACTAATAGACTTTCCGATAAGCTTGGGCAATTACAACATGGACAATTATCCAGAAAAAATTCTATACTTTTAGGAAATGAAAGCTTGATGCTACCTAAAAATAATTGAAGGAATTAATTACACAGTATTAATTTTAAAGGTGCACTTCATATATAAAAATATCAATATTAATGAACTTCATAAAGTATAACTTAATCATCAAAAGGAGAACCCTATTTACTAGTAATTTTAATAATTATCCACCTAATCTAATCTCTCTAAATATTCATGAACTTCATATAGTATTAGCTGATCGTTGAAAAAATCTACTCGTAATTAAAATAATCGTTAATCTAATCTAACCTAACCCAACCTAACCTAGTATCCACTACGATGGTAAATGGATCATATCGATTGCAAGGACAAGCAAAGAGGTTCTGTTCTGTATGTATTTGTTATACATACGATCACATGTGTGCGATTAAAAAGTTAAAAAAAAAGGGGGGACCAGATCGTTATAATCCAACCGCAGGTAACAAAAATGGAGAAAAATGGAGCTAGGAAAAAGTTTGAGCGCATTTCCTTCGTTGTAAATTACGGTCCACGGGGTTTTTAAAGAGCGCCGCGGCCGCGATATATTTCATTTCCTAGTGAAAGGAAGAAAGTTGCGTAAATGTCGGCACAGCCACGGGCAAAAAGAAGCTTAACGCCCGGCAACTTTTGTAATTACGAGTGTCGTCGAAAAAGAAAAATCCCGCCGCGAGGAAAACAACGGGTCAACTCGATTAAACGTTTCGCGCTGATACGAAAAAAATCGGATAAAGTCCTCTTTTATTTCTCCTTAACAACTATCAATTTAGATACTCCTTTTTATCCACGTTAGATACTAAACCAAATTTTCCCGCTCTTTTCACGACTTTCCATTCATTGGTTAATTTTTTTTCTTTTTTATTCAATTTTAAGAACTAACGTTTGTACCAGGTATTTGTATGGATTTAAGTTAATCGTAGAAACTAATATTTTTATACTATTTATGTTTTTAGTCATTATAAGTCATTATAGCATTGAGGATATTTACAATTTCTCTGAATAAATTATAGAAACATAATTCACAAGTAAAAATAAGCAAAATAATTCATATGAAATCTTAATGTAAACACTTTGTAGCAAAGTCATAGTACGTAGCAATAGATTCTACATTGTGGAGTAGGAAAAATAATGTTTACTTTATCATTAGTAAAATTAAGTTCTGATGTTAAAATATTACAGTGCGTTAACATAAACTCGAGAACAACATTGCATAGCATTTATTACATGCCTAGTGTTTTATGAATTTAAGTTTCTGAATTAAATTTCTATAATTCGTTATATTAATTCGTCGCATGTACTTGGTTCTAAAAATTGGAAACAACTTGTATATGTCTGGTAAATCTACGATAAAAATTTCCGATTAATTGTAAAATAAAAATTAAAACTGCATGTGTAAGTAAATTAGACAAGAGAGTTCGTGCTTTAAATTACAAATAATAATAAATCTAGTAGCGATACCTGCAATATTTAATTGAACTAATTTTATTATAATAATAAATAATAATTAATATTTAATAGAACATTAATTCCGATGGTATAAACAATTATAAATTATAGCTGGTTATGGTATCAAAAAGTATAAAAACACTAGAATAAAAAACAAATATTTATGTACTAATTACGCTACTATAAGAATAAAATTGGATATCGTTACCCGCTAAATAATTCTTACAAATGTCACGTACGAGCAAAATCACGATTGAATATTATTAAATAACTTTCGTATTTACATTCCTCGTCTCGATATCCTCTATAGCAAAGCAGTATAGCACACGTGTATATTACGTAGCCTAACACAACACATCACCTATCTCGACAAAAACATAACACGTGAACACTTGTTTATACCATCGAGTCAACCTCGAGAAAAAATCTAACCTCTGTTACCGTGGCAAGTCGCAATTTTAGAATAACTGCGTCGTCAGTCTACGAAACTACGCTATCAAATAATTTATGTACAAAACAAAATACCGTGGATACGTTGCATGAAGGATTCGTTCGATCCTAGTCACGTGACTACGGTTCGAAATCAATGGCAGCTGAGATCTTTCGACTTTATTCGCGTAAAACGCGTCACCGCGATTCGATCGATACCGGCGGCGTACCGAAAAATAAAAGACATCGCACGAAAGAAACTGACAAATAGATAAAGTTAAGAAAAGTAAAACTGATATTAGACTTGCCAATGAAGGTTAATCCAGCGTGTCGATGAACGTGTAGAAGACCACCACTACGACGACCACGACGACGACAACGACGACGGTGAAACACTGATTGATCGACTTTTGACTCGACAACGTGGCAATCGAATAAGTTCGCCAGGTTGTGGTGTCGGTGGATGGGTCGATTGGGTTAGGTCGGTCGGTCGGTCGGTGGTAAAAGAGAAGAGAGAGAGAGAGAGAGAGAGAAAGAACAGGTATAGGTTCTGGACCTGGATGATGGTACGTGGTGTAACAGGGCCGGGGGCTGACGCGACACTGTTCGCGGGCGCGTATACACGCGCGCTTCATGCGCATCCTGCTCGCGCATCCGGCTTCATCATGTGCGCCGACCGATATAGCCAATCCCGGAACCGGGATAAAGGACGAGAGGGAAACTCGAATTTCCAAACTAGAGGGATGGTCTATCGCGCGCCAAATTTCAAATAATATACTTCTATATAACATAAATTATTCTATTATACAATGGAGGACGGAAGAATATTTACAGGATAGATAATACGGAAAACTCTACAGTTACGGAAATAACATTTATCATTATAAAATACAATTAAATTACAAATAGATGTAATATAGATGACTGTTATCGACACAGTAAAAAAATGTTTAATACAACAAAATTACTATTAGTGTAGTATAGTTATTATATATAAATATAAATTCCAAACTTTCTCTTGTCCGTCACGATATCGATTATTATTATGTAATCATATTACAGTACATTTTATTTATACAAATTATATGACTTCTTTAAGGCACAGGATTTTAATGCAGCAGAAGACTATAGTTACACAGAAATTAATTACATGCTTTTTCTTGTCCTTCTCTTGAACGTGTGTTAGTCTATGACAAAACGAACAGAATGGGATATATTATAAACCCCACTTTGCTTCGAGTTATCTTAACGTTTCAAGGCGCACTGATGAAATATCTCACTGCGCATACATAAGTACTAAATAGCCGAGGTACTTTTTATTCTATTATGTACCAAAGAAATACGATGTCACATCAAAATCACACTAAAACATATCCCACGACAAATTCCATTTTAGTGCTACGTTAATTTATACTATAAATTAAACCAGCTAGCTAACAGTAATCGTATTAGAAAAACTTCCATTAAATTTCTGACGTAAAATTGATAAAATATGTGTCGCAGCAATTCTTTCTATAAAAATACACTTCCATTTTCCATGGTTGTGGCTTTCAATCAAGCAGGAAGATATAAGGATAAGATAGAACGAACAGGACTGAATGCAACGTGTATAAATGCAAAAGCAACGTAGGTTGGCCGAAATTATCTCGAAAAAGCTGGCCAATATATCCATGTTGCAACGTTAATGCTGAATTGTCAAAGTACGAGAGACAAGAGACAGGAAGGAAAGATTATGACGCCTGCGAACTTTGGCCAGCGGAATCTCGATTAAGATCAACAGAGGAGGTCGGTCGCAACAGGTGAGGTCGCACGCTTCGCAGGAACACCGTGATCTTCCTTTCGATGTGCATACAGTTCGACTCTTTGCTACACGATAAAACTTCGCTGCAAAGGGAAACAAGATTGAGATAATATTTTTCGGAATACCAAACTCGTCCCTTGTCTCTATAAAGTAACATCTCGTGAAAATTTCAGATCTTTTTAGAATGATATTTTATGGCTGCTTTAGGTTACTGGAGACTAAAAGCTGGGGAAGTTTTGTAGAGGTATTACGTGAAAATTTCAGATTTCTTTGGAATGACAGTTTACAAACGTTTCAGGTTTCCTTCAAATAAAACTCTATAAATATTTGATACATACTTCTACGTAACATTCGAAAGGATTATTTGATAGTGTTACCTGTAGCTTTTATTTCTGGCACTGTGAAACGTTATAAAAATTCCGAATCCTCTCAACGTGAAATTTTATGAATCTGACATCTCTTTAAGTCTTGACCTATTCTATCTGTTTCCTTTTAGAAGCTTTTTTCTTAAAAAAATTAATACCTACAATGATACACAAAATCACTGTTTTAATAAATTCAGAATCTACATCATTTTTATCGATAAGACGGTTTTAAAAATTGCAAGTACCCTTGTTAACTGAAAGAACATATCTTTTTCAATGATGTAGGATGGCATGCAAGATGCACAAACACCCTGTAGGTAGGAAGTTCTCAGAGTTATGAGAGAAACATTCTAGTACTCTAGAGATTCTTTACTTTGCATTTTTGCCAAACATAAGGTAGCCTTGACGGATTATTCCGGCGGGAAGCCGGCGGGGTAAAGAAAACGGGAATATTTGTTGGCCGATAGCGCAAATGCAAAAACTTTTGAAATGGAAGCACGATATGAAATCTCATATTTATCCTGATTTTCTGCTTTTCAAGCACGCACATCAACGTCTACTTTCATAAAAATAACATGAAAGAACAAAAGATATTAGATGCATCTACCCTGTCCATTTTTTACTCTACCGATATCACAAGTATAATTTGCCAATCTATTAAACGATAAAAAGGAATAAATTATTATCGATGGAATATTTTTTTATAAACCAAACAAAAGCATTAAAAATATCCGTCCATTTACAATCGTTAAAAGCATGATCCTAACATAAATCTGGCATCAATTTTCTACAGATTTTAATGCTCTATAATACACAAATACAGGAAATAAATCAGAGTATGTCATACTCGATATAAACAAAATGGAGCACGATGAACCAAATAAAACTGCTAGGTAATAAAAATATCCACTCATTGTCAGTCGGTAAAAGCACAGTCCTATCATAAATCTTTCATTAATTTCCCATAGATTTGATATACTGAAATACGCGAATAAACAGAGCAAATCAAACCATATCACACTCGGTAGAAACAAGGTAGAATACACTGGACTAGCACAAAAAAATTGATAAAAGTTCGTTCATTCACCTACCTACGCTGATTAAAGGTAAAATCCTCTGAAACAAATTTGGAAGAAATTTTTTCAATCGCTGAAATAGGGTCCCGTTGCAAATATACTTGCATCGAACAGAGGCGGTGTAAATCGAGACATACCCTGGAGAGCGACTGAACGAAGGGATAAGAAAGAAGAAGAGGAAGCAAGAGCGTGAGATCGTCAGGAAAACAAGGCAAACGCGAAAGCGAGATTCCCTGGCAACAGGTGAGAGAGTCGGGCGACGAAAAAGGCACGTAACTTTTCGCTAGGTCGGCTTTCCACGGGCCTGAATATCGATGCCCGATTCCTAGTACCTATCGTTCCCTGAACCTGCTAAAACTTCCACGCTGTTCTGGCCCACGACTTTTAACCGTTAACTTCTCTATTTTTTTCACCTCGACCGTAAAATAAGAAGAACACGAGTGGACATATCGGAAAAGCGGCTACTTTGTGTTCGCTGATATGCTTTGAAAATGGAAAACGTCGCCCATGAATGGCTTGTTAAAATACGTTCATTATTGAAAATCGCGTGTACGTGACAAGTCGATTTTCACAACGGAATAATACCAAAGTAAATGGTCGTGATAATATTAAATCGCTGGTAAATTACGAAGACTGAAAGAAATTTATATTATATATACATTTTGTTTAAAATTATAATTTGGGCTGATAGATAATCCTCGTATTGTTATTGGTATATTATGTTTTAACACATCTGTTGTTCAGTTACGTTTCTCTTTTTCAGCTATAAGCTTGTATGAAAAGTTGATATCATAGATACGAGTAAGTTGATATTTTGCTAATTATTTTAACGATATCGATTAGTTTTCTGCATCGAATTCTACGTTTAATGTTAAGAGCTTTAAAGCATTTCTTTAATATATGTAATTTTGTATAATGAGATTATTATATCAACTTTTACATTAACATTTTATATTAAGCTTTCCACGTCTTGTATTCCCTTTTTATTATTTTCTGACGTCTATTCCTTTATTGCTACTATTTTAGATATTACGTAAAATACAATTATAATTGATATAAATAATAAATATAAATAAAATACAATTGTAATTGCTTTAACGTTATTATATTTTAAACTTGTTCTACTATTTTGTTTTTCTTTAACGTAATTCGGATATAATAAGAGGAATATATAAATAGTATTTATATAAATATAAAAAAGTTTCAAATATTCTTGAAAACATAGTAGAAATATAAAAAGGTAAATGAAAAGTATCGGACTGCTAATAACAGTAAATAAAACCGTATTTGTTAACAATGTAACGCCAATCTTCCTGTCATTTCTCTCCATTCAATTGATTATTTAAATTGATATTTAACCCTGATGCGACACAATCTAAAAATCCATGAAGAAATATCAAAATATCGATACGATATAAAAATATCAATTTTATTTACATCATTCCACTTGAAGAAAATATCAAGTAAACGGTGCATGACATTTTGATTGAATTCTAAAATCCTTGATTCAGAAATGTGTGTCAGCACCAGTAACCTCTGAACTTTAAAACTTGCTCGTCGTCCATTAAAATCTGTAATTACGTTTATGCGAAAAACGAAATTCAATTTAAACATTTTTCCTACGTTAAAGTCATATGTGTGTAGCATTACACTTCGTTTCGGAGGATGAAATTTCTATCATTAAAATGTATGAAACTTTGCAATATTCATAAGTTATCGAAATGTAAGAATTTTTCTATCGTATTTCACTGCTGAGTTAAAGAATACTAAAAATTAATAAGAACATCAATTATTTCATTTTCTTGAGTTTCATCCTTAGAAGCAACTCGACTCCTTTAAATTGCCAACAATACAATACAATGAAGGCTATTAAATTGCGAGATTCGTTCGTAGAAACAATATCTTCTTACGGTAATCTGTGCAATCCCTGTTGAATCGTTCCGCGTTTTTCATAATTTGATTTCAACGATATCCTTTAACGCTATTTTTACCTCCGATCTCTGATCTCATCATTCGTAGCTCATCTTTATCTTCGAAGAAATAAGTAATATAGCATTACGTTCTCTGTGCAGTCGCCGTATAATGAAATTGAATTATCGTGACCAATTTAGATATAGGTAACCTGGAAAATTCTTTGATATTTCATTAAAACGGATTTCCTCAACCTACTCTCTTTCCTCTTCCTCCGCGATCTACACGAGAATTTAAACCAGCGAGTCTCTAAACAAACAAAGAATACTACAATGCAAGATACAAGCGAAGCACCTCATTAACACCCTAACACGAGAATCCCAGTGAAATCCAAAAGAAGAGCAAACCACGTCCCATAAACGTTCCAACTAACCACGAAATCCACTCACCCAGACCTCGACCACATTCGCTTCATTGCCGAACCCTAAACGGCTACAAATTACAGTAGCGTCGAATAAGAAGAGAAGTGTGCTCGTGGTCAAGAATCCTGGCTATATCATGAAAACAAAGAGAGTAAAAATGAAGAAGACGAAATATTTGACATCCGAAAGAGCGTTTAGCCTGAAGAAGCGAACCGAAACGTTGACGAAACGTCGGAACGAAACACATCCTGATAATAAAAGCACGATTTGAGAAGCATAAAATACGTTAGCTAATCATCGCGAAAGTTAAAAATCGAGAAGACTAAAGGACGTCGAAAGGCTTGCTAAGAGTAGAGAGCGAAGAACGCGTGACACGTACATAGGTTCACACGTGCGCGTGTATCAACGCGGACATTAAAGAGCCTCTCGCAATATCGGAGGAGGCACAAGGACAGAGAGCGAGCGGGCCAGGACCTAGAGGATACGGAGAGTGTAATGTAAACTAATTAGCAACGAGTCTACGGCAATTAAGGACGCTGGAGTGCCTCGCGCTTGATGCTCCGCCAACAGGTCGTGCCAGACAGCAACCAGCCATTGTCGACCATGCCACTGCGATGTATTCGAGAACACCACCGAGAACACGAGAAACCGTGGTCCGATGCGACGACAGCTACTTTTCAGGGGAAATTTTGGTTTAGAAAACCGGACCGTTTTGACTGGCCCTGATATACCTACATTTGTTGCCAAGATGAATATTCCTAGTAATTTAACTTCTACGTGTGCATAAAGGCTCGTTCATTTTAGTTTCTCAGATATACATAAAACTGATTTGTTAAATTTCGCTTGAATTTATATTAGTTTTCAATTTGATAATAAATAAAGAAATATATATAATTACAATTCATGTAGGACTTTATAGAACATTGTTATTAATACTATTAGTTGGAAAAGTTTAAGCCATAATATTATACACCGTGTTGTCGATGAATCACAATGTTGCTTACGATTGTTTTGTTTTGTCTATAGTTAGCAAAATTTCTGCGAGGATTGACGAAGATTAAGACGAGAGTAGGATGCAAACGATTTAAGGTACATCTTTTAGAGAGAAGGTAATTTAACAAACAAATTACCAAACGTCCCATAAAACATAGGAAACATCTGTATAAGGGTAGCAAACACTCCATCAACATCAGGTTTAACAGCCCTCTTACGCGTCTAAAGTCCTATAAACCCTGGCTCCTATTCCTATCTAGCTACCGATCTCAATCACAGCTCGTAACCCCAAATCGACCTGTCGTTTGCCTTCGAGAACCGCCCTCCACGCACCGTTCTACTCACGTGACTTAAAAGGGTTGCTAGTGACTTGACCCATTACTTTCGGTCCAACCCCTTTGCCCTTTGCTTCTTATTACGACTAACGTGTGTCATCGTCGATACCAAAGAGACAGGCGACGCGCGCCGCTATTTCTACGATAATTGCAATATATAGATAATACATAGGTGCAATATATATACATATATAGAGTGTGCTATATAACGCAACATTTCTATAGCAATCGATTTCAACTGGATATTTGAACGTAACAAATTTTAAAGAACCAGCACAAATTAAAATTCTGTAGATTGAATTTTATGAGAAGATTATCGTAGGTCCATAATGAAATATGATTTAGGTTTCCTTGTAAATGAACTATCGATATTTATACAAACTCATACTCATACGAATATGATTAAAAACATCGAAGCCAAGTGAAAAATTGCGCCATCCACTAAATATTACAACGAATGCTGTACATTGAATATTATTAGCATTTTTGTGTATCATATGGTTTCTATTTAACGCGGAACGTGTCCCATTACTATGGAAATTACTAAAACATGGGATCCGGATAAAAGACTGTTCCACCCCCTAAAAAAATTACAACGAATGCTATATCTCTCATATTTTATATATTTTGTGTATTACGGGCGATATTATCGCGATTAATGAGTATCAACTTTATGTTGCGATTACTATATTAGGGATTTTTATGCGAATTCGTGTTCTCGTTAAACATAATTAATAAAGGTAAGGCCTCGATAGAAAATTATCTCATCTACTAAGCGTTATAGAAAGCGCTATACCTTAAATATTCTTTATGCTGCTTTTTCCATTACACCCACTCTGCGCAATGTTGCGCTTCCAAATTTCCTGCGAATGCATAAAAGTCCATAGTCTAGCGTATTACATACAACATCCATTTATGCTTATTGTAAGCTTACCAAGTGGCCCGTGACTTACGAACGCTGGTGTACACGATCGACGATCATGTTCCCTTATATGGCGGTGCCCACGGGACGTTATACGTCGTGTTATCGACGTACAAAGCGGCTCGAGCTGCCGGCAATCAGACTAACGGGACGCGGATCAGAGTTTGGCTGCGCCGGGGGGCGCAACACGATAATAGGAAAACGCTAAATCGGGAAATTACGCTCGTCCTCCGTACGTCTGCCACACACCTGCCTGATCGATCCTGCAACGCAATTATAGCGAATGAGACACCAGTCGAGAGCCACCACCGAAAATCGCTACCGAAACGCTTGTGGATTTCCTGCCTCGGACCCTTTAGCTCGTTTGTGCGTAGGAGTCGAAGGGGGTTGAAAGGCGTTTGTTCTCTGCGTGGTTAATTGTCAGAATGGGTTGATACAAGAGGAAGTTATTGAATTGTGAGCGACGTAAAGCAGCGGATAGGAAGGATAACGAGTCGAAGTAAGTTTCAGTTAATAAATATTTACCGACTTCAGAAACAAATTTTCGGCGCCACCACCCTGACGACATCCGACCGCCAAGGGTTAGATCCTCCATAAGCGCGTGAATACCTCAAGCTGGATTTACACCTGTTTAATCGTTGGATCAAGCGATTATATTCCCGTGGTTTGACTGGAAATCGGTCGATACCTTCATCGCTTTTGTACCGTTCAAAGTGGTAAACTGTAGTTGCAGTGATTTTACGCAAAAAAAAAAAAAAAGGAAAAGGATAAAAGAATGATACGTGTCAGTCAGCACTGGTTCGTGAGAATTGTTTGCGTTATTCCAGTTGCAACCCAATGCTGGATTGAATCATTGGACTGGAATACTACTGGACCAATGTAAACGCAGCCTCAACCTATTCATAATACTCGCTGAAACATCCGAAAATTACAATTTCCGCAAATATCAACATCCATCATCGACCTGATTTAGATCTCAAAATCTCCAAGCCTTGACGATCAACTTCGTTAACGTTCCAGGATGGGAAGGGATGGGGTGTGTTTAAAAGCGCTCGAGAACGCTCTGGCGAAATTCTCATAAGTTCCGTGAACGTTTCGCGAAGAAATATCCGGCAGCGTTTGATCAAACAAAGATCTCTGACGGCAATTGACGAGGGAAGGAAGCGCAATATTCCTTAAAAACTCGGACCCGAAGGGGGATAAATGTTTCTCGTTAGCAAATAAAGGGCGTCAGATTCCGTGGTGCCGAGCGCTGGAGGGAGAAATAGCGGGGGTTCGAAAGGGGCGGCGGGAGGGGGGCAATTTGTAAACTAAAAGTATCGATCGATTCAGCGCCGGCTTCGAGGACTTCTCTCTTTCTCTCTCTCTCTCTCTCTCTCTCTCTCTCTCTCACTCTCTCTCGTCTGGCGGCTTTAACCTCGCGGTTAATAAGGACTTCATTAAGTTAGCGTGATCCGGAGGGGGTGGAAAGTAGGAGAGCAAGTAGGGGGTGGGTGATAAACCAGAGTAAGAGGATGGAGAAACTCGAGAGAGACGAGTGAGATTGCACGGATTTCGCAGATTATATCGCGAAATTGGCTAACCGGGACCGGCCGGCCGGGTAATCGTGGGCAAATTTGTGGAAAACTCGACATTACAAATTGGAAATAAGAGGAACGACGTTACTCGGCCAAGGAAACCCTCTTAAAAATTAATCCGCGGTTATGGGACTTCCGACTGACGTCCGCGGCCTGGCCTCGTGGCTCGCGACGACGAACGGGTCCGGGGATTAAAATTTGATTGCGCGGTTAAACGTGAAATTAAAAGCGAGAGCTCGACTGTGCGCGCAGCAATGAACTGGATGAAGTTTTGATAGATTTCTGAGGGGGATCGCTGCTATGTTAATTTAGTGACGATTATTTCCGGTCTTTTTACCGTGAAATATAATAATATCGGAGATATTGATATGGCGTGCTACGATTTTATTGTACTGTACGCGTATTGTACTGAGTGCGTTGGAAAAGCACGAGAAAGAATATCTTTATTTCTCACGTTTTATGGTAAAATATTAAATGACGCTATTAGTTAATTTATTTTTTAAAAATATTTTCTAAATCAAAGAATTGTTAAATATTTTCGTGATTCATGGTGTTATAAAATTTAGTTTGACCGCGGCGAGTGTCTGGTCAGAACTGTCCATTTCCCCTTCTAGTCTTGCGACTCATATTTCGTCCACATTTTTATTGCATGAATAAATTGAATATAAATTAAATGTAGCTTGTATCTTCATATTATTCTAAAATTCTCTGAATAATATTCTAATATTATTCTTAATGTTATCTGGATACTGTTCATTCATAACAAATAATTCATCATTATTTTTCTCCTTAAATATAACATATCTTGATATACGGACCATTATCCTTATATCCACTGTTTGCTATAATTTATTTTACCAATTCATTTTGTTACCACAATTCGTTATCTAAAACAATTTCCTCTTCCATTGGAAAAATAATTCGTAAAATATACACGTACATCAATTTATAAACCGTAATTATTCTTAATACCATTATAAAACAACATCTTAGAAAATATTCGCAAAAATAAAAAGAGCAAATAAATCATAATTTATCGATAACAAGAAGGGAGCAACTAAAAAAGGTTATCAACCGTGGATATAATATTTTCAGTCGATTAAATAAATAATTCGGTGGAATTCTCTCTCTCTCTCTCTCTCTCTCTCTCTCTCTCTCTCCCGCGAAAGGCAATCGATTTCGACCGGAAGCTGCACGAGAACTTTCCTGACCGGCCAATAATTGTGTGCTTTGTTCTTTGAATTTCACGACGCTTTTCACCCCCTCTCCTACGTCTGGTCCACCGTTTTATCGCCGCCAGGACACCGTTTTACGTAATTCCGTCATTTCCCAACTCCATCCGGGTGAAATATGAAGAATCACGAACTTTCAATTCTACTTTCCGCATTATCTCCAGCGAAGACTTTCGATCTTCGATCAGAGCCAGCGTTATTAACGTCGCGATTCCACTTCGTCGCAGATTAATGGATTCTTGTTTGTCTATCGGACCTCGTTCAACACTTTCGCGTTCCATCTATCGTCTTCGTGAGTTCTCACGGGCTACCTTCGTAGAACATTTTTAATTAAGATCACGCGAAAAGTGTGCACGGATACCTCTACAGATACATATACATATCACAGGGGAAAATGGACCTGGAATTTGTTAAAAGTGGAATTTATCACGGAAGAAATAGTTGTGAGAACGTGAAGTGTTTGTATAGTATCGTGTGTTGTGACAGAGTTGGGCAAACGTTATTACATTTCTAATAATTAGTATAATTTCTAATAATTTCTAGTAATCTAAAATTGCGGATTTTCATGCGCTTGCAGGAAATTCGAAAGTGCAAAAGTGAACAGAATGCACGTAAAGTTTATAAAGAAAGGATTATAAAAAGACACCATAACTTTTCAAAATGAATTTACGTTTAATACGAGCAATGAATAAGTGTAATATATGGCACATAATAGATGACAATTATCGTTCCTAAAAAGAAATTTTGGTGTGAAAGTTACTAAAATTCATTAGTGTACAAATTTTAAATTTTTATCCAACCGTATAAAGAATAGAAATAGTGGTTTTGTATAATATTTGGTAAGTGAAACTATTTTCTATCGAGGTTCTACGTTTCGAAATATATTCTTTAAAATATTAATTTACAGAGAAATCCGCAGTCTGTCAATAATGCATGAATAAAAGATTAGTAAGTTTGATTCGATTATAACGAATAATTAAATAGAAATTGAATATCGAATAGGAATTGATTTTCTCGCTGCTTTTAAATTTGAATATTCTATCCCACCCCAAAAACTCAAATCGGCCTATCTTTATCACAGTGAATTAATAAATACATCATACGTTACTTGTAAATAATGAACAAGATAATATTATTCGTTCTTTTATTCGTTATTCGAAACTTTCAAGTAAAATGGTCGAACAAAATTTCTCTTCTCGATGGATTTTGTCCAAGAACAAACGTTATCTCTTATCGAATGGACGATGTCTATGCGTGTACGTATCAGATGATTCATTTTAGAAGAACGCATTCTCCAGCGTAAAAGATCGAACGCAAATTTCTGCTTCAGAATAAACCAACAGCGATAAATATTTCAAATATTCGTGTAAAATAATAATCAGATAACAATGTGAAGTAACAAAATAGTAATATAAAAATTGGTATAAAGAAAATATAATAAGGAAGATTACACTTTGCGAATTGTGGTATTTTTTCAGAAATCAGAAAATAAGCAATGAAGTGATTAGCATAAACGATCTTTGATCACGGTATTTTCGAATGGTATAATTCCAGACGCACGCTGAGGATCCAGATGCCCGTGTAAACGAATTAACCGCGGCGACAAACAATTTAATTCACTTGGCGGAACTGTACCAACGTCGCCACTACACCGACTCCATCTAATTAACTTATCTTAACATCAGAATGCAGTTACGATCAAACGAGGTACACGCGAGATTGCGCGCCCCTTAAAATTACGTAAGTAACTTATGATTATTAGAACTTTTAGCACCCCTCATCCGTGAACCATGAAACTTCGACGTTCTCCTGGGATCCGGTTAAATAAGTCGGAAGAGAAATTCCTGAATCGTCGCTTTACGACGCGTTCAGTAATTATTTTGATAGAGTTGATTGCAGAAAGAAGCAAAATAGAATATGGAAAATTCATAATTATTTAATATTAAAAATAAAAGATTATAATTGTTAATATAAATCGCGGACTTAAAACAAAGTCACACAAATTCTTCTTTTTCTACTAATTTTCTCAATTTCATAATTATTTCTATCACGAATACAAGATTCACAATACAGATACAATAAAATTTTGTAGCCAGTTTGAAAAATACAATGTGTTTATTAAAGATTAAAGATTTATCAGAATTTATAAAAATAGATATCAAAATTCTATCGTATGCGATTTTCCTTTGAATGTTAGTTCATTGGTTCTAAGTAGAAATTTACGAAAATTTCATATAGGAAATATGCATATCTTTTGATATCGCGTAGTTTCGTTCAATGGATTCGAAAGACAAGAAGAAGCAAATATTAAAATAATGATGCTAAAAACTGACAGCTTTACGTTCCTCGAGGGAAGTTTCTCTATTAGGCGGCTGTCTTATTGCGTCATGGTGGTAAAGGTTAACTTTACAGGAGTTAAACTAAGAACGTACATTTCATTTTACTTTTTGCAATAATCTTCATTTTATAACCAGCAACTTCGTAAAGAGAATTGGTGGCTAAAAGCTTTTTTAACCCTGCAAACTTCACACACTCAGCCGACCTTATTCTCCCTGGTGCAATTTTCTGCAATTTCCCTTTCTTCAGAGTGCATGTAAAACACAAACAGAATCCTTTATAAATCAATGTTATTTACGTGCTTCTATTTTCAAGAACAATTATAGTGCTAAAGTATATGATCGAAGATTATGAAATGTTATAAACTAAGGATTTTAAAATGTACACTAAAAATCTTAGAAATAAGTAAACTCGAAGACAAGAATTCAGAAATCAATATAGCATTTCTATATTATTTGAGAATCGTGTAAATTAGTAAATTTAAAGATCCGAATTCATAGTTCAATGTATTTGTCGTTATATCCCAAGAATTTCAGAAACGCTGTCCAGTAACATTATAAACTAAGAAATTTCAAAGTTCAATTCCATAGCTCAACGTAATTCTTATTGAACTTCAAGAATTTAAAAAAGCGTAGTCTACGAACCTTATCAAAAGGCCAAATTCGTAGCTCAATGTATTTCTTGTTGGATCTCAAGAATTTAGAAAACATACAAGAATTTATCAGAGGTTCGATCTCATAGCTCGATGCATTTCTTATTGAACTTCAAGAATTTAAAAAGGCGTAGTCTACGAACCTTATCAAAAGTTGAAATTCATAGTTCAATGTAAATCTTCTTAGACTTCGAGAATTTTAAACCTTATTCCGAGAACCTTGTCAATACTTCAAATTCGCAGATCGCTGTATTTCCTGTTAAACGCCAAGAATTGAAAAAAACATGCTCTGAGAATCTTATCGAGAGCTTAGGTTCACAACTCAATGTATCTCTTCGTCGAACACGAAGAATTTAAAAAATGTAGTCCAGGAATCTGACACACTATTAGATTCAACGATTCAAATACCTATCTTAATGAATTTTTCCTTGGATCCCAAGGAATTACACCTACATACACGCGTACATTCTTCAGCCAATCTGAAAACCCAGAAACCGAGACAAAACCAACATGGTTACCACCACCGTTTCGTTTTCCCTCGGCCATAGAACCAAAGATCGGCAAGGTCGAGAGCCAGAAACGATTCATTCCATTGCAGCACCCTATTAAGCTCGGTTTATCGTGCATATCCGTATTTGTGCAAGTAGTAATATCGTGGTTTGGTCGGGCCGGATGGAACCAAGAGACGGAAGGGGAAGAGGAGCAGCATTATTTCACACATGCCTGTTCGCTTAGACCTGAAAACGGACTGTACACGGCCAGGTCAGGGACTGTACCGTCTGCCTCTCCAATCTGCAGGCTATTGTGACACTCCTCTAGTTCTCTGACTCCCTCTTTCCATCCCCTTTTTCTTCGACCGTGCCCCCTTCCGTACTCTATCCTCGCCTCTTCACCCCGCTTTACTTCTGCTCTAGCCTCTTCTTCACCGCCCCCTACGAGTTCTTCTTTCGCTACCCTTCCTTTTCTCTTCTTCTGTCGTCGCTTGGCTATGAGAGGAGCGTGCATACCGGGCCACACTTTGTCACCAGACGGCCTGCTCCCTTTTCTCCTGGTCCGGGAGACTTCGCGTCAACGCGGACATTATTTACGGTTTCCTTTCCGAATGTATTCCGGCATCCTCCGTGTCTCGAGACGCGACTGACGTCAGTTTTGCTTTGGATTTGTAGTCAATACGAATGGGCGGGGAACTTTGGTTCAAAGTTTCAAAGTTTCACGCGTGTTCCGGCGATATGGTTCATTTTCCAGAGAAATATATTCGCGGCGGGTTACAATTGACACGCGATCCTAACTGAACTTTGGGTCTTCCCATAAGTAACGTGGCTTGCCGGAGGAACAAGTTTCGGACAATGGAAGTCGTTACCGGAGGATTTTTGTAAAATTGAAATGGGGAACTGAACGGGACGGGGTAAAGAATTATAAAAATTCATCGATAATTAATCGTCAATATTTTCTTTTTTTCTTTCGCGTAATATACGCTGAGCACAATTTTGCGCTATCGTCTTAAACGTTTAAAAAGGAGGATCATGAAGTTCGTTAAGTTTGTACTGTATGATTCTTACTTATTTCACGAAAAATAAGATTGCTGATCTATGAACTTGCAATTTGAACCTTTAAGTTTGTTAATGTTAATAGGATTTAATATAACTTTTAGTCGGTGTTGCTCTAAATTCTCGAAATTTAACCTGATACAAATATTAATAGTGAAATATTATAGTACGTCAAATCAAGATATTATTTTCAATCTAACAATGATACTATAAATAAAATAAAATTCGAGACACATATTAGATTAAATTCAAGCCGCAATTTCAACAAGAAACGAAAATGTTGCTGACGAAACTTAGAGCCACAGAGGTTTCAAGTTTCCAAGAATATTTATGATGGCGAATAGAATATATAAAAGGCAGATTTCTCGAGTTGACGGTGTTCCATATCTATTTCTACTTTTCGTACCGCAGAATTGACACAGCCGAATTTTGCCGTATCAATCGACGAGCTTTTTGCCCGTTTGTCTATGGTCGCGTCACGTGCGCACCAATTGCCCCATCGCCACATGATAAACGACGGAGAAATTTCCACGCTGACGACTGTGCATCGATGGGGTCCCATTTGTCACGGAGACCTCATCTTTTTCAACAACACCGGTTTTCCATCCGAATGGCTTGTTGCCATTCGTTGCAGCAACAGAAATTGCTCTTTACAAGTCACGAGCTCTGTTTCCATTGAAACAACAAAGTAATCCTCAATAAGAATCTATGTACAGGCGAATAATTTTCAAACGTACGATTTTTACCTACTTTTTCCATCGTGTGCTCGTTTCTTTCTTTTGTTTCCTTTCGTACTATACGCTTCGACTAACCGAACGACTGTCTATCGAATTTCGACAAGTAGATAGCTTTGTTTCGTTTTTCAGAAATCAAAATTTGCTATTAGGATTATTATTCATTAGTAGATCCTTGATATTTATGCAAACTCATATTTTTATACGACACGAACGAAGGTCTAAAACTGTCCTAAATATTTAATTACGATAGATGCTAAATTTTTTGTATTCTATCTACTAGAAACGCATAATAATTCGCAGTCTGTCCATTCGAAATAATTAATAATTCTGATGTTATAATGATATTTCCAACAGACTACGTCGCTTCTATGGACAACGATTATCAACTACAAACGCAAGAGAAATCTATCGATGTGAGCGAAAGTGGACTCTGTCTGGAATAATTATAGATATATGTAAATGTTAAAAGCAGTAATTAAGTTTCTTGTATCTCTTCGCATCATATTTCGCTTTCAATGCAGAAGATAAATGACCATTGCTCATTTCTTCTACTCGACGATATTATATCTGATTTATTTGCGAATTACTATTTCTTAAGTACTCGTATCCACCGGTAATACGACATTCCTTTCGGCGATTCCTATCATATAGAAACACTACTTTATCGTGAAAAATACAAGTATCTTGGAAACTTTCGCGAAAACCTACCGATTGTTCGGCATTACGTTGTAGAAGCACTTTTCTGAACTTCCATATGTTCGATCCTTTCTATTCAACACACTTTCGACAATACATTCAGCCGCGGATTAAACCGAGAACCAGCCATTTCTAAACTACTTTCTTGTTCACAGGTGAAAATTTAAAACGTTCGCATGAGTTTGTGCGAAAACGAACAGTTTGCTTTACCGCCGATGTCTCGTTCCAGCGTTTTCCATTTCTTCCAATAACATTAAGACTTCGTCATACGATTCATTCGAACAAAAATGATAAACCGCTTATCAACGGTGTATTATTATTACTACATCGATCAGATTTCTTTGCAAAGAATCTTTATTTCGCTCAATATCGATCGCTAAGAACTATCAGATAGTAATAACAAGTTAGCGTAAGATGAAAGTGCATGTCCGCCTCTTTCTTGCATCGCTAAATTTAGATTAATGAACGAAAGTTTACGAGCAATCGCACGAACGTAAGATTTATTGAGATTTATCGATGATGTTTCCTTATTGCTCGATGTCTACAATTTTATACAAACGAGCACGATCTTCACTTCATAACAATTCTTTTTAGAAGAGATTCTGGTAAAAATCGAATAACCTTCGAGGAAAATAGAATACCAAGGCACGAGTTTACTCTCTGATAGTAAATTTAAAGTATTACGTTCAAGCATAATATTTTACGATATTTTTCCATAATATTCTGTAATATATCACGTAAATTAATATCTCACCTAATGAATATTTTGCTATATATCGCGTAAATACTTTACACAATTTATTATGCTAACTTTTTAATTTACAAACGATCTCCACGATGTGCATATTGGTCCTTTTATATTTTCATTTCCTTATTTTCACTCGGCATAATTTTCATGGTTATTCATCGGACTCGGTATCTTCCGATAGCTAATAATACCAGGAAAATCTGCACGCTCAAATAATTGCATCTACCATCCGGTTGGTGGAAGAAAAATAGTTAAACGAAATAGATGACCGGGAATGCTTCCCTTCCTTTTATCCATTTTTCCCGGTTGGAAAATAGAGTTCGGTTGTAGTTGCCACATAGTTGAGGGGAAATTGAAAACTCGCGCGCCGGCTTGCTCGCAGAAAGGAAAGGCCGTTTCGATGGAAACTTTGTTGGGAAAGTAAACACCGTCTGGACGGAGCTGTATCTGTAAAATTTGATAGTTAATTCCGATTCGACGACTTTTCATCCAGCTTTCGTGCCTCTTGATGAGCCGGCTCTTCAACGAACCAAATAAAACATAAAATCGATGTATATCAACACAATTCTCTCGAATAAATATATTTCCATTAAAGCTGCCTGTCAAGCTTAGCCCCCTTCAAAGAGTCAGTTTCATCTGAAAACGAAGCAAGAAGAAAACAGTCCCGAAAAGGCAACAAGACAAGCTCCTCCATTTATCTCCCTCTCCTACAGAAAACTTCCTAACTGAAATTTATTTTTTCAGATATATCCTCGCTAAAACTATCTATCAGATCTAACTGCTCTCAAAAGACGAATCTTAGTCTGAAGCAAAGCAAAAACAAAACGTGTCCAGGAAGCAGATCTTCTGCTTGAAATTAATTTTTTAATTCTAATATACTCGCACAGGATCTGTCTATTAAACCCACCACTTTCCAAACCATCAATCTCGCCTCAAAACGAAGCAAAAGCGAAGAGTATCCGAAAGGGAAACAAAGGAAACCCATTCCATTTGTCTCTATCCTACAGAAAACTTTTTGGCCGAAATTTTTCCCAGCGATGGTCACCACCGCTTCGTCGCGTCTAGCCACCCTCCGCTCGTCCCACCCCTTCCACTAATTTCTGGCTTCCGATTTCGATGGAACTTTCGTCGCGAAAGTTGCATTTCCCCTTTGGTCGTCTGGATGCTTGGAACAGGAAGAAGTCCGTCTCGGGGTCGGTTTGGATGCCGTAGCTCTGGGGCGTAATATTGATCATGGCGTGGGCGGCCTGCGAGGGGAAAACGGGGGTGTCTGCACGATCCCTTCGCCCCGCGTCCCTCGACGGCTGCACCCTTGCCTCTCTCCGCGTGGTGCTGCTTCTCTTGCCGCCTCCAACCCTCTCTCTTGAGGGGTAAAGTCGACGGGGCAGCAACGAGGGGCGGGAGAAGCAAGAGGGACTAGCTGAAGCGTTACAACGGGCCCACTCGTTGCATACGCTCGTCGATTCTCTAACGGGTGCTCCGAGAATAAGGCTAGGCTGAGCTTGAAAGACTAAGTTTAAAAGTATCAGTTTCTTCCGCTTTATGAATAAATAATATTAATTAATGATATTGAGAATAATAGTAAGGATAATTAGAAATATTATGCGTAGTATTAATTAGCGAAATAATGCACAATATTTTATGTTTGACGTCGTGTTGTTGATGTATTTCCTTATTTCTGTATTCTTAGCTATCTGGTGGATCCTCGGCTTAACCCAAGCAATATCATTCAGGTTTCTTTTTCTATATCTTTTTATTATTTTTTTCTCTTTTACATTTGTATCGAGTCTGCAAGAAAGCTTACAGAAACCTAAATTGTTCGAATATTAAAAAGTTGATAAGTAAAATACCTGTTCTTTCTCTATTTCTGTTCTGTGTGTCCGTCTTGTCACGTTGCGCATAACAAGCTTCTACGTCTTGCAGCAAATAAAAGTAGAAACATAATTCTTTAATTTAACATAAACGAATGTTTACGTTAAAATACATGTACCTTCGTAGCTTCATAAAGGTTGCAACGATTTACTTCGTACGAGCTGGTACAAGATGTCCAACAACCAGATACCAAATGGTTGTTGCTTTAGGACCGTTTCGTCAAAGATTGAGTTTCTACTGCTTTGTTCCGGTACAATACAGGAACATTTGGGGAACAGAGATTTCGATTTGACTCGGAAGAACGTACCATTTCGCTATTCATTTTTCGATACGTAGAAACAACAATGTTTACTATTCGATGATCTCTTCCTCCCAAATGCTACCTCTGAACTGATTCCCATCAAATACATCATATACATTGTGTTAAAAACGAATCACATCATGTTACTGCAGTTAGCTCTGCCACATCCTTTCGTTCATTTCCGATCTTCACGCACACAATAGCGTTTTCCTATGGTTGAAACATATCTCAAATTTAGAGGATATGTCGAAAAGCTGTTGGTATTATACGTATCATTTTTATGTGTCAATCGTAATGACGATTAAACGAGAATGTCAGCAAACGTTGGTGAATAGCGTGATATAAAAACGTGTCTTTATTATAACACTTTTCATCCTTTTTTTTCCTTTTTCTGAGATACCACGACAATTGATATTAAGATGAACGAGAATATCGAATACAGGAACGCGTAATAATTTATTTCTGCGAAAGTCTCGAAACGTTGCGCCGCTAAGCGGTCGCGTAAACGCAGTCAACAAACAGCAGTTTATGACCGATCCGTAGAACGAGAGCAGCGGCCAAGTTTCGCGTGCAAATAATGTCGTGTGCGAAATTAATATGAATGTTAAAAGCCATTACACGCATCGTTCGAAACGAATCGAGATAAACGAAATTGCCGTAATTTCGAAACGAGCCAGCCACGTTCGATCTCCGAGGTTCCAACCTATTTCCACGACTCTGACAAACCGCTATGAAAAATTCGACCGATGAAATTTCCGCGGAATTTTCGTACGGGCGACGATGATAAAAAAAACAGACTAGGTGATAAAAATCCTCGCGTTTCATGGAAATGAAAACGACGCGGCAAACGCGTCTGTACATCTTGGCGAGATCGTCGATAAAATGAAAATATTTCGGGAAAATATTCTCGGGCCACGTGGCTGTGCTTCGAGTGTAATTTTACAACGAGCGTACGAACTTCCTGGATCCTTCGAAGACGAAGTGGAACGCAATCTATCGAACGATCGCGGACAGCAATGGAAATTTATCGCTTCCAGCTGGACTATAAATATCCAGGCGTTAAGAAGTAGGTAAAGGATTAGGCGAGCGGCGATTACGATAGTCGGTGTTTATCTAATTTTCCAGAGTTGCTCGTATGAATCGTAAATATTACATAGGAAGTGGTAGTCAAATAAATAAATGGTGTTCGTCGATATTAAATAAGAAGCAACTCTTTGATACATCGCGTTGTACGACTTTCATAAAAGAAATAGAGCAACAGTTGCTACAAACGATATTTGTGAAATTGTGTCTTACGAAAGGTGTGTCATAGTCTTAAACGAAATAATTTTAATAACTTATGCTAAAAATCGATCGTGCTCGTCTTAAGCAGGCACAGGCAGAATTCGTTATTTGCTAGATGAAACAAAAAGTTTCATTTAAGTTCAGGATGTGTCTAAGGTCTTCGATATTCCAGAATCGACTGGCCACTTAAAGAAAATACGAATAAATAATTTCTAAACAAATTATTGATCGATATGATAAAAAGCAAAGAAATAAACGACCCAAGAAGATCATTGCTCCAACGAACCAAGACTCGAAGTAGTCGAGCACTTATGGAAACCCTTTACGAATAACATTGTGTTTCCACATTGTGAAATTTCGTTGATGCTGTAAAGAAACTCGACTATCACGACGATGTTGGACAAGCTTGAAACGAGTCTGAAAATGTACGTAAAATGCGATATTTAGCTAATGCTAATGGTAATAAAATTGTTTAATGTTTCATACAGGGTGAGTTGAATTATGTGGCAAGTACGGTAGGAGTTGATCCACCACGCTAAACTAAGAGGAAAATTTCACGTAAACGTATCCCCGTATGACTTTTGTTTTCGAGTAACAGCTTGCTCTGCGTCGCAATAGTCGCATAGCTACCTTCGGAGAAATTGCTCCAAGTGACCAGGTCGAGCTTTGGTAGAAGCGTGAACGCATCGCATGGTAAATCGTCGAACTTGTTCGAACAGCTTACACGAATTTGTCGACAACTTTGGTCGTCAGACTGACGACGAGTTTCGACGCACTGTCGACTGACGTTTCATAAAGGGGAAATTTTAAACGCCCCATAATTAATAACCGAATGGATCGGGGACCCGGTGAGCGAACTGGTCAGGAAATAAGGTCAGCGAAATACCAGAACCAATTCACTTGCCAGGAAATCGTTGATCCAAGTAACGTCTGGCATCGTAAAATAAGCTGTAACTCGAAAACAAGGTCGCATGTCGGGCATATTTTTACATGAACTTTTCTCTCCTTGTTTTAGTGCGTTGGATCGGTACAGCAGGATGCTCATTACAAAGGATAAATCGGAAGATGTAGAAACGCGATGGAGATACTGTACAAGGTATACGATACGAATTCAACATTTTTGACAGCAAATGTTCAGATACTTTCGCGAATCGCTGCACGTCACGTGCAACTAATTCTCGACCCACGGAAAGCTACTCTCCACGTACCAACTATACCACAGGAGCCCATAGACTATGTCCGATTTCCCTCTCCCTTTCCCATCTCTTTTTTCTTTCTTTTTTTTTTCGACTCATCTGTGGTGGTGGGGCGAATTCAACTCGCTGAGAACCGCTGAGTCTCTTTCGGGATCGAAATGACAGTCTGGCCGAGAGGCGCGAGCTTCGAAAGCACTCCTCTCCTCGCCGGGGGGTTGGGTTTCTGTGCCCGAGCGGAACGATATGGGATATCGCGGCCGTGTGTACACGCGCGTGTCTGCCGCGTCTCGCCTGTGTCTGCACACAGCACGCGCGTGCACCCGCGTATTGAGAGGAATAATCGCGCGGCCGTGTGAGTGCGAGAGCACGAGGCAAAAAACTCTTTTGCGAGGGTGGCGACGAGCCGCCAGGGTGGGGGAACGGGCTGGGGAAGGGAGGCGGGGGTGGGAGCGAACTACAATACAGCTTTGCAGGTGGAGGCCATAGAAAAGCCTGTCTGGCTTAAAGGGTCAGGCCTCGGACGAATTCGCGATGCCTCGTATCGTCATATCGACAGAGTGGGACGGAGATACGAGGCGAGGGTCGCGAGACTGAGGGGTGGAAATGTGAAAGAGGGAAAAAGGGAGGAAAGCGAACGGGGAGAGAGTATATAGTAACGTTCATAAGTATCGTATGGATGCAAGTCGAATGTTACTAGCCGACGGTGGATATTCGTGCATTTTTTGGTTAGTTAACAAAAATGTTCCGTTGAAATACAGTTCTGGATGTTTTAACGGTAGATTGAGGATATTTCTACATTTTCGCAAAGTTGAAGCTGTTCTAACAAAACGAAATTCAGGGAATTTTGATTTGCAAATTGTGGATGTTTATGTATCTATGGAAAGTTTGAAGATGTGTTTATTTTTGTATATTAAATTAAATGAAGTTATTTATGTACGTTAAGTGAAGTAAATATGTTAAATGAAGTACCATTGAATTAAATGTACACGTTTATGCGCGTTAAATGAAACGTGCATATTTATGCAATTATTATAGTATTTAATGGATGAAATCGCTGCTTATGCTATGTTTCTCTAAATGCTTTCATAAGTGTTTGAATCTGCGTAAACACTTTATTTGTTAAAATATACGAATTAGTGGTAATATTCGTAAGTTTGTTATTATAGGCGGTTGATGGAAATTCGCAAGAGAATATTATATTTAATAATTAAACTGCGGATGTTGATGCGTTTAGGGGAAAATTGAAAATGCAAAAACGCAAAAACATGAAAAATGTAAATGAAATGCAAAGACAAATTATTCGAAATGTGAAATATCCATTATGATATATAGCAAGTGAAACAAATGTTTTCGTAAAAATATGAGCATATATATTATACAAACAAAAATATTTCCTTACACAAATAAATTGCCATCAAAAAAAGGAACACAATTTTCTAACAAATAAATGTAAAATTCGTGGTCATCGTAATTAACATTCGCATTAGCTAAATGATAAAAATGACCAATTCGTAATCTGTCACAGAAATTCTAAAAATTCTAAAATTTAGAACGGTACCATTTTGGACTAGCTTTGAGTTCCATTCTTGAGAATTTAAACGATATGCTGTTACAATAATTGTATGATTAAAAGCTTGATTCTGGTTTACTGTATATATCGCTTCATGTATGTTTTCGTTCCTTTTAGCATAAATTTCGTACTTCAGCTATCGAAAGTTCCGGCATTAAATTATGCTCTACCAAAAATATGCAAGTACTGAAATACTTTTGAGGGGTAGTGTACAGGAGAGACAGAAAATGAGTGTGCGGGCGAACAGGCGAGTGCAAGGATGAAACCGGGGGTGAGAAAGCGAGCGAGTAAGAAAACGAGCGTGCGATAGAGGGAGAAAGCGAAGCAGACGAGCGAGACGAGAGAATGATGGTGTGTGTAAGTGAATGAGAAAGTGAACGAGTACGAGGGAGAGAAAGAGGATCAAGAGACGAGAGAACACACATCGGAAGTAATAACTCGATGATTAATGGCTGCCTCCTGATTTTGTGGAAACAGAAAGGATAGCCGTGATCCAGCTTCCTATATGCTTGGATTGGTTAACTATTATTCATCTAAGTTGTGATAGCGACTGAGCCTGAAAGAAGGTGATAAACGCGCTATTCTTTCGCCATGATTCTTCTCAGCTTCCATCTTTACCTTATCCTTACTGTTCTGATGATTTTTCTTTTTCCAATTTAACGCCATCAAACTTGTCAAAATGATATATCTCAGATTCTTGATTTTTATAATAGCAGATCTATTCTTTGATGATGATAACTTGTTCGTTGGAAACTTCTGTGAATTGAATTAAGACGATGTGAAGCGATAGATAAACTACCGGTGTCAAATATCGTCGATAATAAAATATTCCGAAGCGATTAAATTGGTTTTCCAAAGCCAACGTGGAATAATAAAATTGACGTTTGTAATTGCCATACTTTTGCAAAACTGCTTCGTTATCTGGCAAACTCTTTGTCTCGTTAGCTCTTGAGTTAAATGTCAGGTTAAAAAGTCTTCGAATGTTAATACAGATAGCGATATTTAAATTTTAAATGTAATTTAAATTCATAATCTACCGATTCCGTAAGAACGTTTCTGATTATTACTTATCAACTTGAATTGCAAAATTGCCATTATCTCGAGACGAGTCATTGTTACCATGAATCGACGAAACGTCCAGATACATAAAAACACACAGCGTGTATCATAGTAAGTAGAACATATTTTATTATTAATATATAGATTAAAGAAGCTTTAAATTTCCAAAGCAAATTTCAAATATTACCTAACGAAACTATTCCTAAAGAACTTTCAATAAAGCCACTTTCAAAAAATAGTTCCTACCCATCTCCTCGACTGAACGTGCATTAGAAACCTGCATACGTCAGACTATCAGTTTCCTAACACCCAATACAGTCCCAAACAGCATCATACGCAAACTGATATCTCACCAATTTATTTCTACAATTTTCAACAAAGTCAATTTCAAAAATCATTCTCCTCGACTCGACATATGTTACAAACCTACATACAGCACGCTGTCGATATCCTAACAGCCCAATACAGCACGTAAACATCATCGTAGATTAACCAACATCTAACCAACGTATTTCTACAGCTTTCAGCGAAGTCATTTTCAAAAAAGCATTCCTACCAATCTTGCAAACTGAACGCGCACTAGAAACCTACATACATCGCGCTATTAATTTCCTAACGCCCCAATACAGCCTCAAACATCATCGTACATGGCGTATCGATGATTGGTCCTCTATATGTACATGTACCTATAGTTTTCGCACGAAAATCTGGCGATAATCCCATCAATTCGACGACGCGCTCTTAATTGGCTATTCAGTTTCGAGCTGCGTTCACGGTCCACCCCCTGTATAACAACCCTCGAATGGCAGAAATGTAATTATTATGTCCGACGATATCGGAAGTAAACCGGTTAGTTATCCGACGAGGACGCACGGCTACGCGTGGAAAACTGCCGGAAAATTGGGTTTTTCTGCCGGCAACGGGGCAACGACGAGCGCGACCCACCGAAGAAAATGAAGTTCCCTGGGCGGATCGTCGATAGGAGATGTACGCGGCGTGATTAAAAAAATTTTTGTTCCCTCATCGTCTACTTTTCTCTCCTTTTCGAACCATCGTTCTCTCTCTCTCTCTCTTTCTCTTCTATCGCTGATGCACGCACTGTTTGAAGTTTAATTACAGCTTCGTGCTCGCCTCGCAGCGTCGACCGCTTGCTTTTAAGGGAGAGACACGGGGAAAAGCCATCGAGCTACGCGTAACGATTCTATCGCAGCTCGAATCCTTGTGATCTGAGAGTTTCAGTTTAAACAGGGAACAAATGTCTGGAATGGTTTAGCGATGGGGAAACGTATTGTTTATTTGAGATTTTGCAAGAGATTTGGCGGAGAGAGAAATTGGTTTGGCAAGAAACACGAGGATAGTTAGAGAGTATACGATAAGAAAAGAAAGTTTAAAATTGGCACACTATGAATTATGGTCGTTTTTATACTAAAAATTAGTATATTACATTTATTCATTCTTCTTATTAAATATAAATACGTCTTGCAAAAGTACGATGTTCTCCTATACTTTTTATTTTATAAACTGTTTTTCTGTCCATCGTTGTAAGAGTACAAGGTGGAAGAGTTTGCAAGTATGTAGTTGCTACTAGTTTGGAGTAGCGATTAGTATCATTGGTTTTACATTTTCTCATTTAATAGTTTGTTCTCTAACATGGCGAATTTTTCCTTCACATCTGAGATCGTGAGTTTTAGTTCGTTATTTGTAAGGTTATTAATTTTGATTTGTTATCTAACTAATATGGATTGTAATTTGCTATCCGAGGTCGGGAATTTTAACTTGGCATCAAGATCGTGAATTTTAATTTGTCATCCGAGATTATGAACTTCAATTTGCCACTAACGTCGTGAATTTCAATTTTCTATTTGAAATCGTGACTCTTACTCTGTTATCTGAGATCGTGAATTTTAATCGGTCACTTAAACTTATGAATTTCATATCGTCGTCCGAGATCGCGATATTTGTGCCGTCATCCAACATTGTGAACCTGCGTTTGTCACCTAAGATTATGAATCTTATTCCGTTATCTGAGACGAGAGATCCGAGCTTCGAGAGTATGTGAAATTACTAATTACAATTATACGTTTTATAATTACGATATAAACATTGATGAAAGACAACGAATTACCAAAAAGAGAAAGTAAACTCGCAGTTCGGTTTGAAATTGAAAATATGCCTGACAGCTATCCTTATATATGCTTCGTCAGTCGCTGTATCAACACATTGACAGCGAACAATGACACATACTAGTTTCAAGCAGATGACTGCCAAAATCAGCGCATCCCATTTCGGTCGTTAAAAACCAAGGATCTACGTCCGACGTTCGGTGTCCACAGCCGCCCCTATATAACTTCAACCACCATACACGATACGTGCACAGTACACACCAAGAAACAAAACGAAACAAGCATGGGTCGTTTCCCATAAATCTACTGTTTTTACCAAAAAGGGAAGGGACTAGAAAAAAGCAAGAATAGGGGAAGAGAGAGGGAAAAAAAGAAAATAAACGAAGGAAAGAGTTACACGGCGAAACAGTCACGTAGAAGAGGAATGGGTGCACGAAAGGGGTGCCCCATAGGTGGTAGGGGGTGGTGGGTTGCGGACAAAAGGGCGCGTAGCCCCCGTAGTTCAGACCTCTCCAATTACCGAGCTCCACTCCCTTCCCACGCGTGACGTAGGTGTTTCATTAATTTTAATTAAATATTTTTAATTCTCGTCGGTGAAAGAGGCGTCAGAGAGAAGGTGGAACGTCGGCAACGAGCGAAACAACGAGGAACGAGGTGCGAGTCGCGGGCAATTCCACGGGAAAGACACGCGTCTTGATCGTTTTTAACAGTTATTAGGTCATCCACTAAATTCGTACATTCGATTACATCTTTTATGGGACGTTTCACGAAACACGAAAGGATAAACGATGAAAACGAATAACCATGATCGGACTAGCGTAGCGAATTATTTTTTGTAAGCACCCTGCTTTGAAACATTAAATTTTCTTATTTTCCGGTCGACCTGTTGGTAAATGAGAGAAGACGAATTAACATTCAACTATCCTAACATTTACACGAGTCTCTTCAAATACTAATTTTATACTTTGAACATAGTTTAGAACGTAAATACTTTGCAAGTTCGAAATCCATTAAAAACTTCAAATGATAACATTTTGAACAGCTGCGCTTCTTCGTATTTAACAAACGTGTATTAAAACAAATTTCATCTTTTTTAATATGATTTCCAATATACGTTCTGACGTAGATTCTTTCTAAATTGAACATCAGACGATATTCAAATTTCCTAGAAATTATATTTCATATAGGGATTTTGCGTATTTCAGTTTTAACCAGGACGAGAGCACTCGTTTTATTACCAGTCTACTTAATGTTCCGACCGTGTGTTTAGATGAAAACTCGCTTGGATTAATTGCTGTCGTGGTAGCTGATGCTCTTCAACTCGTTAAATAATTTTCTCTGCTTCTCACCGCGGCGACGCATTCGTGGCCAATCGAATCCTTCGTTAATACGTGTCAATTATGTTAATTAATGGAAGCGCAATTCAGACGCGTTAATTAACTCGTTATCGTCAACTTTACGCGTGTTTACTTCGGTATCCAGCGTACACTGTTACTTTTCTTGTTTCCGAGGCAACCGAACGATCTCCGATTAAGGAATCAATTGTTGATTTGTTAATTTGTTCCTCGCCTATTTATATTTATTTATTTTTATTTATTTCTATATTTCAATGAAACGCGTAAGTTACTTTTTATTGACAATGGTATTAATTTCCTATTAAATCTTAAATTTACATGCTATATTTCTAGCGATATCTTATTTATCTTATCGCAACAATACCATTTATCAAAAAAAAAGTACATTTAACAACGTAAAGACGAAAATTCCTCGAGGTGCAAACCCGCATCTGAGATATCGTTAGATGACAGTCTAATAATATATACATTTAAATAAAATATTAGAAAAACGTTCAGTTTACCAAATACATGATCCAGAAATTTTGAACCAGATGTTATAAAACTAATTTTCTTCCAATTATTCCACAATTTAGCCACCAAATAAAATAACCTATCAATTTGTCTAGTGTTTTGGTATTTTCAACGTATATTTTAATAAATACTATGTCGTTTAGTTCTCGAAGATAAAACAGCTTTTTAATATTTCCTGAGACAATTTCGCAAATAGTTTCCGATTCTATCCTACGAAACAGCATAATGTATAAGTGAAACATGGCTGCGAGTGTTCGAATACTTTCGTCAGCTCGTGTACGTCTTGATTCGCGAGACGAACGTTCTGTCAAGTCGGTAGTAACGCGAAACTACGTTATTTCATGCGATTTGATGAACTACAGCGGCTGTAGAAATTCCATTACGTTCTAATTATTCCTCGTAACGCGCGGAATCACCGGCCGTGAATGCATTTCAATTACGTTACTTTCCGCGACCGGGCCAAGTTATTAATGTTTCAGAAAATACATTAATAGCGTGTTTGATGCACACCGACGCATTAATTATGCCAACAAGAGGGTAGAAGGGAAAGAGGGGTGGAAACAAAGTGTACTTTGCGGCTTCGTTTCGCGTGTTACCACGCCTTTCTCGCGAGCTCCTCTCTCTCTCTCTCTCTCTCTTTCTCTCTCGCTCTGTTTAACTCGCGCGTACTAGCAAAGCTCTAGAACTCTAAACCATCGCGCAAAGCCATGCATGGTCATGTTTCGACATTGCGTTGCACGAGTTTCAAACAGCCAACGTAACGTCTGTACTTTCGGGAAGCTCTGACACTCTGTCGGTGTCGAATTGTTTCAAGTTTTCCGGCAAATAAGGAAAATCGTAGGCAAAAATAATGGCTCGATAAATTGATCGCATGGACTCGAATTTTAAACGAAGTTGTCTTTACAGGAGAATAAACTGACAAGAGAAACGAGTCTCAAGTTATCGATCGAATCGTTTATGGCACTTTTACCGCCGACAAATGAATTAAAAATAAAAAAACACGGACAGGTGGAAAACCGAGGGGAAAGCTGACACGCAGCGGATTATATTATCGTCGTTTTTCAAACAGTATCTGCTGATTTATGCCGGTAAAACACATTAATATGTGAGATAGATGCGGCTTGGCACGCGATCAATCGAAGAGTGGCTGTAGAAAACAGTGTAAGTGCCAAGAAGCAAGTTTTTATCAACTTGTGCTTCAATGAGGTTCGAATGCGTGAAAACGACAGGCTCCATCTCTAGAAAATCTTGTACGTGTCAGCCCATAATTTTGGAGAAAATTCAATGTCCCATTTCAGTGTCGAAAAAAGTGAAAATTTTATAATTTTGGCATTACAATTTGACATTCTTTTCTACAATCATTCTTCAATTTTTTCAATCAAAATACACCGTTGTTTTTCCTGCGACAAATTATTTAGCGAATTTTAGGAATTATTTTTTTTTTTTTTTTAAATATAACGGTTTGGCTGAAACATGAATTTAATCGTGAAAATCAAGACGATAATTTCCAGTCGCTAGCGTTTGTAGCGAGCCATAAACTGTTTGGAGGTAACAAGTAACATAGCATAATAGCTACATTATCTGAATAGCTATTATCCAAACGCTCGAATATTACGCTAGTCAAATGTTTGATTAGCCCTCCAACCCTTTCGGTTCTAGTTGCATATACATATACATCACTTTGAATGTTTCTGGTAGTTTGAGGGATATGTGTATATATCGTAAATGCATTATACTATGCTTCAGTCTGTCTATTTGCTTAGGGATTATGCAACTAGGGCAAACTAAGACGGTGAGATACGAGGAACGCGCAATCAGACAAAATTTAATGATTTCATCGCCGATAAAAGAGATAAATCGCCGGGAAGTGACGTATGATTTCAAACCTTCATAACTAAACACCTGCAAGGATTATTAAAGAACAAATAAGCCGCGATGAAATAGATATACTTTCGAGCCTCTCAGACACTCTCAAACACTCTCAAACACTCTTAAACACTCTCAAACACTCTCAAACTGCATCAAACGAAATTATCAACCAGAAGTTCCCAGCAATTTCCAATAAAAGAGTCGATTCATAGTGATAGTTTCATCAATAAAACAGATAAAACACGATGAGCAAATTTATGACTTCAACCCTTTAAAACGCTCACAAACTCTATCAAACAATATCAGGAGCAAGAATCTGCCAATAACTTCCTATAAACGCCGGTATAAATTTCAGTTTGTAACTACGTCGTAAAGCTTTTTCACAGCAGCGTGAAGAACTGCCATAATTCACGGTTGATCGAAGCTGATTCATTAACGGAGTAGAATACATAAAAATCGATAATCGCCGCGATGATTCGCACCCGTTATTAACGGAAAATTAACGTAACATAGAAGTATCCGTGCGTCGCACATTGCGGCAAGCAGTGGATAAAAATTGAAATAATCGTCCTTCCATTTTGATGTTATTATCATCAGTCTGTAAATAATTAATAAAAACGTAAACGATAATTCTTCAAAAAATCGACGGAGGATCGGTAAAAATCGTTTGTACATCAAAATCTAATCACTCGTTCATCATAGATTTTTGTTTGTCAATCCATGTTAGATAGCGTTTGCTACAAGATATAATAAACCTAAATATGAAAAATTTGAGTAAAAATATGTATAACTCTAATTTCCAATTCAAACATTTCTTTGCTTCCTTAGAAGATAATTTTTACAAAATTTGGTGCAAAACATCCTGTAGTTTTGATCAGAGATCCAAAATAACAGTTATTTTAAACATTGCCAATTATTAATAAATCATAAAAAAATTTCTCGAAAAATGAAACGTTTAAAGAATGTTAATCTTTTGTTTTTCTGATCACGAATAATCATTATGTATAATTAACATTTTTCTTTTTTTTTTTTTTGCTATCAGTAATCTTTACCGATGACGAAAATTTAGTTTCGATTACCAGTGACCATAATCGATAGTCCGAATTTTATTGTTGTTACCGATAGCCATTATCGATGGCAAAAAATTTTTTCAGTTACCGCCAACCAATATCGACGACAAAAATATTTTTCTGGTTACGATCGACTATTGTCAATTGTTATTAACATTGCTGATAATTGGCATTCGTTGACAATAAGAAAGAATAGGATGAAAGATATTGTAGTACAATATTTTTATTAATACTTGTATTAATATTGTATTACAATATCTATTTTTTATCCTATTCTTTGTTTTATATATTTTCATATCCTCTTTCAGCCTAATAAAATACGTAACCTTTTAATTCAGATTATTTATGCTGTCAATAAATACGTACTAATTATTGACAATGTTAATAACAATCGCCGATAGCCGAATATAACCAAAAAAATTTGTTTCCGTCGATAATGGTTATCGGCAAGCAAAAAATCATCCCGTCATTTATATTGATTACTGGTAAACAAAATAAAATGTCCGTCATCGATAATGGTTACTCGTAAACAAAATAAAATCTCCGTCACCGATAATGTTTGCCGGCAATCAACAAAATTTTAATCATTTATAACCAAATTTTTTTAATGGAAGAACTTTTAAAATTTGTCCCTTATACTATCACACGCTATAACAGTTATGATATCTAATTTTGACCGCCCTGTGTCAAGAACATATTCCATTACATTGTTATATAATTTTCCTCTACTATAAACTGCTACATCGGATGTTTCCCAATTTTGTACCAAGGGAACCTTAATAGTTACGCAAAATCTCTGTTCTTTGCTAAATATCAACACTATATGTGAAACAATGATAAAGGAAGCAGGACATAATATAATTCCTGCACTGACACTTACGAGAAAATGGTAAGATTGTTCCCAGCAGCGGCACTATTCGCTTAAACGCTATTGAACAAAGAAATAAATATTCAAGATACCTCAATCGATGCAGCAGGTACGTAGAGAAAATACTAGCAAAGATTCGATGAACAAACTTTAACTCGTCTCGAATCGCGAATCGAAACCGATATCAATTCTCAGTGAAACTGCACATTATACGCATTCTTTCGTATCCTCGTTCAGATATGTTGAAGTGGTCACCACTTCTAAGAAAACTCTACATCTGGTCTTTTTAGTTTTCTCAAGCACTGAAGCCATCGACAGCGTATAGACAAAAGACTAGGACGAAAGCAGGCCATAAACAGTAGACAGGCGACGATGGCTTCAGGGTTTTCAGTCATAGGGTAACACTGCTAGCGTGCGGATCTGGACCAGTTGAAATTATAGTCCTACTTGTATTTACGCTTCTGTATCAAAATATATTTTCTACTTTACAATTTATCCACGCGTTCCTTTGTTCGTACATCTAATAATCTCAACAAGATGCCGTACTATGCATCTGCGTGATAATTAGTCCCGAAAGAAGCGCCATGAATTTTCCTTCCGTCGCTTTCTTTATCTTCTTTTTTTTCTCATTTTCTCGTACGAACACGCAAACGAAAAACGAGACCGTTAATGGCTCGATTTAATTCGATCACGGCTTAATTATTCAATCACGGGCGAAACGTCCCGCAACGGAAAACGAGAAGGGATCGACGTTGAAATCGCGTGTATAAGCCAGCGGCTTCGCCCCGTTCCACCAAACGAGAAGACATCATAAATATGATAATCGCCGGTTTAGACATCGCGTGTTCGGCATACCGATCAGTTTCTCATCGACTCTCTCCCTCGACCGCGACCGTAATTCGCTTCAACCTCCAACTCCTGATGCACATTTAATGCTCGCCACAGGATCTAGGCAGATGTTCAATGATAAATTCAGAATTACTTTAGTTGCTACGAAGACGATTCCGCTAGGGCCAAGTTGGATCAAGTGTATCAAAGTAATTTTCTCTTTGTGATATTTTTCTTCGTATCGAAAGACTATCCTTTTATTGTTTTCGTGTTTTAAGGGCAGTTTTGAGGTGTACTTTTTTTTGTAAAATATGGACGTCCCAATATTTGATCTCTGCTCTATCTGGGAACTTTAAATGGAATTTTATTGTAAGCTACGCAAGATTCTTTTTTTATTGTCTTTCTGTTCTGAGGGAAGTTCCGAGGGAAATTCTGAGGTGTAATTTTTGGTAAAAAATGGATGTTCCAATACTGTTTTCGGCTTTATTCGAGAAGTTTGAACGACATTTTATAAGTCATAAGCTACGGGACTTCTTTTTATTATTTTTATGTTCCAAAGTAAGCTCTGAGATGTGTTCTTCTTTTGGAAAAAAGCGGACGTTCCAATACTTTCCTGCTTTGTTCGGTGAGCTTGAACGAAATTTCATAAGTGGCAAGTTACAAGATTCCTTTTTGTTATTTTTGTACTCTGAAAGGTATTCCTTTTTGGTAAAATATGCACGTTCCAATAGTCGTTTTCTGCTTTATTTGGCAACTTTAAATGATATTTCACGAGTCACAAGTTCTAAGACTGTTTTTTTTATCTTTTGTGTCTTTTTAATATTCTGGGGAAAGTTGAGAGATGTTCCTTTCTTTAGCAAAAAGTGTACAATCACGTACACGTGTTTCTTTAGAATTAACACGATCAAATAATTACAATTGGTACAACAAATAGATAAAAATCTGAAGGTATCGAGTCATTTTATGTTAAATACATTGATTTCTAAAATTCCAACATCCAAAATTCCTCTGCTTATTTCACGATATCTAATCATATAAATAAATTCGTGTTTCTCTAACTTCGAAATATAATTAAAAAGTAAACGCCAATCTCTTATTAAAATTACATACTCGACCAATTCCTTTCTACGAAGTAAACAACTGTCTCTCTGAAACTATAAAATCATCGTCTCATTCGATGCCAAAGTAATTTCAAAGCCATTGTGAAGTGACTGCATTGGGAGATCGCAAAATCTCAAGCGACGAAATTCGTTCGATTACTCGTTCGAACTTCAAATACCCAAACATCGTTCGAGACTGGGATAAACAACTCTGTTCTTAGAATACTCTAATGCAAGGTACTTGCAACTTGCTCGATAAGTTGCTAGAGCAACGCTCTAACGAGCGGGAGATCTTTCATTTTCAACATCGGATCGTTTGTAAGGGCGACGTGAGCACTTTTATTGGTTTAAAGAAGATTGATCGTTGGAAATGTATGGTTCGTGAGATCGACTATTTCCTCTTCTTCTCGATCATCCACCTCGAACCTTCCCGCTTTCTCCCTCCGTTTCACGAGAATAAAACCGTTGATAACGGTATCCAGTACGCCTTTTCGAGAACTTCACCCCTTAATCACTTCAATTTTCCCAACTCTGTGAATTTCCTCGTTTCTATCTTCTCTGTTTGGTAGAACGATGGGCTAATTGAAAACGTTTTCGACGATTCACCGCTAGATATTTCTTAAGCTAATCCACCAAGTCGATGATTTATGTAGAATCGTTTCTGCTTTATGTCTGTGATCATAATTCTGTTCGATATTTTCGTACAGTTTTTTCAACGTTCAAAGATATCAGAGAAATTGGGTTGCTTATGATAAATTTTAACACGTGAAATAAGACATCAACTGGGATTAATTTTCGCAATGGTAGCTGGTATTTTTCGCGTACGAATATTGCACATTGTTAATTTAAATAATCGATTCTCGCGTAATCCAAAGGCGGCAAACATTATTTTTCCAAAGATTGGAATTAGAAAGAAATTTGCCACGTACGTGTTGAAGTTGACTGATAGAAGAACGAGTGGATGAATTTGTAATAGAAAAACATATTGAGATAAATAAAGGTATAAGTATAAGTATAGTGTATGCTGATCCAGATCCTCATTCTTACAGTGTTACGATACAATAGAAGAAGCCATGATAGGGAGCACGTTTATGTATCTATAACAAAGGACATTACCAAAAAGTAAATCTTGGAGCTCTAGCTAAAGGCTACGAAGCTCTTTTGTTTCTAGACCTTATAACCCAAAACATGATTTATATTCGAGGGCACAATAATATGCACTTCTGCTTATCTCGAACATTTTTGTTTCACTAAATTCTATTCTCTTTGTAACAGCGGTCTTCAGGTCACGGATATACAAAAGTAAAGATGTAGAGTTTTTCTTGAAGTAATTACTTCAACAATACGTAATACGCGCGTCTTAAGTATCAGAGAGCGACGTATGAAAATTGAAAATTTATTAAAACTCCGTAATTTAACGTCACAAATAATAATTTTTTATTCGACAAATCTTTCAAAACATCTGCACGCGTTTAATGTTTCAATCGAGGAATGACCATGCACAATTACAATTCTGGTTTTATCTTCGAAAAACTTCCACCTTCGATACATTCGTCCGCGATCTGTTCCAAAAGGCAATGAAAATTTTTAAAAATAAAAATATCAAAATATCAAGCTCTTAAAAAAAAGAAATAAAACAAAATATACTACCATGTCTGAATAGGAATAAAAAAGAAAGAAAGATATAGGACTAACGCTGACAGGAAAAGTACAAACAAGGGGAACTAGCGGCACGGGGAGCGTAACGAAATTCGACGCAACAACGAAGGGGCGTTCGGAGTGACGCTGGCGAGAGAAATCAAGGCGGAAAACCACGTAACCGCGAAATCGTTTGAACGTGCCTATATCACCCTCGCGCGAGCTAGAGCATTTTTTGCACGCAGTTTTAAGCGGTGTCACGGTGGCAGTGTCCGCATGAATGTTTCATGAGCCCTCTCGCCGCTCTAGCGCACGCCTACCGGAACATCACACACGCGCACCTGCGTGTGCCCTCGTTCCAACGCAGACCGCGTAAATCATTGTCTCGGACAGAGAAGTTGGTCGCCTCACCTTATAAAAGCGCGTTCGATTTTCCCTGTTTGGCTATTTCATTCTCTGTATTTCGATTTGAATTCCTTAGAATTTAAGAGAAAACACGTGGAGAACAGTTGTAGAGATTAGAAGAATTCATCAACACAGTTTTACACATTTTCACGTATGAAGTATTTTCATGTCTGGCAATTTCGAGAAATAGCGAAAGACGTAATTGGAAACTAGATAACGGTGACTCAAACTTGCGATATTTAGCATCGCGTGAGCTACGTTTGCGCAAACTTTCGGAGTTTGTTAAATTTTACGAGTTGCCAAACTTACCTCGTAAGTGACACATTAATGCGAGAATACTGTTTTACGGAAATTCAATAGCGTAATGTCGATGGATCTCGAAATGAAAGTAGAAAATCTTGGACATTTTAGATTAGTTCAAAAGACAGAGATAATAACTGGGAGGAAAATTGTATTAATCAACGAGCGGTTGTATTTTAATTAGCATAGAAAATTAAGTCTGGAAATAACGATAATTTCTAGATGACGAGGGTTTCTTCGAAGCAGCAGCCAAGCAACCGTAAAAACGATCTTTTTAGCTTTTCTTCGTCCGTTTTTCTATTTACTGCGACGCGTCGCCAGAAAGTTCTTTATTTACCTGAATTATTTCCTTTCACCTTTTACCGGTCTTCCCTGTACAATCGAAGTTATGAATATTTACCGTTGTAGCTTTTTCATTTCACGACGTAACATCGCGCCCCGTTCGTTCGCGACTGTTTCAATAAACTGTTTTTCGCTAGCACGCCGAGATTTCCCATGCTCGATTCGATGTACATATAGCGGCATATAAAACGGAGACTTGTTTATTTTTCGATTCATTTCGCGAAAGTGATTTTTCCTGTTACACGTCTATCACCGTTTTGTTGCGCGCTTTCTTCTCCACACCGCCATAATAAAAATTGACAATAGTGGAAATAAACGACTTTGACATACAATCCGACGAATAAGTTGCCAACTTTCGTCTATCCGCGAGATTTATGCGAGAAACAAATTATCCTTCGCTTCCGCTGGTTTCGCGTTAGTTTTATCGACAACTTTTCCCATCGAGATTTACACTTGTAAAATTATTTTTAAAAAATGTATCACACTTGGAATATCTTTCGCGAAATATCGTCTAGTCCCTTCCTTAAGAATATTCCTTCTGCTTCTACCCTCGGAAACCGTAATTTCTCACGCGAAACATACCGAAAATTCTTAATAAAATCAGCCAAAGAAGATATTGCAACATTTTAAATAATCGTACGCCTAAATAATCCCTAAAGATGAAAAATATTGCTTCTTAAGTAAACATAGTCTCGAATAAAAATGAAGTTAAAATTTGCAAAATGTCTAAAAACATATGGACACGATTCAATTAATTGTCAGAAATATTTTCTTTCGTATTATCCTCGGCAAATTCGATTAATAAGAAAGATTGAATAAAAGATGACCCGAGAATCGAACTATCGCGAACCAAATATTGAAAATTCTATTTAAATCCGTACGAGTATGTTGATGACAGTTTGTGGAGGATATCACGGAGAAATTGAAAGAAAAGGATTTGAGAAAAGGAAATTGGAACGTTCAACCAGCTCAGAGTCGAATTCAGTCGAAGCATCGACAAAGTAAGTGTCGGATATATTGCATGAGTTGCGCCATGGCTACCTTTCGAGAATTTCTTTGGAAGCGCGAGACTCCGTCTACGACATAGCCGTTGCACGATCGTCTGCAAAAGTACGACGAAGAAACGCTACGCGACCCTTTGACGCAGTCTCCGATGCTTCCTGCTGTTCTTACTTTTCATTTTATAACGAATCCCGCGACGAAAATCGCGCCACCGTGTCCCTCGTTCCTCTCTCGCGCGATCAAAGACGCTTGTCGTGTTTCTACGTTTTCGAGGCTGTTTGGATCGGTTTGAGCAAACTGGCGATGCCGTAAGATATTGCGAGTTGTTTTATATTTGTTTGCTCGCAGTAGTTTAATTTAATATCGAAGGATAAATGACATATACAGTTGGTGGAATTTCCATGTTCGAAGCAACATTTTCTCGCTTGCTTGCAAATAGAAATTAAAATATTTCCCAAATCCAACTACATTATCGTTAATTGGAATATTTTCAGACGAATAATTAATATGCGCAACCTTTATACCAATTGTAGCAAGCAGTTTTATATTCGTTAATTTGTAGTAATAGAATTTACAAACGTAGAATTACATCCAACTTGTCGAGTCTCTACGTGTTTGCAGTCGTTTAAATTAGTTTCAATGAATTACCGATGCTCCATAATATTACCTATTCGTCCATTTGCCTTAATCTTATGCGATCCTAACGTGTTATTCCTACGAAAGGAACAACTCATTCTGTAGATTCCAAATTTCTTCAAACGTCCAACCATCTAAATCCTGCAGAAGGTATTTCGACAAAACTACCAACGTAGAAAATCAATGAATAAATCGAGGTTCGCTGCTGTCGTTCAGAACGGTGCTCGATTAATTCCAGACATTATCTCGCGCTCTGTGCACGCACACGAGTCGGTTAACCACAGCGAATAAACTCGACAACTTGAATGGAAAACGATGAAGCCTGGTCCCGGTACGTTTCGTACGAACGAATTACCGGTCCCTCGATCCCCGATGGACGTGAAACGCGTGTAACGCATCCGTAGATCGTGATAATTAATAGCCTTACGAGGATCGGTGGTAGACGGGTAACTGCGCTATCGATACATCTCCAGTAACACAGATCGCGCATTACTCAGCCGGCCAACAACTTCAGGCCGAGGAATGCAAATAGCACCTACGCAACGCGACGCGAATTATTAACGTCCCCGCGGATACACCGGCCCATGTACCGCGTGTGCATCAGGTGTCGACTGTGTGCGGTGTGTCTGTTGCGACGCATCGTGGAAATTTCTGAGTTTCCTGGTTTATATGTTGAACGAGTGACTGTTACACGAGTAACCGAGTACAGGCAGATAGAGAGTTTGCTCGGGGAGATGATACACGGCGCAAGAAAAATTTAACGAGTCGATTGTCACGGTTTATGGGCATCTGCGAGCGTTTATGGACATTTGCGTGTATGAGAATTTGTTTATGGGAAGTGGAAGTACGCGCGTTTGGTCCGCAGGAGTAATTTATTGGATATAAATAACATGTGGAGATAATGCGCGATAAGGTAACGATTTAATGACGCGATTGAGAATGTTGATGGATATTTACGGGATTTATGGGAACTTGAAATATACGTATAATAAAAAAGTGTAGGAAATGCGAGTACAGTGTTCGCTGGATCGTTATAACTGGACTGTGGATTTTTGTGCATTTATCGGGGATTTAAAGGCAGAAAAATGTGCGGAATACGCGTATTGCGAAAAATCATGCAACGTGTCCAAAGTAAACTACACGTCATAAAATTTTATAGGCGAAACAAATCCCTTTATACGTTCCATTGTTTTATTTGCGTTTATACAAATATCGTTTTGCATGGACATCTGCAATCTGATTATAATTGTCTTTAGGATCGGGAAATTATACGATAATGGAGAGTAAAGGAGGTTTCGTATCTTCCTGAACGTACGCTTCAAATAATTTAATGAGATAAAACATGATACAGATTTCTCTCGTTATCATAAATAAACAAGTGTGATTTTTTCAACGAAGATCTTCAATAATCTTCAGTATTGTACATCTGTAAGGATTGAAATTGATTCATCGATATTAATTTTTAGTTCCAAAGGAGAATACTTTCCTGCAGGAAATGACAAATTTACTCGCAGACGCGTCTCATAAGAAAAATCGATGGAATCGTCGAAATCGCATCGTTACGAATCTACAGAGTTTCTATGAAAAACTATCAACGAATATTGATATCGCTGTGATATCGCAGCAATAAAGATGAAGGACTAATTACATCAAATAACCATTCGCCGCAGCTGCTTAATTCCACGCAATTTCTCAACTACATAATCGGCAGCCAGGTAATCAATCATGTCTCAAAAATATCGGGTTTATGTTGGCGCGAACAATGCAGTCGTTTCCGGCAATATCTATATTAACGATCCCACTCAGCTTTTCGATGTCCCGCCGAACTTTTTTGCGGTATCAATTATTCTCGAGTAACATATCGGACTGAAATGTCGATTTCTCCATTTAACCCGAGCTTTACATTGTCAATTGCAGAGATAAAGCAAGCGCGTGCTTTTCTGTACGAGCCGGATCGTTCATAAACGCGAAATGTTGTAAATTTATCACGTCCAGCTTGTCACGAGCACAACCTGTACGAAGAAAATCAAATTTCCCCTCGTCACGAGAGAAAACAACGAACAACAATCTTAAACGTTTCCGCAAACCGAGTCTCTGAAACGACGTCTCAGAAATAAAGTCATCCTCTGACGGACGTTTCTTTGGTATCGTGCTCTAGACGATCTCGATCCACAATGAAATCGATCCGACTAACGATTATTTTCACAGACATTCGACACAGACAGACTAACGATTATTTTTACAGACATTTGACACAGACAGACTGACGAGAATTTTCTATGGCAAATGTTGCAACACTTTCGCTAACCGGTGTAAGCGTCTGTAATTGATAAGAAGACTGTAACTGATAAGAAGAAAATTATATATTTCATCCTTCTTAAAATGGATCGAATACTTTTTCAGATTCAATGATCTAAAGAAATTCTATTTTTATATTCGTTATAATAACAGCAAATAAAGATGATACGAGTTTTTAGAAATATGAAAAGCGTATTTCATTTAGAAATATTGCCAAGGATCTGCGAAGGAACTGATGAACATTGCGGGGATTCTGTTGCTTTTAATATTTTTCCGGCCAGCAATCGTCGTATTTACGCAATAAGATATGGCAAAGTGTGGCGATATGGAACGAATATCATTTGTTTTTGAAAATGTTTCCTAAAACTGCAAAATTTTTTGTACCATTCCATCATGGGACAAAGGTAGAAAATAATGGGACGGAATATCTGTTCATTCATAGAAAGTTTATGGCAACGGCGATAAAACAGATTCTGAAAAAAGAACGTCGTATGTTCCATTTTAAATACTAGAAAGTGCTGGTCGTCTAAAGGTCTCGTTATAATATTTGCGTTACAAAGAAATACATTAAAAGTTTGAAGAAATAGTCGTTGAAAATACACTGAAATATTCCATTTTTCAAAACGTATTTAATTACGATAATAATATCTTTCAGTTGTTATATTCTACATACAGTTTCGTATTTTTCATCTATTTGTTTAAATCAAAAATCCTCGGAATCTTATTATTCTTTCCCTATGTAACTCTAAATATACCTCTGATTTTCTTTTTTTTTTTTGCAAATATAATTCTTCCAAATTAAAGAAAAAAATCCAAAGACGAGTTAGTGAAGCTGCGTTATCCAGTATCCATGATTAAATAGAAGACTAACAAGATAACACAGAGGCAAGAGACATAGTCTTTTTGTTTTCTAATCTGTAATCAAACATATAGATATATCTATTTATATCTATATTTATATTCTTATGTAATAAAATGGTGGAAGGGTCTTGTCTATATATACAACAAGAAGAAAAAGAACAGTGATCCAAAAAAAGTTTATAAACTACCGAGTCGAAAATAATTTCGATTATTTAAGAATCAATTATTAATAATTTCTAGAATTTTCGTCTGTCTGTTTGTACTCGCGTCACGTAAAACCTACCGCATATATTTTGATGGTGTATTCTCTGTCGTATAACTTAGTGTCGAGGAAAGAGAATAGGATATGTTTCATCTGGATCCGTTTTTCAGAAGCTAAGAAACAGCTTAGCATCTGAATTGTATGCGTTGTCATATTTCGTAGAGATGAAGCAACGATGTTTACTGTTTGCGTCGTGTTCTCTTTCCAATCGAATCTTTTCCTAATTTAATATTTTTTACCACGAAGAATAACCTAACTGTTAAATATATAGCTATCTCGTTCAAAAAAGTTCATCTGCTTAAATATCATCCTCTATATATTAAAATACTCCGGAGGAAGAATTGTCGTGGGCAAAAGTTAGTAAAACCTACGAGTCGATAGTCTATCACAAAATTGAACTATATGAAATGAAATGAACAAAAGAAATCATAGTCGACCGAACAGAAATCGTAGTTGAACGGTTTGGTTTCTAGGAAGCTCGAATAAACTAACACCGTCTACTCGGTTGGATGGTTCCGTTCCACCCACAAAAAGGACACTTCGACGTCTAAACAAGTCTGCTATACCCTGCCAAAAGCAAACCGCGCAACGATGATTCTTCTACAAACACCTGTCCAAAAAAGGAAGGAAAAAAGAAAAAGGAGGAAATCAGCGTGGAATTGCGCGATCTTCCGCGGTCTTCCGGCTTCGCGAGGAACGCGAGCGACGAGGAACGTTGCGCGCGGGAAATGCGATCTGAAGGGAATAAACGCATTCACGACGCGACGTAACACAGCAGCGTCGGTTTATCCGTAAACAATGAGGCGGCGCTACGCGCAACTGTGTTCCGGTCTACGCTGTCACGAGTTATCTCTCTCACTTTTCACCCTCGCCGTTCCCCCGTTCCCTGTTCCGCCGCCCCTGCACTACCGCCGCCGACGCCACTGCTACTCTATTCAATTACACCGGAGACCAGAGCCGGCACACAGGTTGCAACTGCGCCGGCAGATGCATTCACCGAGAGCGTATAGAATGCGTTCGTCTGCGTCTTCGCTGTGCATTCAGCCGACTCTCTGGTAAACGATGCACCGACAAACTCCACAGACGCGATATACGCGGCCGTATAGCGGCGTTTATGCGAGTACGTTCAACAAGGCGGAGGCTTCCGCTTTGTCTCGTGCGCGCTGCGCGATGCACTGATTTTTCTAATTGCAGCGGCTGCTCCTCCAGCCAAGGAGTCGGTCGGCTAAATCTCGTGCGTGCGTTCGTACGGGGTGTCCCGTCGAATTTGCAGATATCGAACGTATAAGCTTGCCGCGTTTTTTTCAGTCGCGTTCGATTCGATCGTACTTTTCTAACGTCGTAGAGTGCGGAATTCGTGGCTGGAGAAACCACTCGACGAGGTTTCGTCGTTTCTGAGTCGATTCACGGAAGTATTTTTATTTTTCTGCTGTTAAAAGATGTCTCGAGTTTGAGGAAAGTAGAAAAAGATTCTTATTGACTGGCGTGAGTTCTCGTTTCAATTTTAGCTACCTGTTTTATTTGCTAAAGCGAGAGCAAAGTGGAAATATAAAAAAATACGCAGACAACAGTAGGATTAAACTCTTGAGAGACGAATTTTGTTGCAGATAGAAAGTGATAATTGTTTTTCAATTTTTTGAGGAAGATGTTATTATACGTAGGTATATAGTGGTTTGTGTTTAGACAGTATATTTATATATCACATGTTACATGTCTAGAGGGTAACAGATAAAATACGAATTTTAATTTAATTTGCCAATGTGATAAGATTATCTCGCTAGAATAAAATCTATCGTATATTTTATTCGTCCATTTATTACGTGTTCCGTAACGATTAAGCACACGTAGCTTGAACAAGCACAGCGATTCGATAAATTTCGTTTTTGTTGTTTCTTATTCGATCCTCTGAAAATGTATCTCTGTAGTTATTTTCGATGAGATTTATCATAGAGTGGCATTGGGCACTCGGAGTTAAATATCGAACGAAAATATTTTTGTGAAACGTATGTCTATATGGCTCTCCGCTTGTTATTGTTTCTCGCATATCGTTGTTTGTAAAATTTTTAACGATCTTTCCGTCGTATTTGTTGTCAAACTGTTCTCGAAACGTAAACTAAAACGTAGCAAGGAAAAATACAACAGATTTCTTATAAATACGTTAAAGTCTGTCTTCAAAAATAAAATGATTAAAAAAACAATTATTTTTAACAAAGCTTCTTTCGATCCTGGTGCGATAGATACGCGCTCAAAATGATTCTCGTTCGATGGAAATACGTAGAAATAACCTACATCATACAGATAAATTTACGTTTTATTCATGAATAAGATTGCCCGACCATACACGGTCCATTTTCCCTTATTCCCTTATGACAGCTACGACGTTGTCTGATAACACCTTTTCTGTTCTTTCTCAAACTTTCACTGTCCAGATTTCTCCAGACATTTTTACTTCCCTGTCCCCTTGTCCCTGTATTCCCAAGAACATTTCCTTAGTCCTTGGGGAATCTCCAGAGAACACTGGTTTTTTCACATTGTTCTTCCTAGATATTTTCTCTTTTTCTAATTTTATCTCGACCCGTTCCTTCTATTATTCTCCTTCTCTAAACTCGACTGGACACTAAGATTTCTTTTTGTAGAAGAAATTCTAACTCCATCTCGTTTCACTCAATTATGATCTTCGTATCTTCGATGAATAAATAAAAACAGTTAACGCAACCAAATCTATCGCGAATCTAATCTAAAGGCGATACAACTTTTCTTCGTACGTAACTGAGATGTTAGAACAAAGTTTAGACTGCGATGTGCATCCTTAATGACCAATCAAACGCTAGCAGAAAAAATTACCCGAGAAGGAATGATTCTAATTAAATTGGCTTTAATTCGAACAAATAATTTCAACTTGAAAATCCATTAAACGGGTGAATTACCGCGGGCAAACGAATTGGAATATTCAACGTTCAAGTCACAGGATATAACTCTGGAGTTTCTGGATTATGGGAGGTTTTAGATTGTCTCGCAATAGGTCGGTATGTCAGGTAATCATACGTGGCGTTATCCAGCACGAATTCGCGGAACAATGCTGTCATAAACTACGCTTTGGAAGCTACTCTAGAAATTTCGTTGACCGTGACATCATTTTGTAAAATCCATCGCGTCTCTTCCAAAAGAAGACATTTCCATCTTCGACCGAAGAACGGACAGGTAAACGTTCCCTGGACTAATGAAATTTCAAAATGTTTTACGTAACACGTATCGCACAAACGTGAAAGATCTGTATGATAATCGTTGAAATATTTTGGTTGTGATAAGTCAATCTCACAATGACTGGGCGACATACTTGTATTTCTTCGGGTTTCGTTGTGTGTAATAGTACGTTGTTTTGTTCTGACGTCTCGCCAAACTTGCACTTTACTTCTTCAGACCTGAAACTAAAGGATCTGGATCTTGATGTCACTATTTATACCATTGCTTTACAAGTAGTGATAAATAGTGACATCAAGATCCAGAACCTTCAGTTTCAGGTCTGCCCTGAAGAAGTGAGATGCAAGATTCACGAAACTCCAGAACAAAACACAACGTACCATTAAAGATAGCAGAACCACGAATATGTATATTGTTTAAATACCTTTATGATTCACCTGCTACGTCCTAACAACAGTAAGAAGATCCAATGAGAACATCCAATAGGGACGATTGAATTCTTGGAATATGTCTGTAAAGTTATTATTCCGAACGACCCTTTCCTATATAGAGTGGTCGATTTTACTTCTCGAGTTATGCACAAAAGCATGTCGTGGGAAAAGTAACTATAAACTCCGGCCACTGATTTCCAAATGAGAAGAAGTGATTAGAGTTAGGTTACTGAAATGGCATAAACGAGCGATTTGAATCCAGTGACGTTAAATGAAATATAGAAAAACACACAGAATATCTCACAAATGAATTTGTTAAAACGTATAGTTGCAAGCATATCCAGTTACCATAGTTATGTCTACGCGAGTTTTATGGATCCGATAGTGAAGCAACTACATCAACATAGGACATATCGACATATAATTAGCACAATGTTGTGCGAAACGTAGGAAGGCAGTAGAGTATATGATACCAAACATACTTTTACGTACAACTCGAAGACTAAAACCAACCACTCTATCTATACGTATAGAAAAGAAGTCTTCAGAATGATGACTATGGCAATGTACTTCGAAGGTATCGACATCGATGAGGAAGCAACTATTCGGCTACTTTGCCAATTCAGCAAACGAATTTTCCATAGCTAGCTTCTAGCGATAAAGATTATTCCTCTAACTTATAGGACTTCCGGGTATCCGGACTACTCGTGAGCAGGGTACCTCCACACTGCCACTGCCATTGCCGATGTGATCATCATAGCGATGTGATCTTGTTTGTATATGTAACTTTTCGGATAATACGCGAGCTTATCTTTATGAACAATCGTAGAAATATTGAAAGTGGCAGTAGGAGCAGGAGTAGCCTCTCCTCGCTTAAGAATCCGGCAATCCTGTTCGTGAGATACCCGCGTAGACAATAATTACCCTGATACCCAGATATCTCGCGACATACGCCAGATGACTGGCAACCTCGATGCGAGAGTCAAATTCGCTAGAAGTTGCAAAGAAGAAACTGTAGAAGTTGATGAAATTTCATCGTTTTCAGATATGCACACATGCAATGATCCTTCAGAGTATCCAAGATCGACCATAAACAACATATACTTTGTATTACATATACATAGTACAGTAGCCTAATCTCGGAGGATATCAAAACTCTCGACTCGTGTACTCAGGTGTCTCATGAGACGCCCAGGTAGCTGGGTAATTTTTGTACGCTTGGTTTTGCCTCACGGGTATGTGAGATGTTCAGTTGAAGTCTCTAACGGTAATAAAGATCGATGAAACAACGTTTTAACAAGCGCAGAGATTGTGGGACACGTTTGGTGGTAGCGGATGTGCAGCTCGTTTCATTTCCACCTTGGCGAACCCATGTAGCAACGGCGCGCACGACCACGAACCACGATACTTCGCGCAAATTAAATTTTATCGGGCAAGTTACCCCTCAGGAGGCGAGGAGGATGTCCGCGCACGAATTACATCGGATAAACGCGTTAAAGATTTTTCAACGGCTGTACACGAACCGCAGGATATAAACGTTGCGATAAAAAAGATCGAGAGTAACATAACCGGGGAGAGACAGTTTCCCAACATTTTTGCCAACCTGATAAGCTACGTGCACGTCCTGTTGTGTGGATTAGTTCAAATAATTAATTAAATCGTTTTTTCTCCAGGAACATTTCTACGTTTTTCCCGAATTCCATTTTATGTTAATGGGTACAAATGACGAATTTGTGAGTTTTTCCTTTCGTATGCGACTTTAATTTTTTAACTTTCACGCGCGTCATTTTCACGATCAATAACATTCGCGAATGAAGATGAATTTGTGGAATGAAATATTGGAACAGCGAACGCGTTGCAAAGGTACGAGCGACTTGAGTAAATGAGCTCTTAATTAAACAGATAAATTGGGTGATTCTTGAAGCAAAATTTCTAAGATCAATGTAACGATGTATTATACAAAATGTATAAATACATTTCAGTGAAGGTATGTTATACAATTTGTAAATATATACGGACCTATAGTTTGATAATTTTCATTAAAACATTTCTAAAGTTAAAACACGATCCTAACTGTCTTAAGGAACGCTTTAGATAAATTAATAAATGAATGCTCTAACGTATTATCAAAAGAGTCGTACTTTCTGTCATTTACTCAAACAATAATTCCTGTATCTGACGATTCATTAAATCATGCTTTCGACAAGTGTGTATCTGTCTCTAAACGCTTCTGTTTACTCGTGACAGCAGTACGCTGAAACTTAATGAGCAAATAGATCGGATGTTGCATGGATCATCGATAACCGACTTTACAGAACCTAATTAAACTGTTTATAATTACCGATTAATATTTGCGTGACTGCCAACGCATTTAGTATTAGAAACAGACTATTCAAAATCAATCTTACCATCAACCTGATGCTATAGAAACAATTTAGTCTACGAAGAATTATTCCGTCACATTTTGAATAGTGTCGTCATATTCACTTCATATTCGCTTCATATTCACTATCGTTTTATACCTTCAAAGCATACTTGAATATTTGCTAGAATTAACAATAGAGTGAGTTACGAGTCGCATACTAATTCTATGATTTAATGATTATAATAATTCAGTATGATAAGTTATTGTAATATATTTAGAGATATTTGGTAAAAAATGGAATTAAAATAATATGCTGACTATTAGTTAGTGTTCCTACTCGCATTCTGTTTTAATGATGTCAGTTTTCAATCGTTATATCTGCGTAACTATGACGCAATAGTTGCATTATACTGGCGAACTTGTATTTATGCAATCACTGCATTTACAGGCAAACCGAATTCAATTACTTTTGATAATTAGTAACTAAATATGTGCGCAAATACATTAACAACTAATAGCGATACATAACTATTCCTATGTTATGTTATTAATGACGCTAAATAAATTACTAAATAATATTGCCTGCATTACCGCTCATAGCTATTTGAACATTGGTCGATTTGCAGCAACAGTCCATAAACATTGGCAGAATACGTATAAATTCATGAAATATGCAAATCCAACAAATTGTAAATTTCAATTACATTCTAAAATACTTACAAACAGAGTATCGAAATTAAACACGCTAGGCAATTGACGTAAAAGGCAACAGAATATAAAATACGAAATATAAAAATCTACCTTTAAATATAACACACACATACACACGTACACACATCAAATCACATCACATTATTTCATTAATTAACTTAATCACCAAACAGAGTAACACTCGTGCAACAAATAAAAATATCGTTCCAATTAATTATCATTTATAACCCTGGAGAACTCTCTCGTAACAACAACTCGGGAAACACTTTCGCAACAAGGGTACGATCTATTCTAATTTCATCAAATTAAAACACTGCAACAAAGCGAAATAAACGAGTCGCTTCGACTACAAAGAGTCGGTTAATTTTACGAGTTATTCCCCTCAGAATCAACGTCGTGATATCTCTGGTCCAAACGTTATTACAATAAACTTTATAGACACAGGTAGAGATAATGCAGCAAAGTTACGCGATACGATTAAAACGTATCGTCAATTTTGGAACGCGTGACTCATTCGTAGAAAAATTTAATTGCCACACAGACGAGGGATGTACAGGTACACGGGAAAACGCGCAAAGTACATATATACATATATAATATATCAGTGTGTGACTGGGATCGAGTCAAAGCGAGGCGAAAAAGGGAGAAAGTGAGCGACGCGAGTTGCAGCCAGCTTAAATATTCATCCGAGATCAATCGAGCAGATTTGCAATTTCGGAGCGTTTGTACTGCACGAACGAGCCGGAATAAACTGTCGGCTACTTCATTTTACATGAAACTTTCCCCTCCCCTCCCCCTCCGTCTTCCTCTTTTTCGCCCCTAGCTTCTCCTCTTTTTTTCATTTCGTCGCATAAAATCCTCTGTTCGACGAAATTAAGATGCAAATAGAATTTTAGAGTAGTTAGAACAGCGTTTGGGAAAGGAAAGACCGCCGCGCCAAGAAAGGATATTAGTTGCCTTCGTTTGGGACAAACGCGACTATGTTTGTTCGAGTTGAAACGTGAACAAGTCTGAGAAATATCGACGACTCAAGAAACGACGCATGAACTAGCAACAATCTAACCGGTGGATAAAGAAATCCCAAAACAGACAAAGTCAGAACATTTAGCGTCTAAAGAAACACAGAAAAGACAAAATTTACGAAACGATTTGATAACAGATACACGAACTGATATATAATAAACGAAGTGACCAATCGTCTAACTAAATAATAACACAAATACATTATACAAATTCTAAAAGAACGTATAACAAAGTACAACGAGTAATAGCATAAAGGACGACGATTGAATAGCGAGCCATCCAATTTGTACTTTCCTTGTTCATTCAAATTTATGCAAACATTTGGATCGATGGGAGTCGCCCGATGCAAAAGGCGTGTCGCTTTAATTATCGCAGTTCGAACGATTGTATTTCTTCCGCTTTGAATTCTCTTTCGTTAAACGTTGTTTTGATTAATATTCATCGGAACAGGAGAGGAGGCCCCGGCAAACGGAAAATATGAATCTCGATAACTTCCAGGCTTCGGATTCCTTTATTGCTCGTCCTACTTTTCCCAGGAAACAGCGGCGATCCGGTTACATCATAATTAAAGTCTTGCGGGTCTTCGAGACACGACTAACGATATCCTCTTCTTCGTGCTCCTGAGGATCGTCTTCGCAAGACGACCGGCAAACTCTACGAGTACAAAGAGAATTCTCTCGTAGAAATACGAGACCTTCGATCGCCCGAATCGTTTATGATCCTGTTTATCGTACGAAGTACTTTTACATTTTATTTATTTTTTTTTTTTTTTTTTTTTTTTTTTTTTTTTTTTTTTTTTTTTTTTTTATTTGGAAGTAGTTTACAATCAATTCTCATTAAGAATTATAAGTAAATTATTCTGGCGTGGTACTATAACGTGAATAATAAATGATTATCGTACGTTTGGTTCTAGCTGAATCTAATGTTTAAATCTAGAGGACATTTTATCCATAGAAATAAATGATAGACGATTCTACGATTTACTATATTTCGTTATACTGCGTTGAGTATCGCGTGCGATATGTGTACACGAGTGGGACATTGTGATTCTGTTAAGTAATAAAAAAAGGAATAATCCAAATTTTGCGGTGAAATTCCGGGGCTTATTTTAAGAAAAACACAGCAAGTTGTTCGATCAAAATATTCGCCGTTGATTTTTATAACTTTGAGTCATCTATCAGGCAAACGATGAATTCTATCTGTAATTCTATCTTTAAAGTAGATCCAATCGTCGATCCATTTTTATACCTCATCCACTAAGTAGAAATGGATATCGGATAAAGCGTGTTGCATCGATCGGAACAGTTAGCAGTCCGAGAGAGCAGAATGCCTAATGACAAATTTGGATCATTCGTTTGTATACGATAATTCTAATTCAACGTTTGTTTTGTATTAATATCGTCTATCATATTCATTGTGACATATATGGGTGTTCTGTATAGATTTTTGTTATCTCCTGAATTAATTAATATTCGAAAGAAAAAACATTTTTACATCTTTTGCATGTTTTTGGGATTTTTAAATAATTTCTGTATTTTTTACAGGGATTTTGCATTTTTAATGAAGTATTTTTATAAACCGTGTTCGTAAAATTACGTTTCCTATTAAATTCTGAACTGACATCTCTTCGACACTATCGATTCCTATAGAATGTAGCAGTAATTTCTCGATAGTGACAAGATTACAAATAACATGAAACAAGATCCTCTACTCTTCTATTCAAATTAGTATCTTCTAATGGTTACCTCCTAATTATATTATCAAATTTCCATCTTGATCGATCAATACTTCGGTATAGTATATTAGTTTTATGACATAAATGTATTCTATATATAACGTTGTGCCTTATATTCTGCACAATATACTATAGTATAATAACAAGACATAAAGTGGAAGCTATATAAAATTAAAAATTTCAAAATTTCAGAATTCAGAAATTTTAAATTGTATTTTTCAAAATAAATTTTGCAACTGGAATACCTATATTCATAGATACTATTTATCATCTAATTTTCATGATATTATTATTGTTATTGTTATTGCTATCATCATTATTTATCAACGAGTATTAGCACTATAATAAAATTGCGAGGAATGAGTTTTAGAGAGACTACATTCGACGTATGGATGATATTTCTTTAAAAAATATTAATTATATCTTCCGAAACTTCTTCGCCTACTAATTTTCTCCGTATAAAAGCAAAAGGGTAAAATTAAACTATTTCATCATTCGCAACTTTCCTTCCGCATATTTTACCCTTGTAAAAAATCAGTTTTTTACCTTTTTGCCACTTACGTCGTTGCCAATTCAATTGCTCGACTACTGGAGAACTATCGATTGCAAAAAATCATGGTAGAGGTGCGAGCTCGCGAGAATTTCGAGCCGTTCGGCGGCGGAAATCGCAGACGTGCGATCGACGTCGTTTGTCTGGCGCGAGATACGAATCGCGGTCTGTTTCGACGCGTGAAAACGTACGCTCGTGGAAGACGAGCGCAGAATGGGCCAGGCTCGGTCGATATCGGCAAAAATAGGAGAAAAAAATAATGAAAATCGCGGCGTTTTTCGATAAACGAATGAGCGACGAGTTTGGTTGGACGCGCGGATAGCATTTATTTCATGGAAGAACAATTTTTCGCTCTAACTCGTGGATCATGGCTCGGAAAAAATCAAAAGGGATGGAAACAAAGAGACAGAATGGAGAGGAAACACGCGTGAAGCCTTCGTGAATAGTAATCGTCTTATAGTTGTTTGCCTGGAGATCGAAGGGGCATGTGACTTGATACTTGAAACTGAAATGCTTAAAACGCTTAAAATATTTAAGGTTGAAATACCTCAACTACTCGCAATACCTAAAATCGAAATGAATATTCGTATCCAATGCCAAAGTCGAGCGATATTTCAAAATTGACGATAAACTTTCTCAAAATTCGAACGATCCAACTACGTGTAGATTATTTCTTTTTTTTTTTTTTTTTTTCTTCCAAAAAGTCGAGGATAGAGTCATAGAAGAATATCGAAGAGAAACAAATAAAACGACCGAGCAAGGACTAAAACTGTGAAGCATAGTCTTCGAATGGTGCATGTTGCATGTCGAGAGATTCGACGACTTCCACTTCCATGGGTCGCTACGGTGTACCGGCGGAGGCAGGAGAGGAAGGGAAGAAACCAAGTAGCGAAGAAAATCGTCGGCAAGCAAGAATCAAAGATAGCGAACGTTCGAGAGCTGGAGAAGATTGCTTGAAATGAAAAGAGACGACACGCCGCACGTCGAGCAAGAAAGGCCAGACGAGAAGCGATGGACTACAACAAGGAGAAAAGAAGAAAGACAGGAAAAAAATAAAATCACTGGACGAGTGTAGAGGCAACAAAGAGGACGAAGAATTGGGAAGAATAAGTCGAAAGCAAGGAAAGAAAAGGGCAACCCGGAGGGGGTGAATTAAATAGGGTAAGGAAAAGAGGAAAAGAGCGAGGGGGGAGGGGGGACCAGTAGAGGAAAGAAAAGGAATCCGCGCCGCTACAATTAGGAAGAAAAAAGAGCCGAAGCTTAAACGAGCAGACAGACGAGGAGAGAAAACGATAGAGAAGGAGGTGGAGAAACGGGACAAAGAGAAGAGTCGAGAGTACGAAAGAAACGGGGTGGCGAAGAAGGAGGATGAGGATGAAGACTGGTAGTAGGGGACGGGGAGGGCTGAAGGGGGTTGCAAGATAGAGCCAAGAGGCGAGTGGAAACGAGAGCATCCGGTGGAAAAAGGGAGAAAGAGGCATGGAAGCAGACTATAATAGAGACTGAAAAAGAAAGAACAAGCAAGGGAAAAAGAGGACCGGGTAGACAGACGGTGAGAAGGAGAGGAACTGGAGAAAGGGAGAGAGAGAAAGACGTGACGCGTGGCATCACGTGGTGTATTGATCGTCGCGCAGCATCCACGAGAGCCATTCCGGCTGCCAACCTTCCTACCTACCCCAAGCACTACCCCCTTTCCCTCATCCGCCACCCTCCGCCCCACCCACTTTCCTCCAGACCACCATTCTCTCCTCCAACCTCCTCCTGCTTCCCTTCGTCCCTCCATACTTGCTCCTGCAACAAACCGACCCCTCGCCCCTCGATTCGCCCCTCTGCCCGCCATCAGCCCCCGGCGAAACCCCGTCAGACATCCATCGTCGTGTATCCAGCGAGTTAATTATTAAATGCATCGTCGTGCCTGCCAGGCTCTGCAATACGTCCCTTCCATCCACCACCTTCCAACATCCAACCCTTCTTCCTTCTCCCTTCCGTCCTCTCCCTCCCTCTACCCTTATACTCACGACCATCTCGCGTGGCTCCTTCTCACCCTTCGTCCACCGACCAAACCGCTCCCACCCCCCGTCTCAGCCACCCTTCTACGGTGTGTCTCCCTTTCACTAGAGCCGATTCACGTACAGTCACTTCATTTTCTGCACGCTCTCTCCGGCCTGGTGTAAATGCTGGAAAGGAACGCTCGATTGGGAACTTTCGGTTATTGAGCCGGCATATCGGGATCGATCACGCAAGTTGCGTAAGAGGGAAACGCTGGACCGGTGCATCGGCTTCGAGTCGAGCTGCTCGCAACGAAAATTGATTAACTCGTTAACCGGCACGCGAATTTTATGGAATTTGTTCTACAGATGCGATAAATAGAAATATACCGCGTCATAGTCTTTCATTTTTATATCGTACAACGTTGTATCGTATTCGTGCGCATTTCCCTGACGATGTTATCCGAGTTAGTCGCACTGTTGAAAATCCTTTAGTCCGTGAAATTTGTCTTCTTTTAATCTTGCTTAATTCATCGATTTAGTCGACGCATTCACTGACACGTTTTGAAATTTTTGAAATTTCGGTTTAATCAGCTACTTTATGCGCGTAATTACATCGATCTTCTCTGCTTTTTGTTGTGTGAAGTTAACCAACTCGACAAGGGAGCGGCTCGTTCGATTCTATCGTAACGGCTAGAATAATACGACCATGCGTGGTTGCGTTTCGATGGATTTTGGCTGATGACGGAAGAAATGAAATTTTGTGGTTGGATTTGTGATCAATTTTTGAGCAGGGCGTTGCTTTTTGGAAATAGAGTCGACCATTTATATATGGAAGTTAGATGAATATAATATAAGATTGCGTAACATAGCGTAAAAAGCAGATTTGGATTTAATTCTACTTTGATTGAAATGGAATTTTTGATTGATTGTGAGAAATTGGTTCTGCAAAAAGTACTGTATTTTGGGAAAATAGAGCGAATATTTAGCGTAAGTGGAAGTTGGATAAATATAGTTTGGAATTGTATAACGTCGTTCTGGTTTCAAACATTTTGTATAAATAGGATTTCGACGAATGTTATATAAAATTGTATGAATATTTCTCTAACTTCCAATTCTTTAATCGACGATTCACAAATGCAACGTAACTGAAGAGAAATTAATAGAGAGTAACAGTTACGAATTGACTGTGAAAGATTATTTTTAATATAATTTGACATATTAATTCGGATTATTCTATTGTTAATTCAGACAAAATAAAATGATATTAAATCAGAATGTATTAGAAAAGTATCGAAATTTAATTTCTATTAATTTCAAAATCTTCTCTTATAATAAATAAATCAAATTTCTAGAGAACGATAAGATTATTTTTCTACTGTTTCTGCACTTAATATTTCCTGATGTATAATTTTATTTACAATAATTAGAACAGGTCCTTCCTTTTTCCAATATAATTTGTTATATGCAAAAATAAGAACTCTCTTGTGACGAATTTCTAAAGCCATGCGCATTTCACTAGACGTTTTTATGCAAGATCAATTTTCACATAAAACGGATAGCTCGTCACTGCGAGTAACAAAGAACGACCTAAAAAAGACAGATTTAAATTGTAACAGGCAATGAATATAAATACGCTGGAATAGCTATTTTTTATTTAAAAATGGGAAAAAAAGGGAAGTTGCAAACTTCGAAATTCACGATGCCATCGCGTTGCTTTTATCCTTAGCCTTTAGAAATTATTTACCTCTTATTCGAATAAGTATGAATTTTAAATATGAATATACATGCTGATATGTAATTCGACGTAGAATTATAAAACAGCTGGAAACTTTTCATCAGAAATTTATAATTTTAACTTTACGTTTGCCGATCCGCTAGCGCTCTTTTACTGAATTTACAGAAATTTCAAATACACAAAAATACACGAAATATACGCGTGTAATATTACAAAATACAGCCATAAATAGAAACGTCAAGAACGAAACAAATTCTTATTCGCGTTCTATTTGTTCGATCGTATCTGCGAAACTATTTGTTTACCTAAAAATCCACAGCCCAATCGTTCGTTAATAAATTATTATACCAAAGAGTCTTAACATCGTCAACTTTGGAGAAACTTGCAGGGAATTTCAACGCGACTAAATCGTCTGTGATGGCGATTTTCTGGCGAAACAGGAACAGGCGCTTAATTATTAAATGCATCGTCGTGTCTGTCAAGTACCGTGGAATATATATCGAGCTATTCAGAGCCGTACGATACGAACAAAATCCCACAGAGCAGCGTCCTCTCAACGAGCAGAGTCGAATGAAAATGTTGGAAGGTTATAGCCGATTGAAAGCTTTTGCAATCTGAATTTCATTAGAGGGGAAGAGAGTGAGAGGGAAATTTTAAAGGAAGCAGCGAATTTCAATGTTAACAATCAACTGCAGGACGCAAAATGACGTTGGTTACCGGGTTAAAGAGCACCCAATTGCTATACAATTTCCTACCGAATAATTGATAGCGTGCGTTAAACGAATAAACAACGCTTCGAAATTGTCGTCGAGAATATTGGTTAATTGGTAACTGGACACAAACAATTGCGCGTAAATACAAGTGGTAATTGTTTTCGCTGAATTTGCAAATAGGAAAACAAATCGCGCAACCTCTACGATCGATGAGCGCGCCAAATCATTATATGTTTATGAGCTGAGCAATTTAATTATTTATTTATTTACCGACGAATCGCGTTATTCTGTTGAGAGTGGGGATTTTTTATTTGGCGTTGTTTAATAATGGGATAATATTACGCGATGTTCCGTTGTACATTTATTTGATTAACGAAGATTTAATCGCTAGTTTCCATAACGAAGATGTGTACGAACTGAGTGACGTGATTAGTTTCAATTAGTTTGATAAACTTTGAACGTTAAATTGTTAGACGAACGATTGGTCAACTTTTATATAGATTGTAACATCGTCTTCATATTTTAGAAGAAATTGTTTTCTAAGTCGAATACGTAAATAGTCTAAACACTGGAATTAATTCTTAATGTATAATTACGATATAAATGTAGAAATTCTTCATTGGGACATCTGAAACTAAGGTTAATAATTTTTGTTTGTAATTCACGAATAAAATTTTCAAATACATACGATCCTTCGATCATCGAAACTATAATTCGTTTCTAGTTTCTCAACTATAATTTCAATTTCGTTAATGTCCAAGATTTGCGGAATATTTTTATCGTACGTTGTGATAAGTTAGTTTCTAATTTTACAAATCAACTTTCAGTACATAGCTACACACTCAACTCTAAAAGACTTGACAAAGCACGGAATTCCTCAACCGTAACAATGAAAATCTCGTATAATACACAATCGTAATTTCACCTTTGATCATTTTCACAAGTATAGTATCGTTGAAACAATTTTTAGCCCCTAATTCGTATTTACGACTTCAACGTTGGAAAATACCAGTAACAAGAAGAGATTTCTCGTTTCTATTAACTAAAATCCTCCTTCCATTCGCAATTATTTCAACTAAATACGCGCAACATACGTCACATTAAACGTTGAACAACTTCACATTCCGTTTCGTCGCAATTATACGAATAATACTGTCGTTGGAAAAAGAAAAAAAAAGCTTGGGAAAAATTTACATGGAATTGTGCCGTGCGACGAAAAAGAAATGGAACTGCGTGCAAACAAGCAGCTCCTTTGAAAACTGGCACACAATGCGCCGAACGAGAAGCTAACAACACTTTGCTGGCTTCTCTCGCCTTCCCACGGCTCCACCTTTGCTCGTATATAACGCATTTTCGCCTAAACGACGTCGACAATGCCACGTGAAACAGACGTCAGAAACAGGTCACCAGTGGTTCATGTACGCACGCACATTTGCCCAACCAATCAAATTGCCACGACGTAGCTTTGCGTCCGGTTGCCAAGAACGTTATTCACCTGCCGCCGTGAATTGCCAAAATCCGCTGTTGATCAACTTGACCGAAAGTATCTCTAGTAGTCTCGGAGGCCTCGTTAGGAACGTCATTTACGTTACAGTTGTAGAATTTTAGTTAGTGTCCGATTAACTGAACTTTTGATACTTGAATTCGGTTACCTGAATGCAAGCCATCCTATTATACGAACGAAAAGTAATAGGTAGCGAGGAAAATTGATGAGCTCCTATTGTACGCGAATCCCAATTATATCAACTATTCTACCGCACCAAGTTTGAATCTATTCTCGAATGTATTATACGGACGAGCAAAATTGGAATTATACCTGAAATACTATACCCAAGCATCTGTCCAATTCGACCATCTTAACTTTTTGTAGAGACACGTGATTCGCAAGTTATATTACGTTCATGCGTCTATATATTTAATCCCAGTTTTAATCCCCAAATTGTGGGATAGCATCATTTGGTTTATGTCCAAGCTTAACGTTCTGTCTGCAACCTCATCTTTACTGACGACGTCCGCATAATACTGGGTCGTTTAAGCGCAGCTCGTGATCCTTTTTACGTTTCTGAGTTTTAAAACATCCTCCGAAATTTCGTCGAATACTCCTCGAGTCTCCAGGGTATCGTCAAATAGCCCTTATTGTCGTATGTTACCTTAATTTTTCAAAGGGAAGCTGGACGTACACGCGACCCAGTATGCAGCTGAAGATATACGTAAAATATATAACGGAAATCTACAAATTGTTGCACGCATAGAAGTGAGTTGACAATTCTTTCGTTTGAAGCCTCTTTTTTTTTTTAGAAAAATCGAGTTTGAAATTGGTGTCAACACCGTGTTGACAGCTATTCCGAGGAATTTTCAAATTTCGAAAAAACACAGTAACTGCCGAGATAACAGAAAAATTGACAAGTTTTTGCTGCCAAGCCTTCGATTACTTTATGAATACAGAACTGTTAGGAACAAACGTCTATGCATTCAGGTAGACACGTCGTAAATCCATAATACAGCACAGAAACAATTGGTGGATATGGGGTTGGCTTCCCCTTGGGTCTAGTCCCTCCGTTGACCTATATCATCACCTTGCTAACCTTCCAGTTATCAAGGGCTAATGTTCCAGATCCTTGGAGGATTATTTATCTTCTGATGATGTTACATCAGCCAGCAGGCAATTTGTCATGAATCGACTTAAGCGTTAATTCGGCTAATCTCGTTTTTCCTCGTCATCTTATACCAAATTACGTTTTAATGGCTGGATAAATCAGTTTTGATCTCGTAACCAGAATTTTCATTGAAAATATCAACTGACGTCTTACGTGAAATTATTATTAATTATTATTATTATATTACAATTATTATAATTAATTGATTAATACTGATTATAGTTTTATACATTAATCCGAGAAAACGCAATTTGTATGATATTACGGAGATATTTTCACATAGCGTTTCATGGCGTTCAAAGCTCAGAACAATAAAAATAATTTCTAGGCTGCGGATATTTACGCAAATACCCATTTTTACGAATTAAGAAAAGTGTAAACAAAAGCATAAAAAGTATAAGTTAAAATACCCAGGTAGTGAATGGTCCCATCTATAAAATGTTTTAATCAATGGTCATTATACCGTGTTTTTCGTTCTACGTATATTACACTTTCGAATTTCCCATAGATGCATAGAAATCCGCAGTCTAGTCATAATTTTCTACCGATGAAAATATACCGACTATTTATTTTCAAAATAACGTCCGCGTCGCAAAAGCTCCATCTTCTTGGCGAAGCAAACTGACAGCCTCGAAAAAACGATCACTGCATCGAGCGGCTCGTTGCGACGCTATAAGGACGATCACGAACGCATCGCCCGAGAAACGTAAGAGGAACGATAAATATTAGGAGAGCGTTGCAGGAGAATTTACGGGATGTAAGAAATCGAGGCGAAGGAAGGTGGTGAGAAGAACGACAAAGAGAAGATCGGCGTATGGTACCGGAAGTGAAGGCGTTTTGCGGGGAAGAAAGGACTTCCTGGTAGCAGCCGACTTTAAAGGCACTCGGTCAACAAGAGGCGCGAGCCTAAGTCCCTTCTTTTGACGACCGCGTGCCTAAGAATACGAGAAATTGAATAATTCGTTCAAACAATCTTCTCATGGACAGATTCTATTTTTTTTTTATATTATTTAATTTGTGCTTTACAATTTGTCCAGCTGGACATTTGGTAAATTTTTCTCTCTTTTTAGAAGAAATTTTACAGACTTTGATTTTTCTATCCACATTCTGTGTATGTGTGTATGTTCTGTAACTATTATCCCGAAATAAATCTTTCTGGCAGTATCATACGAATGAACGAATAATAAAATAAGCGAATAAATCATACACGTCACAATCTATCAAGTTTATAAGATTTCTGTCTGCTGGAATAGTAAGACACGTGCCATTTATTGTAGATACACCCTTAATCCCATTCATCTACAAATTATTCTACTAATTGAAGGATTTATACGAAACATCATCCTGCGTCAATTTTTGCCTTTCACGTTTCTAGATTCATCTTCGTTCCCTTCACGAATCTACGCTATCAATCGAAGAATTCACATCAAATACTGCCCATGCCAATTTTTCCCTTTCGCGTTTTCAGATACATCTTCATCCTGTTTACGAATCGATCGAAGAATTCACATCAAAATACTGCCCTTTGTCAATTTTTGTCTTCCACATTTCTAGATACGTCTTCGTTCTCTACGCGAGTCTATTCTATGAATCGAAGAATTCACATCGACCACTACTCCTCGCGCTAATTTTTCTCGCCTTTCCGAGAAGCTTCTTTTTCAATGTACTCCGTATCGTCCCTCAAATAATTTGTGCAACTCGTTCGCTCGGACAAGTCTGGGTAAAGAAACGACGCAAAGAACGAGGTACACCATCGATACACGCCACTTAACGTATCGAACGGGTGGCAATAACGGCATGACATAAGCCCTTGTTCTCGGCGCCTAAGATGCCCAGGTTCTTCCCTTATCTCGTCGAACGGCAAGAAATTAAGACGGGGATGCCGTAGAGATAAGTGGGGAAATAGAAAACACGAGGAGACCAAGGGGCGGAGGGAGAAAGTCGCGACGAAGAAAAAGGAGGACAACGACGTAGGAGTAGCTGTAAGAAGAAGGTGCAAAACGAGGAAGAAAAAAAAGTGGAGGAAGCAGCAGAAGAAGTACTCACCCCCTGAGGCCTGGAAGCCCTCTTTGCCAGGCCGGGCTTGAAGACACTCGGTCAACAAGCGAGCAGAAGCCCCAAGTCTCTGGCCGGTTTTCCTCCGGCGCGTACGCGAACCAGAGAAGGTCGTTACACCGTGAGACGGTTGCTATCACTTCTTCTTCACTATGTGACGCGACGCGACACTGTCACACAGGGGCTTCTCGAGCGTGGCGAGTAGCCCACGGTAAATAGCCCGGACAGAGGAAAGCTCACTTTTTTCCACCGATACGAACGACGCCTCGAATTTGCTCGAATTCCCAATGAATTTGCCACGAGCGACGACTGCAAGTTATGAGAATTTTCTATGAATTTTCTACTGACGCGAATGACGTTTGGTATTTATCCTAATTTGTCTGAAATTTCACTATCGTTTAAAAGTAATTTGAACTTTGTACGACTTTTTCGACGATACGCACGACGCTTAGAATTTATTCGATTCGACTCGTATTCGCGGTAACTTTGCCATTGATGCGAATGGCGCCTCGAGTTTAGTTCAATTCATTCAAATTTGTCCGGAATTTTCTAACGATGCGAATGACTTTTGGAATTCCCTCTAGTTTCTTACGAATTTTCCGCTATGATGTTCGAAAGTTATTCGAATTTTGTACGAGTTTCTTAGCGATGCGAACGACGCGTAGAATTTCTTCGACTTCGCTAGAGTACACAGTAAACTTTCTTGTAACGCGAATGGAGCCTCGAATTTACTTCAATTTAGGCAAATTTACCCGGAATTTTCTACTGACGCGAGCAACGCTTGCAAGTGATTCAAATTTGCCGTGAATTTTCCACTGGCGCGGCGCTTGGAGTCAGCTCGAATTTACGTGAAGTCACGGTCAATTTTTCACTGACACGAATGATATCCGGAATTTAGTCGAATCTACAACGAATCTTCCGTTGATACGAACGAAATTTCCGCGACATGAATTTTCTATTAGCGCTGGAAATTTATTGGAACTTTCTCGAATTTCCCAACGATACGAATGAGGTCTGCCACTTACTTGAATTTGCAATGAATTTACAATAAATTTTCCATCGATACGAGCGACGGTCTGGAACGTAGCCAATTTCGCGATCAACTTTCCGCTAAAGATTGGAATTTATTCGAATTCGTAACGAATTTACCACCGATACGATCAACGTCAGATTTGAAATAAATTTTCCACTGGCGTTTGGTATCTAGCAAAATGTTGCTGCGAATTTTCCACCAACGTTTACAATTTACATAAATCTACGGTAGATTTTCCACCGATACGAATAACATCCGAAACTTACTCGAATTTTTCACGGACACGAACTTCGGCTACGGATTTTACCGAAACGTATAAAGAATTATCGTCGAACTGTGACGACAGATTAGACGCGACTGGTGCGTCAGTCTGCGGAGAAATCGGTAAGAAAAGAGGATAGGAATCGGTCACGAGCAACGCGAATCTCTGTTCTCCTCGCAAATAGGAAGTGGGAACGCGTCGACACAGAGTAAAAAAGAAAGACAGAGAGGCTAAGTTTAGAGGGCCGTACACGGGCCTAAACGAAAACGGAAGAGAGAGAGGATGGCCAACGAAGGAGCGGAGACGAACACAATACACTTTGCACTCGCGCTGTTCCTCTTCGAGACGACATTACCCGTGTAACGGAACGAGAGGCAAGCGGGGAACGTAGGAAGAGAGAATGATTTTAGATTCAGTGCCAGAAAAATCGTCGGCCAATCGCGAACCGACCGCAAGACAAATCGAGATCGCCATCTCGCGGCCAACTGGGGCCATCGAGTGATTTTAATAGACCTTTGTCAGACTGGTCGATCGAGCTTTCCTAACAGTAGAGAAATCATCGTTGACATTGATAACGATTTTTCACGATAGAAGTCTTTTATCGTAAGTGAATTGATAAAAGAGAATATGAAAAGAAATGTCCATTTATGGAGATTTTGCGAAGCGTGTAGCGAGTTTTGTTGCTGACGATTGCATCTGATCAATCTGATGCATATTTACTAAATTGCGACTGTTTACGTATTTGTGGAAACTTTAAGGAAGACGCATATGATAAGTAAAAATGTATAAAATATTCAAAACGTGCCATTTATTATAGAATTTAATGGACGAAGCAAATCCATATTACCATACTTACTTAAATTCTTAATAAAAATAAGAAAATGTAACATTAATTAAAGGTAAGAACATACATTTGCATAGACGCTCACAGTCTTCTAGTTAAAGAACAAAATATCATGAATAGAAAAAGTTTGTGAAATACAAATCTCGAAAAAGTGACCTGTATCGTAAATGAAACCTGATAAAATTTTCTTGAAATTTAACAATGAGAATTAATCGTTCGCACCGGTAAAAATGTTGTAATTCGCAGCAAATAAGTAACCATCGTGCAGATTAATTAAACTTTGTCGTATTACTAATGGCCTGGAGTATTAAACATTTGTCAGTACGCGTGTTCCGTAATATTCTTTAATGTTCCCCTTAGCCTTCGATCGATTTGAGATCGATGAACGGTAACGAGAATGGAGAGAGAAGTATGAGAAGTTTTGCAGCGATGCAGCAGTGCTGCTTGAGAGAAAGTTGGAACAGAAGTTTCCGGGTACGGTACATTAAAGAAACGAAAAGTAAAAAGATACGATAGCGAGATAATAACGATAAATGATCATGTCGCTCAGGAACCGGGAACACCATTAGTCAAAGCAGTTCTCGTGAAGTTTGCCAGGGATAATCGGCTGAAGTCTGTCTAACGTGTATCGTTTCGTTGCCTATGTAATTACACAATTGACGAATAGAATTCTGACAAGATGTAGCAGTCGTTTCTTTTCTCTATTAAGAATCTTGCATCGTTTACCATTTCAACTCTTCGGTTATAAATCGTACAGGTAAAAACTCTAATGATTAACGCGCCATGATGAACGATAGAGACCTGTGCGAGTGTTTATGTCGCAATATCGTTAGCTAATCGCAAGCATTTAGTATCGTTACACTTACATGCGAGTATACTTATGTACGTTACATCTTGCTGACTTACTTATCTCCAATTGTTAACAAATCACATATCCGTACACTCTAATTAAAACAATGACAACCTTCCTAGTGATTGTCGGTAATAGCACTGGAATCCCCATGCTATAGTAACAAACAAATGATACAGAAAATGCAAATATCTGTGGAAACTAATAGGAACGTTTAATAAAGAAAATTAAAGAAAGAAATTTATGTACATACATACGTCTTGCTGGTCATTTCAATGATCCCTTCAAGTTGAATGAACCGAATTCGACGCTGTGTACTCTAAATCACCAAGCTCTTTAGTACTGCACTAGTTATAGGACACACTATATCATGTTACTATTGGAACGTGTCGATCGTCAACGTCAGTTCTTCGATCAATTGAGAGCGACTCTTAAATCGTACATGAAAATATTGACGTCCACTCCATCAAGTTCTTTAGTACTTTACATTAGAGTACTGTACTAATTGTAAGACACGCCAGATTGTGTCATTATCGGAACACGTCAATCATCGGTATCAGTTGTTCAACCAATTGAGAGCGACTCTAAGAGTGTATACGAAAAGACTTACACGCGCTCTAAACCATCAAGTCCTTTAGTGTACTAATTGTACGACACGCTGTATTGTGTTATTATTGGAACGTGTCAGTCATCAATCTCGTATCAGTTCCTCAATCTCAAGAGAGCGATTCTTAGAATACGAACACGAGGATCGTGACACGCACAGGATCACGTGTCACGGAAATTTAGTTACACGTGATAAGAATTAAAATTATGTAGAAACGAAAAGAACGTTGAGAGGATCGTTAAAGAGTCCAAGAAGATCATCCAAAAATTCACAGAGCGGGAAAGTATTTGAGAAAATAGAAAATTGTTCAGACAATTGGTATTATCCTTTCGTTTCTATTTTCCCATTAAATACGCTAATCTTACGCTTAATCTATTGAAATCTATATGCAAAGCCAACTGAGAACCTCTAAATTTCTATTTTCCAATTAACGAACGTCTTCTAGATGCTTGAAATCATTTCTAAAGACCCTCGGTCCGCGCAATGCACACCCTATAGGCGAAACTTCGATGGATTAACCAGTTTGCACGCTGCTTGCTCGAGCGAGAACACGCTCTTACACTATAAATAAGACTTCGAAACTCGGCAGGCTTTGCTGAATTGGTTGCATGCCGACGATGGGATACGCGAGATCCATAGATCCGTTCTCGTGTACATGCGAAACGTTTGTCCACGGCGGTAGGACATCGCTGGATGCTGGTATTGAGGCCCGTATGACATTATCGGCTCTGGCATTTTCACTTATTGTTCGCGTATTGTTCACTGGCCATCGCTACGTACACTAAGTACAGGTATTGTCGTGGTTGTACGTTATTATCGGTATTCATGGCTGCTTCTCGGATTTGTATTTATGTATACGCGTCCTCCGGTTCCCAACTTCCGTTTTTGCAATCGATCGTTAATGTCATACCTCTAATCTCCATGATCTCGTGGTACACGGGTATTATTACACGATCTGGTTGTTTCTCGATGAATTTTGTTCGTTCGAGTCTGAACAGGCGAATTGCAACGGTTAGATGTTGTTATAAATATTGTAGGTATGTACTAAAAGACACGATCTATGATTTGTAAAATCGATGATTTGTAAAAGTCACATATCGTTCATCAAATTTTCCATTTGATTCGAACGATTCAGAATATCAAATTTATGAAATTTTATCGTCGCGACGATCATAAAATCGCGTATTGTAATTTGAATTTTAACACTGAATTTTATAGGATATAACGTGTATGGTATTTATCAGCAGATTTCTTCCTCAGATTATGATTTTTATGGCAAATTGAAATTGTTTCCTGCAGTATCGTTGTTATACGCTAATTACAAACGTAATAGTCGTTATAGTTTTTGCTAAATTGCTTCTTCGTCTTCGTGTTAGAGTTTAAACTCCTTTGATCTTCGGTTGCGCGACTTTAAGATTTCATGGTGCAAGTTACTAAAGCAAGTTCAGGTGCATCGAGTTAGAAGTGAGTACGCATTAATATGACCATTGTCCCAGCGCGATCGTAAATGCATATAAGCATCGACGAAAATTCAACACTGTCCTTGTGCCTCGAACTCGGCCAAATGGGATAACTTTGCGCCATAAACTATGCGCAAAATAACGCCGCATGTAACAAAGAGTGGGCCGAAATGCATCTGGTGATACAAACGCCAACTCGAACAATTGGAATTGTTAGAAACACGATACACTGCTGCGTGGAGTAGCCATTTGTGTTTCCAACGATGGAATTGATCACGTGAACTTTCGTTATTTAAAACATGCAAATGTTTATACAGAAGATCGTTCTTCAGACGAAAATGTATTACTAAATTGAATTACGTTCGTTATCGTAACGTGACGTTACATGCCGATGCGATAGAATATGTACAATTGTAATTTGATGAATAAAATGTAGATCGCAGTTAAACATCGTGTGATCATCGTTTTCCACGAAAATGTATTAAATTGCGAAAAACAAATTATAACGGATCAATCTTATTCTTTGTCGAAATAACATATTTGGCGTTAAATGCAAAAACAGAAGATCGCGATTCTTTGATAAAACTTCAAACAACCTATGCTCGAATAACATAGTTTTCTCATTTACATTCATAGAGTACACTAAGAAAAATTGGCCAGAGAAATCTGAATCAGCCTGTACAATTAAAATATAGTCTTACGATGTCTTACAATCGAGTATTTCAGAAACCATATCGATCGACTCCATAAACTAAGAAGCAGAAGAAAATTATGGATACTACACGCATTATAAATTACTATTTTTCAAGGTTTATTTTATACCTCGCGACTATCTACGCATCTCTTTACAATGAATAAACCGATGAAGGTAACTTAACTGTTACAAAGATCCGAACACTAACCATCCGTCTATGTGGTAAAATTATGAAATTTGCATAGAGTTCCCCGATTTGAATTCTGCGATGCTCGATAATCGTAAAATTCCCAAAAACAAATGAAATCAAAGTCCTCTGGCAAAATCAAATTCACGCGAACATCCTGCCCGCGGAGGATACGAAGCAGGAAATAAATGCAACGAGCATCTCCAGAAAATAGGATATCGGTCGACGAGGCGACTGCGATGGAAATAAATCCGTGACAAATTCCATTGCTAGCTTATATTAAGTTCAGAGGCAGTTGATCGAATCGTTGCTCCAGTAGCCTGTCTGCAACGATAGAAAATGCTCGACGGAAGGAGCCACGCGGAAATTACCAGCCATTGCAGAAAGTAGACCGGCTGGTTGGCGAGGGGTGGTTTTTAGAATGTAATTTCTTTCTGTACATGCACGTCGCGGGGTATCCGCAGCGGTATTTCCCGTGGGATGCTTCAGATTGAAGATTACGATGCAGTTATCTTCCTTTAATCCGGACCCATTCTCCGGTCTCTATATACCCGGGCCGCGTTCGCTTATAGCTCTTCATTACCACTATACCTCTTGGGATCCATTCGTGCTTGCTAAAGCCTTCGCGGCCGGGCTATTGTCCGACACTCGATCAGAATTTCCCGATTACGAAATCATCGCGGCCACGTTGCGGTCGAAACTTTCTCTGGATCCCGCATCTTGACGGTTCTTGTTGGGAAAACGAAGAAAGCGTCTCATCGTGTGATAAATAGAAATTTACGCGAAAAATACACTTTTATTTGGAGCTTCTCGTAACCAACTTGTCTTAACTTGGTATTTTCCAAGTTGGTATTTTTTATATCTTGGAGAGATTCAGTCTTAAGAATATTCTATTATTGCTATTATTTGAAACCAAACGTAAAAGATACTCTTACTTTAGAATAGTCGTATTTACGATATTAATGAGGACGGTGATTAAATTGATATTTGTGCATCTATGAGAAATTTCGAAATTTGGAAATTGCTGGAGCAAAAATAAATAATAATATACAAAGATGATACGAGATAATAGATACATGAAAGTGTACAAAATACCTGAAGCAAAGTGTTCGTTGCAATATTTAAAGATATACAGATTTCTATATAGAGTCTGAAATTAGCGAGATTCCAAGGAATCGTGGAGCATAGAAAGAAAGGCAGGCTACTCGAGAACAAGGAGAAACGGGTTGTCTGTGGTCAGACACAGGCAGCTTTGCGCAGCGCAGCAAAAACTAATATCTTCCTAGTTTCATCCCACATGTATATGTATACTGTAGCGAGCAACTATAGAATCATCAATCACAGCGATCTTATTTAATTATTCACAGAGCATAAAAAGTCTCTTGACAAGGATACCATGAGGTACGGTAACAAAGAGTCAACTCTACGTGATTAATGCGTTTGCATCTGTATTAATGGAGCATCGTTCGTGAAAATAAAGTAATTAAGATCGTCGTCAGAAATTCGTCCATTTCTATTTTGCACAACGTCGTAAAAGTTCGCAAGAGACAAAGCGTACAAAATATGTTTCCCTATCGAAATGATTTTCGTTCGGGAGATCTACTCCTGGAACGTGCCCAAACCATAGTTAGTTTTAGAGGAATATAACTGTGTAGCTTTATGTGGACATCTGTTTATCCGAAATTTTGCGAAAGCGCTTGGAAAATACACTAGTTTATTCGTGCTACGTTTAGAAGCGTCACGCAACTCGCTCTTTAATCGTTTGTTTCTCTACATTTGCAGCGTGTACATGAATTTTCATAAATTTCACTCGTAGTACGGGTCATAACATTTATCATTAGACTGTGCTTGTTCGCGTTATTATGAGGAATTTTTATGCGATAATACGAATGTATCGTCGTTAATTTCAATTAACTTTACAATAAAACTAATAACCTGGCAGTGACATAGATTCCTATCGTCATTCCGAAAGCAGTCGCCGTGGAAATTTCTCACGCGTGGATGAAGCAAAATTCCTGGAAAATTCCACGCTCCCTCCCGATAACTGGCAAAATCTTAAATTAATTCTAAAGGCAGTGAACGGCCGTTCGTAATGAAAGTAGACGCCTTCGCGAGGTTTGTCGTTTCCCTCGACTAGATAGCTAGGACGGACGAAATAACCGAAAACGAGCAAAAGGCGGAGAGGAAATGACAACACGCTAGCGCCAGACGAGACGCGAGGGCAAAGTGGCGTGAAAATAAACTCGGCCCAACCAGTTCCGGCAAAGTTTATTGCATACGACCGATTTTCAGAAAGGGGAACAGAGTAGGCGAATGAGAGAACGAGTTTCCTGCCTGAAGAAACAAAAGTGAAGAAAGAATATCACAATCTGACGACCAACATATTTCCCTTCGAATAAAAAGTAACACGTAATTTATTATTTTTATTTCAAGGATAATTTACGAGATATAACTATATGTTAAGATTTAAAATAATATTTTATTGAGGATAATAATTTTTAAATATACTGACATGTTAAATAGTCTAGAGTGGCGGATATAGCGCTTTGTGTGTATTTAAATATCTTTGCACTTCTTTGGATATTAGATGTTCCTTCTGTGTTTGTAATGTAATACAACGGGAAAGAAATGTAATAGTCGAAAATAAGGAGAAACGGTACGCGTGTGATCAGACACGCTCTACGGCGGGTGTTTTAATTATTTTCTGTAACGCAACCTTCATTAAGTAATCGTAACGTGAAATATTTGTTATAAAATCAGTAAACAATTACATTCGTCAATTTTTCATATTTAGTTAATTTATGACAATAATTGAACTTCGTACAGAGAAAATAATTGGAAATGATATTCTTAAAAAGGAGGCAATAAAAGCTCGAATAACATGCAAAGAAATTAATAAAACTCGCCATACGTATCGTACGAAGTTCTCAAATTTGTATTAAATTCCTCGATTTCTAAATAACTATTTCGAGCAAAGAACTCTACCAAATAATTATTTTCTTTTCACAAGAAATTTAACATTAATCCGTTACTAAATTATAACTATGTTCGTTCAGTAAATAAGAAAATATAAAATAGAAATTTGAAAATATCAGTAGTAGTTTTTCCTCACGAGCAAAGAAATATAAAATACAAATTTTGTATTAGCTTCGATATCAGTTTGTTCGCAGAGTGAAAATAAAAAGAAACGCTATGGTTCACAAATTTTTCGCTTATGGTAAATGTCTCTCGTAACAGTCTTAAGGTATACACCGAGAAGGACGACACGTTGCTGTTCCGTATGCAAACGACGTAATTTCGTTAATGGGCGTTACCCAAAACCTAGGTGAAAGCCTGTTATAGTAATCGCGGGAAATACGTTTGTCGCACAACAGTGCGGATAATCGATTAAGCCAGGGGTAGATTCACTTACTCGCTCGTTCTCGCGTCACGTGGAGCGCGAATTTCGGAATTTCAATTTCAAAGAGAAGAGACACACGAGCTTTCTAAGATGGGGTTACATGCTACAATTTGCAAGGATTCAAGGCTAAGCTTCCACGCTAATAGAAATCTATCCAGTAACGAGCATTCATCCTCGGATCAACTGCTACTCGAACTCAAATCTTATTGTTCGAACGCTTATTGATTCTTGTTCGCGTCATATTGCAATTTTCGTTAATTCTTGTTAGCGAGATTATGACGTGAAAAATTCTTAATTAACATTTTATAAGAAACAAGGATGGACAAGTAAAAATAAATATCTATGTTGTTATCTGCTGCCATTTCGCACGTCACTATTCCTTTACTTAATTGTATGTCTACTATGGAACCATATTACATTCAGGCTTTGACGAAACAAAATTAATAAATAAATAAAATTGACCAAATGTAGTGACATAAAAGAAACATGAGTAACGTGAATTTCTCACAAACAGAGAGTAGTAAGATACTGAATACGATAATTGGAAATATATGAATAAGGAGAAGATAGATGTACTGACTGGCTAATAAAAAGATTCAAGCTTCTCGTGAAGAATAAACAGAGGATATATAAAATGATTATAAAATCCATTTACACTTACGATATACCTATTATTGTAGGAAATAACAAGAACGTGCCATATCTAACGTAACTGATATATAACAATACAGATACTTCGAATAATGTTTAATGCCTTGCGATACGTCAGAAACGAAGATTCGTTTAAAAACCTGAAAATCCTAAGAATTCCAAAAGCAGAGCAAAAAGAGATATTAAAAATCGTACAACTCTGTGGAATGAAAATTCTGGTGAGCCATTAATCAGACAAACCAAACCACTGGTTAATTACTATTGTAAAATAAACATACCCATCCCTCATCCCAAGAGATGAACAAAAAATCATCAAGCTATAGATTTTCTGGAAGATATTGGTTTATACAACCTGCTGTACGTACGTTCTGTCTCACTAATAATCTTTAGAGGAGCGTGCGATCTTGAAGACACAATGGAAAAAGAAAATTCTTCAGGCATTTAACTAGAAATAGCAAAGAACGAAATTTCGTTTGACGAGAGATGACACAGCCAATAAAACTTGGGCGCGTTATTATTTCAACATCGTAGAAAAGAAGAATTAACCGATCGACTCTGTGGTGAAAAAGATTTGAAATTCAGCGAACTCGAGGAAACTGGCATCGATCAAAGCCTTTCGAAGTAAAAGTACATAGAGGCTATCGAAACGCATCGATTTCACGTAATCGATTCTCCGAAACACCTATTTCGTGACCCTTCTGTTTCACTGTCGAAAGTATTTTTAATTAAAAGGTCGTTTGATAATGGTATTCCGCTCGATACTTCTAAATATTCGCTGCGTTACATTTATTAATTAATTCGCTGCACATACGCGCGCGACTGTTCGTTAAAAAAATTGCAATAAATCGGAGGGACACTGTCGCCGCGAATATTTTTCGATATTTCGTCGAACGACAATTTTTCGAAAACGCGAGTACAAAGTACAAAGCAACGTTAAAAAAACTGTGCCTTAATAACGAAGGCGTTTAAAGGTCAATCAGTGACCTATATCGCAGCATCAGTAATAACAGATCATGGATATTTTTATATTTTTATCGGGAGAAATTTCCAAGAAACGTTTAGTAAAAAAAAAAAAAATTGTTAATTGTACCAGAAATATGGAAGCAATAAACGGTAATGTCGTTACTGTGAATTAACGTGAAATTACATTGCAGCAATGATTAAAACTGAAATAATTCTAAAACGATTCTACGATAGACGTAATGCACTGGATTGATCAAATTTTGATAAGAAATCGTAGGAAATCAAGTTTCTCTGGATTTCTGATTTTTACGGATTAATTTTAGCTTTTACCAGCTGAAATTAAAATCTCATTTTTACTGAAATTCAATTTCTACAATCAATTTTTAGTAAAGTATCTTTATTAATAATTTATAGTTAAACTTTTAGAGTTAATTTAGAGTTAAACGAAATTATTCAGCCCATTTGATTGATGATTCACGACGCATAATTTGACTAATATCTATTTAACAAAAAATGATGAAACTTGAGCAGCATAATATGTCGCATAATGAAATTGTTCTCAAGTTGAATATATTTTTATGGATCTCTTTTATGTTAAAAAAAAAAAAATGCAAGTTAAAGTGAAAAACTAAATAAAAGTTCTTATATTCTCAACGATATTAATTCATCTTCAATATTTTTCATATTAATTAAATCTCCTTAAAAATATTGATCACTGAAACTAATTAACCCTTATCACTTGAACAGACAGCAACGCTGTCAAACGCAAGCGACTGTTCTATGTGATCAATCAATATAATTCCGGTGGCAAGGGTTGATAAGTTAAATATCAAACTATTTTCTAATTATCAAATGCAGAAGAAAATAGGCCAACCGTGTAAAAATGAACTAAAACCTGGAACCGCTTATACCTGCAACAATATTTACGAAAAATACGTCGCATACGGAACGGTAATAAACTGAAAAGCACCGAAAGTGGCTGCGCTCGGAAAGAAAATCTAGGACAAGTGGACACAAAATAAATAAACAGTAAGCAGCGCAGCATTCATAGAGCGTGCACAATATTACGATGCATGCAATTTCGCCATGGTTACGGCGATATTAGATTAAGGACGTTAAATTTGCGTTTCCTGCGTCATAGCAAACGAAATCAATGCCAGCTCTGTTACAGTAATGAAGCATCGATTTTCCGTCCTATCAATTCCAGAAGAGTAGCTTTCTGCGATGTTTTGAAACCAAAGACTCTGAGAAAATGTGAGAAAAATGTGAGAACGTAAACGCGCAAGATTTTAATTCCAAGATTGAGATATTTGAGACGAGAATTAAAATATCTCGAGCTATACGTACAAATTTATTAAGAATTATTGTTCTCCGATTTTCAATTTTTCTAATTTTTCTTCCCGGTCCATTGTTCAATTATATAAATTAAATATACCGAATGATCGCTCCACTTCGTATAAAAATTTATTCGTTCGATCAATAGCCGAAATGATTAACGATGAAACGAGCCTCTGGCGCTTATAAGCACAGAGAAGATCATAAAACAAAGGATTAATAGCTTCTTCGTAACTTCACCCTTTGGCCTCAAATGACCAGGTCAGATGCGTTACATGGTTGGACGTTGCCTGGTAATTTAACTTCTTTGTCTCGAATGACCGGTCTGTCTCGTTATAATAATACAATGCATAAAAAATGGCAATAAATAAACTGCGGATTCTTATGTATTTACAGAAAATTTTAGATAACAAGAACGCACAAAAATGCACATAATATGCAAAAATATACAGAATACTTAAAAATTCTACGAAGATAAAGAAAATGATTTTTTCATTATCGCATAGTATTCTTCCTTTTCCTTTTCTTTCTCTGGTATTCTACCATTCTTTACACTGTACAGTACTTTTTATACTATCAAAAATACTGTCAAAATACATCAAATAATTAATAATAATAATAATACATTTTTTGAGAAAATTCTCAATGTCAACGACACAATTGTCCCAAAAATAAAAATGAACGAAATAGAAAAATGTACGCAATCGTGACACAAAACGCGACCTAAGTCGAGCAACCGAAGGAACGCGAACTCGACCTTAAGGCGGGTTAGCAAACAGGCGAAATCTTTCATGGAGGGCGTGATAAGTCGAGAATGGTGGAGGAAGACCGCGGCTAAAAGTGGTTGAAAATTCAAGAGGTTGTCGGTCTTGCTTGAAAGACGGCTCGCTGACGCTGAAGCTTCGCGATTGTACTAAAAAAAAAAAGAGGGGAGAAATAAAAAAGAAAGCAGTTTACGCGACTAAAAGCCGGAAACTTCGGCGCAAAACATGGTTCTAGAACGCGACACGGAACAAGTATACATAAAACAACGGGGAATATTGCAACGACGAGGAAAGACGGCGTCATTGCGCCGCGAGATTGAATTTCAATCTCCACTCTACCGCGATACTTCGTTAAGGACACTCGTTCGAATGTCTCGTGGCTCGACAGAGCGAGCAAAATCGCTGGCAGAGATACAGTCGATCGTAAATGAAACGAATGCAACCAATTATTGAAGATTTATGGCATATTACTGATAAATTCAGAAAGTATAATTTTTCAATATTATAATATTTAACTACTTCGTTCTACTGCGTCGTATCTTTAATTGCTAATTACTATTAACATCGTAGCGTTTGTTCGTATACGATGGACATTACAGTCTCGGTTATTCAAGTCTCGTACAAACCAAGTTCCGTATTATCCGAGGTGTTTTGAATTTTAACGCATTAACTCGATGGTTTTCGAAATTTTAACAGCAGGAGTACGGAAGTATAATTAGTCGGCTATTGTGAGAGCGAATTAATCGAACCTTCAACCGATTAAACGATTAATTAAATCTAAGTATATGTACAACGTTACATTATTAAAATTTTTTTATGATTTCATTATGATTATATATCATATGACCCATCCGTATTATCCGATGATCCACATCGTGAGATAATTCTACTGCAAGAGATTCTACCGTACTCGTAATAATTTTATGTATGGAACACATAGATAAAACCGTACGTCAACTCTCTCTTTAAACATTCAGGTGATACGAATTTTTCTTCGTCTCTCACGGTAGATTGATTTAGAAATAAATCTCACGAAAGAAAAAATCTATTATTCAAATTCTCCTCTAATTTTGTAACATATAATTTATAATATGAAACATGCAGAATTATATGCAAAAATATATTTTCGTTAAACGAGGCATGGTTATATATACCATCAAGATTATTATTTTGCACAGTAGACAAAATCATAACAATAATGCGAATACCAGAGAAAGAGAGAGGAAGAGTAAAGAAAGAGATATTGAGAGGGTCAGAAGATGGCAGAGGGGATGAAATGAAGACACCGTAGGACGCTACAAAGACCACCCCTTCAAGTAATACAGTTTTTCCGTGCCAGAAAATGGTCGTATCCACTACATGAAGTAGTCGAGGAGAGGTTTTTAGGAATATTACCATGCTGAGCCACGCATAACGCGACACTGCGGACACTCAGGTATGCATAAAGGTATTGTCTCCCCTAGCGAAAAGAGAAAAAGAAACAGGAAGATCAAATTATAACGAATTAGCACGATTATTACCATAGTGCGTTTCGGTACTGAAAATTTCGCCACTGTTCTAATCAATTCACGTTAGACTAGCTTCTACTACTAAGAAACAATAAACACGTGTCAGCTAGCAAGGAAAATTTACGGACAATTGTAATCCTCTCGTTTCATTCACATTTACAGCTAAATTTAAATTCGTCGAGAACTAACTCCTACAATTTATTTGGCGCTCTAAGAACGCTTAAACAAGCTTATTCGCTGTAACTAACATAGGTGACATCTTCATAATCAACTCCTCGAAATATATCCACCGCTAGAAGGTGAACGAACTTATCATTCAACCTAATAAATTTCTCCCATGGACTATGCCGCTCCTTCCTCACGAGGCCTCGATTCAATTTTAGAGCTAACTTGCGCTGTGTATATAGCGCGCCTTGATTTCCTTGCTCAAAAGACTCAATCTTACATCCGCTCTTTCTATGTCTGTCTGTCTGTCTGTCTTTCTCTCTCGTGCGCGCTCGCCCTCGCTCTATTTCTCTCGGTAGAGCAGAGAAACACTGGTCGGACGAAACTTCGCGGGTAACGCGATTTTCAGGTAAATTTCACTCGTCAACATTGCCATTAGGGCTACACGCCATGGCTCTTAGCCGGAGTACTGCGGATTTAGTCCAAACACGCCGCCTCTGGTACACGACCACCCTATAAGCCACTTCTCAGCTACTAACTGGTCGGTGTGCGATCGCAAAAAGCCACCCCAATGGGTACATCGTTCATTCCGACCACGGAAATTCGCGGTACGTGCGACCGTGTGAAAGAATCGCTTGTCACGGTTTCCCTGGACCAAAGTCTCGTTCGGGGAATGCTCCTTTATCAGATGAGAACGGAACGAGTATATCTTGACCGCTAGTTTCTCGATTTTTTTGTCGCTCTCGAAGGAAATTTGTCCTTTTTTTTTTTTTTTTTTTGTCGAGTACGAGTCTCTACGCTTTGTTAGTTACTATGCTTAGTTGTTATGCTAGGTTAATACTATTTTGTCGAGAATGTCCGATTGGATGGACTTATTTTCTATTATTTATGGACTTGCTATCTATGGATTATTAGCAAAAACAAGCGAGATATTGCAAGTGATAAAATTAGGGTAGATTAGCCTGTCTTTTTCAGTTAGAAGTAGGCGCATTAATTGTCAGACAGAGCTTTTGGAAAGCTGAATAACCCGCTGCAAAAAGGGTCCACGCTTTCTCCATATCTCGCTACAAAACCATTTTAAAAGTTGCAGAAACATATACACGCGCAAATATAATACCTATAATTTAGAATAAAGGTGAATGCCGTATTTCTGTCGCCGCGAGTGTCTTTTTTTTACGAACTTCCTCTGAAAGAGTATTAAATCTTTTTCTCTAAAAATGCTGCGTACTTAAAATTCATATCTTCCTTTGTACGATAAATGTTTGAAACGTTGCTGTTTAAAATTAGCAAAAAATTCTTGATTACATTTCTAACTTAATTTAAACTCGTCGCTAAGGTGCAGTATTTTATTCACATTTCGCCGAATATATTCAATTTTCAATCCAAGTAAGACTCCACCTACGAGCATTAAAACAGACTTGATTTAATCAATCTTGTTTACAAGTCTATAAATCATTGATTAACTAAACGATAAATGTCTTTATTCCCGTTACGACTGACCTAACATTTTATATTACGTACAAAATTATACCTATTAATATTATAATTAATATTTATACAATTACAATAATAATATTGCAATATTATATTATTACTCGTATGCATATTATGCCCTTCTTAGAGATCCGAAAAAATGCCTTCCAATTATCGATAAAAATATCAATTAAAAATGTAATACAGCCGTGAGAAGCTTCGACAAGATGATAATTCTAAAATCAAATGATATGCACTGATTACGTAACTTTAATGACGATCGTAAAAAAGACAGGCTCAGCGGCTACAGTACGTTTGAAGCAATCTAATGACGGTCCAGCAATAATTCTAATTACCGGTATAATGTTACGTCGTAACTAACATACACGTCACATGAATATCACCGAGACTTTATCGCCTTGGTCGCGTTGGAAATTGAATAAGAGACAACGTTACGCCGCACAGGCATACGTGAATTATAATTAGGAGCAGAGGGACGAATCTAGTCGCGTTAATCGAAGAAAAACAAACTTCCTGTTCGAGATTTCCTCGCGCGGAATAAAGCGAAAAGTCCAGGGGATATAAAGAAGGGAAATTCTTTAGATTAACAGAGATTAGGGAATTAAGCGTTGTTTATTAGCAAATTCAGCGTTACTATTTCGTTCGTTCCTCCGGTTCCCTCGTTAATTATACCGTTCCCATTGTCGGGCAACGGGGCTATTTTCAGGCAAATGAGAATGCATAGCAGTTTGTGCGTATAAATGAATTTATTCGTCGGCCGAATGCGCGGAAGCACCGATTCAATTGACTCTCAGACGGTGTTGGGACTAGTTAAAACTTAAGCGGAATTTAAATTTGAATTTTGCCGCGCTATCGGGAGCCACGTTAGAACCCTTGGGAAGATTTAATCAAGACATTCGACTCGTTTCTCTTTGTTGGGAAAATCGTATAAATCTTGAGGTATGAAATTCATCATTCATTATGAGATCTTATTAAAGTCAGGTTGTTTGATTATTTTATTTGATATTTTATAACGTCGTTTCGTCCGGATCTTTTCAACATTTCACAAGATTCTAATTTCTACGGTTCAATCTTCCACTTGGATAATATCGTTGCTTCTTTTATCTCAATTAAATACTACAAGCATTACAGCTGACTGGTTTTCTCAGATTACTATGTTCGTTTTATAGGGCAACATGGCCAGAGATTTGCCTTGTTCTTTTAAACGCATAAAATTCAAATGCAAATTAAATCGAGCAGCTTCGTAGGAGGGAAGTTTATTAAAACAAAGTAGTAAATCGTGTATACTTGAATTGATAATTATGACAAGTCTTAAGCAATTGTGTTCTTTTTACAAAATAATAAACAGACAACGAACGGATGAATGAAGCGTAGCGAGAAGAGTATTTGTAAAGGATCGAGTATTTCGAGATGACAAGGAGCGATAACCAAAGAATAGATATAGTTTATATTACCATAATTGTCTGTAAATTTGGTTTTAGTTTCGTTTACGTGTATACGTGTCGAACCAAGTCTAATTTCCCGGCCAGCAGTTGAAATAAAGAAATGCATACATATTTATAAAATGGATGAGAATTTCATGATAATGTAACAATTTGATTTGACGTAGACTTGAAACGTCGATCGTATCAAAATTGTTGCTAATCGAATTTGACGACTTACAAGGCAAATTAGCTTGGTCCGATTCAAAATCCTCTTCCGACACGAATAAAACCTCCTCCTCCAAAAAGAAAAACGTTTCTCCATCCACGACCGGACACTTTCCAGCATCGCTACGTAATCCTCGTAGGAATAACGAACTTGAGGAAGAACAAAGGGCAAATATTTCGATAACTCTTCTTCTCTTGAGTTTGTCCCGGCGAATGCGAAATTAAGACGACGACGACGACGACGCAGAAGTTGGCGCGGCGAGTGTCCAATGTTTAGAGAAAGGTCTACTTACTTTTCAGACGTTGAGACAACAAGAGAGCTCGATATCGATTTTGACGAGGAACGGATAAAAAAAGAAACGCGAAGGAAGAGAAGCAAAGAGGAAGAGAGGACGAGCAAGAAGAGGAACATAATGGTCCATTCTTCGGCAAGCTGCGGCGCTAGAACGAAGGGAAACATCGTGACGAGGCAGCGAACGTCTTGAAACTCCCGTGGCAGGGATCCTTTTAGGGAATTACGAAGTTATCGGTAAAGTTCCCAAAAGGGGGACACGCCTCGCGGCATTACATTTAATAACGTTCGATAAACGCTCCTCTTTCCACGTTTTTCTCTTTTTTTCCTTCTCCTCTCTTCCGCTTTTCCATCCTCTTTTTCCTTTTTCCTTTATTCGCCTTCCCTACCGTCCCTCTTCCACTTAAGCGTCGTCTACGATTCAAGCGTCGCGATCCTTAAACCTTTCTTACCCGTGTCACGTTAAAACGATCGATTAGCCTACCCGCGCGGTATTATTTACCCGATGTGAATCGCCTGTCAGCCATTGAGAAACTAATACTACACCTCCGAGTGGTGTTTTATCAGCTTTGAGATCGGGCAACTTGAAAGATCGAATGGAAGAATTCGTATGATTCTGTCACGTTGTTGATCTTTGATAGAGACGAAGTCGATAGGAAATTACGCACGGTAAATTTCATTATTACAAGGTGCAACCACTTTCGGTAATATTAGAAATAACTGACAGACACGATCAGAAGAATTTTTAATCGATACTCGCGCGTATTAATCATTAACGGTATCTTTTGTACTACACATTTCTTACCACTTTGGTAATAGTATATTGTCTAAAAGGAAACCAATATCGACTTCGAGTTGGTTTTATGAACATTCACATCGAGCAACTTGGAAGACTATCGGCGTGGATTTTTATACAGTACGATTTGAATAATAACAAATTAACGTGACAGAAGATATCGTGAAACCAAATCCATTTCCAAGCTACAGTGCCGAAATAAAATAAAATAGTAACGATGGTAAGATCACAAAATTTCATTTCGATTAAATTATCTTTTTCATGCGTGACATTTAACAATACACGAGTCCGATTTAAACGACAGTGTACGGTCCATGGTGTTATCGAAAAGCAGCAACAGAACATTCTACGCGCACGGTATTTCCCAGCAAGCTGATACAATTTTATCCGTAGACACGACGCGCAAAGAGTCAAATGTCTCGAGTCGACGCGAAATCGATGCTGGCCGATAGCGTCTGCTACACGACAGTCAGTCGGTAAGACGTTGCCCATAAGATGCTCGAGAGATGTTAGTCTCGGTGGCCGGTTGCCAAGCAGACACAATCCGCTGCTATAAATACTGGCGGACACCAGCGGCGTGTCCCACCCTGGCCCCATCGTTCCATTCCATTCCGTTCCGCGCGACTACCCCCGTCCTCCAACTTTTTCGTCCAGGGTGCATTCCGCGCTTCGTTAACACGGGCAAAACGCTCGGCTCGCTCTGGCGCGCCGGATTCGCGCGGTACCCGCCCGGAATTCCTCGCTGGACCAAGCTGCTAATTTCGATGCGCGCGAACTAACGCGAAGTAGAGCGAGATGTGAAGATAGAAATCAGGATTTTACGGGTGCAGCGAGGTTGCAAGCGTGAATTTAGAACGAGACAGCTGGGATTGACACGAAGATTCGGCTAATTTCGACGTTATTATTACGAGCATGAAATATGTCGGGAGGTTAGCTATTCGTTACGGTTTGGTCGCTAGCGGTAATGACACGCGTTTATTGGTTTTTTCTTTTCCTTTGGGTAACTTTAGCGCAGTATCTTTCGCGAGAATTCTTTGATCTAATAATTTACTTGTGGATCTTACGACGCTTCCAACGTGTTCTTTCGCTCCTCTTCGAAGTACGATAGATTCCATCGTATTTACGTTTTCAAGAATCTGGAGGAACCTGTTGAAATCCCATTGTCTTTATCGACTTTTAGCATTTCAGTAATTATGCGAGTTTGTATGTAAGGTGCTGAGCTGTCGGGATTGAGGATCGAAACGTTACGTTATCTACGTTATGGAACGAGATAGCATTCGAAAGATTTTCTGAAATTTCTACAACTTCAATGTGAAATTTTGTTGCTAATAAAGATGGGCTATAGAGGTGCATGAAATAATTAGATCCAAGCATAGTTGTCAAGATCCTTGTCTCTTCCGGTAATGTAAATTTCTAGCCATAACTGTGGCTATTAACAGATAATCCTTTGAACCTACGGCTAGGCGATATTATCTTTTAGAATTCGTCGTTGGTTGCCGGTGAAGCCGGATTTAAGGCGTGATGCATGGAGCAGATATTACTTTTCAGAGCCTCATCGTAGGTCCGATAACTCCCTTAAACTATGTTCCAGCCAAGAATATATGTGGACGATATTACTTCTGAGAATGTTGCAGACCTCTCTACCCCGACCGATATATATCTCTGATACGTTCTGACCAGATCTGTTACTTTTATTTCTGCCATTAAGAAAATGAAATCGCAACTTGAAAGTCGAGACACAATAACTTCCAGCTAAACTATTTCAAAATAAAATTTGTCAAGCCGCTCGTATCGACTCAAGAAACAACTGGAACGTTCTATAAACATTCCTTTTTCAAACTAAAAAGCTAATCTTAGAACGTAATAAGAAAAAGAAGATATGACGTAAATTTGTATAAATTCATCGTAATTACGTGCAACTTCCTTGCAATTAAATTTCCTCGTACAAAATTTTACTGTAGCTCCGAAATTGCAATACGAGTCATTTAAAAATTCCCCGATACTCCAAACTCTACAACATGCACAGGCTCGCGGATTAGCTGCAATTCATCTAGACAATTTTTACGAATATACATATTTTCGACACGATGCTCAAGTATCGTCACCATACTGTCACAGTTCGGAACCAATCTGAAAATATGTACATAGAAAATACAAGGCATCTAGTACAAGCATATACATGCTCGCAGAAATCGCAAAAGTCAATAATAATTATTCATTACATTAATAAACCTCGATATCACGCTAATTTTTACCAAACAAATATCTGCAAATGTCGATAAAAACAGCTAACAATTTCTACGTACGTTTCCAGGTTGATCCCGAATTTTATCAGCAAACTCGTCACTCCAAGCGTCGAATCTCGTTACAGTGTCAATGAAATTTCAAAGGTCTCATAGAACATACAACATACGACATACAATACGAAAATGTTTTCTACGCTAACGATAAGCGTACGAGGTACATTGGTGAACCAGTGCACGTGCACAAGTCTATGTAGAAATCCGCAACAAGAACGATTAATCAGCCAAAGAGAAACACGACGTGGAGAGACCGGATGCTAAGGAAACAACTGCAAGTCGGAACTCCGTCGGATGTTGCCGGACGATTAGGGGATTCATCAAATTGACGGGAACGATCCTGCGACGGATACACACAATCGTCCGTTCATGACGTACAACCGAAGCAGGTCGTTTATCCAGGCCGCTCCGTAGCCTGTAGGGATGAATCATAGTCAACTCTGATCGGCAACCGTTCGCGAGCTCGACCTGGCTTTTATTAGACCGGCTGACACCGAGGATCACTGCCAAACTAGGACCGCGACGAACAATGGCTTGCACGTTGAGAGCCGACTGCACGAAAATAACCCACGACCACCGACGTTTCCTGCCTCGTTCTATGCCGTGAACAAGTGCAAAGACTAAAAAGGAAATGGCCGATCGAACGTGGAACGACACGGCTACGAAAGGGAAAGTACAAAGATGAAGAAGAAGAAGATGGCGCAGGACCTAAACGCGTTGAAGACGAATCGATACACTTGCGATGGAAAATAGACCGAGAGTTGAGAGAGATTAGAAGAGTTTTTGAGAGAATTAGAGACAGATTCAGAAATTGTTCGAGAAGGTTGCGAGAGATTCCAAGATTTTTGGAAAGCTTGAGAGAGAAGAGAAAGAGTCTCTGAGGGAAAGTCAAGAGGGATTCGAAGAGACTTAAAGACAGATTAAAAGGTTAGGAGGAAATAGTAGATTCTCGAAGAGAATTGAAGACAGGTTCGGAAGTTGGTTAAGAAGGTTGAGAGAAATTCGAGGATTTTGAAGATTTTTGAGAGATCTTTTAAAAAAGTTACGGACAAAATCGAAGATTTCTGAAGAAGGTTGGCAGGAATTCAAAAAATTTTGGAGGGAAATTAGAAATAGAAATAGATTCGATAACTGTTTGAAAAGGTTGGAAAACACTCAAAGTCTTTTGAAGGAGATGGAAAGGGATCCGAAGATCCTTTAAAAAACTTGAAAATAAATTCAAAGACTTTTAAAGGAGAATGAGCGGAATCCGAAGATTTTTGAAGAAGGTTGAAACAGATTCGAAGACTTTTCGGTATTATTTGTAAGGTTTGATGGATGAGAGCCTGCTGGAAGTGTATCTTGTTTAGATTTTCAACCTCCATTCCGAGATGGGATTCCCAGACGGCGATGGGTCGATGGTAGGGTAGCTTAGAGATGCGTTTAGAATTTCGTGGACGCATATCTCTGGCATTGGAAACGTTCAATTTTGTACCGGTAGTAGAATAAGGATAGAAAATAGATCATAAAGAGATAGATTCGTTTGAAGATAACATTCGCGATTTCTCATTCGATCCTCAAACTTATTTAAATTACGATTAAGATCCTCCTGGAAGAATTCACAGATGATAATCGTAAGAACGAATCTTTTCCAACTGATCTACTGGAAACGTCAACTTTTCAAAAATACTCTAAGACTTTTGCTCGATATTACACATACCAAAAGGAAACTTGTCCACTAACGTTGATTAAATTCATACATGAACTCATGGTCCTCGAAAAATTGAAAATTGATAATCGTAAGAACGAGTCTTTTCCAATCGACCTAGCGAAAATGGCAACTTTCGAATACTCTAGGACTTTTTCTCGATATTATACATTGCAAAAGGAACATTATCCGTTAACGTTTATTAAATTCATACGTGAACTCATCGTCCTCGAAGAATTGAAAGGCGATAACCGTAAGGAAGAGCCTCTTCCAATTGACCTAGTGAAAATGGCAATTTTCGTAGAGACACGAGTATTATTACTTACTACGTATTAAGGTAAGGTTGGCGGAAGTCGATGAGATTGAAGGTATTGTGCACGATGGAAGTGCGCGTGACCTACCGTAATGTTCCGTGGAGAACCGAGGAATTCGCCGAGAGAGTAGGAAATGACGTGGAAGGAAAGTCGATGAAAACCGTGAAAATACCAGGTGATTCGGTCAATGGCCGCTTTTCATAGGGCAACACAGGAAATTATCAATTGGTATATACGTAATACGAACGCACGGATAAATCGTTACCGCGGTTAGACGAAAATGTTCGTCCCTTGGAATATTTTCAAACAGAATTCAACAAGATCGGTTCGAATTTGGTACTCGGCGTCTATGATAGCGTCTAGCTACGATGAAAATTAGAATAAGCTTGAAAACAAACAGAAAACAGAGAGGCTGAGATCGAAATAAAATCGCTGGTCGAAGAATATCAACCCCTTCGAGTCTTAAAGTAGAATTTTGCTCGGTCTCGAAATAACTGTAGGTTCATGTATTTTATATTTTGAAGAAAACTGTTATGAAATTCGGTGTATTAATTGGGAGCTTTGTTCCAGACATTTTTATGTAAGTAAAAGACTTTTATTTGTTTGCAAGTAGAAAAATAGTTCTAATTAAACAGGAACGTTTATCCTTCTCTTAAAAAAAAAAAAAAAATAAAGTTGTAACAAGCAGATTCCCCGGAAATGTTAGGGGTTAGAGGTAGATAGAAACCTTGAACCGATCGACGAGGTTCTATTTGTACAGAAGGATACGAAAGGGAGGTGGGAAAGTTTATGAAACGATGTTTTTCTTAAAGTCGACGAAAGATGACGAGCACCGATAAAAATAATTTGGAAAACGTATTCCTCGTAGAACTAAACTGTGAACTCTGAGCGGTGTATACGTAATTTTGTCTTCCTCTCAGTTTTCCTCTTATTCCTAATAAAATAAGATAATTACATAAAAATCACAATAACTCCTTCTCTTCTATATTTACTCTGCTTTCAATTCCTTAAACAACGCTAATTAAAAGAATATTCCCAACTTGTCTACTTCACCCTTCTATATCTATTCAGAAGTATACGATCCTGCAGAATTTGTATTAATCGAACGTGAAATAACAATAACGATCGAACTGCTACGACAAAGTTACAACGTTAATTTAAAAAATTAACCCAAAACGGAAAAGAAATTATTTAAAAGTTAAAAGTTCGATAAATAACCTTTAACTACAGGAGTTAACAGCTTCGTTCGACCTCTGTTTTGAACAATTAACTGCGCCCGTACCTCATGCCGACATTTAAGGGGTGAAAACCAGGCTAACAGACCATCAACGACCGGGCACAGAAGCTAAAGAATTCGCAAACGAGGTTAATATTAACCACCGACGTAAATCCAGCATTGTTTCGCGGAACGAGAGCCACGGAAACACGTGAAAAACGAGAAGTCGCCGTTTATCAGGGGCAGAAGGGTAAGCGATACTCGTTTAAATCGCAACGTAAACGACACGGTATTATTTACGAAAGGGATGAAGCCGCATTTCAGACGACGTTTTTCAACCCTAGACGCCAGATATTTCGTTGCTGAAGCGGAGACAGCGTTAACGTTTTATCCGTCCTTTTTACTCCTCGTCTTTTTCCTTTCCTCTTTTCCTATCGATTATCGTTACCCCATAGAGGATTCCGCGAAGCTTAGCGGCGGGGCGAAAGCATCCGCTTGTAGCTTTCACTTCGCGTACCCTGTCCCTGGGATTAGTTCTGGCTTTAATGTCCGACGACAAGGGATTTCAAAGGTAATTGAATCGAGTACAGCGATTCGTCGCGTCTTTAAAGCCGCGGGACAGATCGTCCTCCAAAGTTCACCGAAGATTATGCAGAATATGTATCAGTGATCTTCATCAGTGATGAGATTTTATCGCGTTTCAATTGTGGCAGTTTCGTTCGAACAACGGGGCTAGGAATTTTTTGTTTCGACTTTGGCAATTTTGGAAAAAAGCATTTCTTTTGTAAATCTATTTTTGCTTTCTTTTTTCCTTTTCTTTTTCTTTTTTTTTTGCTTAATTCTTATGTGCATCGTAAGGGGTGAGAAAAGATTGTAAACTTTCAATGTTAAAAAGATACTCGATACATCAAACATATATCATACTATTCGTGAGGAAAAACGAGAAAGCTTTAATCGACGTAACTTCTAGAACGAATAGTCTTTGCGTAAAAATGTTTCCTTTTTACGAAATTAATTTGATCGTAATAAATAACGTGTTCTAATAAACGCGTATCACAACTTCCATTCTTTCTTGCGTCTCGCTTCTTTTTTCCTGTTTACGAAACTGGTAAACCGATTAGGAATTATGAATTGATTTAAGCGTGACTATTCTTTTTTTTTTTTTTTTCTTGCTAATCGCAATTTCAACTCTTCGATTCCTATAATTATCGATTTAATATCACTACCTACTGTCTAAATTCCTCGTAATTACCTAATGCTTGGTTCTACATGCTAAAGAGCATTTTCCTCGACAAACATCGCGGTATAATGCAAATAATTACCTTATTACGTTCATGCTACGCGGTATACAATCTATTACGCGATCAGATTTAGTTAGGGTACTCCTATTTCGGGAACAGAATGCATAATAATTCTGAACGTTTCGTTTGCCTTGAATGGAGCTTCGCGAAAGTAACATCGACTTCTGTGACGTTTTAATTTGAAATTTAATTTCGAATACTCGATAATAACCTCCGAGGATTGCCGTCGTCCCAAATGGAAAAACACGAAGAAACTGGCAATCACGGATTCGCGACAGAGTTTGAACAAACTTTAGTGTATTGAGCTTACCAGCATACTGCAGCCTCTTCGCTAACTCAAATACGCAAATAGAGTTGTACTTGAGAGACCTCGATTCGGCAAAGTAATTAACCCAGTCAATCAATTTTAGCACCGTGCGTCGCTATCATCTTCCACTTTGAGCTTATTCCCTCGTCAATCTGAAAAACAATATAATATATTAATACAATATAACGCGTACAGATATCGTAATTGGATCGCGGATATTCATACAAATTCTTCGTATATTTATGAACATAATTACGAAAAAGTAACTGTAATAGACGATTGCTTTAATTTGCTGTATATTATAGCAAGTAATATAGTTTTGATATTTTGTACGTGCTTGTATGTTTCTTGCGTTCTGCGGGTTTTTGCGATCCTTCAAATTTTCAAAAAATAAGGATAAATTAAAAATTACGCGGTCTGATAATATAACGATGATATGTAATGATAGTATATGTGACAATACTGATAATCAAATTGCGGATTGTTACGTATATTTATATTCTTATGAACGTACCTAATGAAATGGAATTTCAATGGAAATCTGGTTTACCTATCACGTATTATAATTAACACTTCACTTTGGATATTTCGTATATTTTTGCGCACTATAGATACTGTGTAGGCATTTGTGCATTAATTTTCCATAAATGCAGAAAAATCCGCAAAAGTATGTAGGTAATATAATATTATTTCTCTCTCTCTCTCTCTCTCTCTCTCTCTCTCTCTCTTCCGTTGAGAAATTTTCGAATTCAACATTAAAGATTGAACGATAGTTCCTAGATAATTTCAAATAACAAAAGATCGCTGAAAAATACAAAGATTCGTAACTAATACGTTTGATCTATCAGAATTCGACTAGCTGTAAGGAACACGTAATATAAAGTTGGAAGAGAAAGAAAGAGATGGATAGCAAAGGTATACTATTGGACATTGTGGAAAGTCTCAGGAGGAATTATAGTGTGATAGAGTGCACGTCCAGTCTCGTGTGGATCTTTTTCTCACATACAGACACGAGGCTTAAACGAGAAAAGTAGAATAGGACAGAATACAGCTTTTGATAAGTTAGAAATAAATTATACTTAGCTCTCTCTTACAACGGAACAAATTTTCGTAGGTATAAATTTCATCGTCTAAAATGTAGCCTGAAATTTAAAAAAAATGTCAACGATAGTAGAAATAAAATAGTAGTAGTTTAAATTAAAAGAAATCATCGTGATCTAAAGAAATCAGCTTGAATTACCGATTGAAGATACTATAAAGAATAATCCTCGAAAAGTTGGTGGTAGCAAAAGCCAAATTGCGAAGAAGACGCTTGGCGAAGAAACAAAGGATTCTTACAAAAATCAAAGCCGCTTTCCAGCTGGTAAAGGGCAGCAAAAAACGATGATAATTGTCTCAGTGATTAGGTCTCTCGCGTACGACTCGAAGATCTTCAATACAAACTTCAAGTCGCATTTGATACTTTCAAAAAACGATAGTTTCTTTTTGCTACCCTTAACGCTGCATAAACGTGACAAATATTTTCTGCAGCCGCTTCACAATAGCATTTCGTTCCGATGATTCGACCCTGTTTTCATGCCTAAGGCTTTAAGAAATTTAAGAGCAAAGGACGAAGGATCGAGCTTATCGAAATAAGATGACCACGGTGAGTTCGAGTGCCTTTGAATTGGAGTGCACGGCCGGGTACATACGTTATCCGGTTAATTCTTTCTGGCTGGCTCGGCGAACAGAACCGGAAGCGATGTCTCTCTTTTCGTGTCAGATGGCCCGTGTTCGTTGGGCATAGCCGATTCGGCGGGTTTCGCTGTTTTGATCTGCCATGTGGAAGGATCCGATCGCTATGAAACGAGCATCGGCATACAGCTACGCGAGCCGAACTTGTAATCGGATGGTTGAGGATCGTGTCCCACCGTGTGTGCGACGGTGCCAAAGGTAACCGCTCGTGAACATAATGAACGATATTTCGGACCTGTTTGCCCGAGCCCTTCTTCTTTTCGTTCCAGCGTTCGACCACCATCGCCACTGCCACCAGCAGCACGGGGGATGGAAGAAAAAACCGACAGCGTAAATGAAGCGTCGACGTGTGACCGGAGAACTGGAAGATTATCGACCCGAGATTCGTACGCTCGCAAAGTGGATTTTCATTCGCTTAGTCGCGAAACGCCGACAGCCAACGGTTACCGTGTCGTGTCAAGCCTTTTCGCATAGATCAAAATACGATGAAATTTCCAATTTATTTTTAAGATAAAAATTTGAGAAACTTGTCACGTTATTTAACAGTTTTTTGTCTAATAGACGTATCCGCTGGATTGGGCGACAAGTTCGTTCGCATTTAGAAGCGAAGAGCGATTGTGGGGTGCCATAATTGAAAAATTTTGATTATTTATCGGGAGATGTTTTAGATACCGATGAGAATATTGTAGTATAAAGTTCAAGTGTAATTTCACTTGCTAGATAATTATCAACAATACTAGAAGATGAAACAACGTCTCCTTTATGGAGGAAAATGTAAATATCGATAAACATTAGTTAATTCCTTTTTGGATCTTGTCTACGCTATTTATCTAAAAGAAAGGAACATTGAGCTTTTTTTAAATATATTTCTACAGAAAGAACTTTCCTTTTCCATAAATTAGGACTATATTAGTGCATATGTTTCCTTTTCATCCTGAGAAGCTTGTTTCTTAACTCTTGCGCTGTTTTCTGCGAACACTCTTCGATCACGTTGTAATAAATTATTTAAGGAATGTAAACATTTCGATTTTTTAATGAAAGATTTATAGAAAAGTAGGATAAATGAGTTAACCCTTCAGAAATTAAATACACCTGACGTATTCGGTTAAGTAAGCGTAAATGAAATTACCAGTGACCTAATGTACGTAGAGCGTATAAAGTGATCGAAAAGTAATTATTGCGAAAGCACCATAAAATGTTTGCCTTGTTGCTTGCATAACATAATTTCCACAATTTATATATTGTGACAGTATTTCAAATACATACAAAATTAGATGATAGCTACGATTACGTATCTTCTTCTCTGCTGAAAATACCACTCTGTTTCGATCTTTTGCTTTTGCATTTCATGATATGCACATGATTGACCTATGGCCCATTGATAAACAATATACATTGATATAGAAAGTCCCGTAGAATGAACCAATTACATCTTTAACGAGTTGAAACCGACGTGATGATAACCCACTACCTTTTTCTTACCGTCAGGTTCTTTTTCATCCACCAATGATTCACGCAATTCACGTTTAGAGTTTTAATTTGTAAAAATGTAATTTCACGAAAATGTTGTTGGAAAAGACGCGTACGAAAAAGCGTGTCGGCTGGAACGTGTTAACTTGCTGCCAATAAACTGGATATATCGATAAATATCGTAAAATTTGTTTAATCTTGTTGCATAGAAATGTAACAAAGCAGATTGTCTATATAAACGATCCGATATGTTTGTTTAGCTAATGTAAAAAAGATACGTTTGCCTATAAAGAAATAAACTAATGAAAGGTTGGAAATAAATAAAGGAAAAAACTGTTACAGGGAAAATAAATGTTATCCGAACTCTAAAAATTCCAACAATGAAAAAGGGAACAAAATCGTGGTAAAATAACGAGAAGAAAGTGGATTTATTCAGGATCAACGACTGGAAATCTGATCTGCAATTTAACTGCCTCTTGACCGGACGTGCGAATCTATCGAGTTGATTTCGATTAAACACTCTTGAGCCAGGCGATAATACATACGCCGGTGGAACTCGACGGCGGCAATTTTATTAATTAATTTCGTCGCATCATCGCGCGTAACGAAGCATTATACGCTTGCGAAACTTCGTTATGCGTCATTCCGAATATTATTCAAATTTACACGAATAATATCGATAACGCGTGCCTGACGATATTTCGAAAATATTTAACTAGCGGCACGAAATACGCGTGATTTTTCGCGTAAACGTTTCAAGTGTTTCCCAACGAAAATGAAAAATATTTGGTCGTCCCATCGGCCGATCGAAACTAATGAGAAATGTGTGATAGAATTTGATCGAATATTTCTTGTTTCATAGACATAGATCGACTCTGCTGATTATTTAAATGCCTTTAATTGCCTGTTTCCCTTCGATCAACTGTATCTATTTGTTTTTTCAAGATATAAAGCATCTCGTGTAAAATCGTTAACACATTTAGTATTATAGAACCTATTCTTTATTTCGTAGTCGTGAATGTCGTGATCGCTAAAGCGCAGATGTTCGTGTGTTTATGAAAAGTATCAACGTGCGTGTACATTAATATGCAAAGATATACGCGCGAAGCGAGCACAATAAAATACTCGTTTCGTTATACAGAATGGAACGATCTCGCAGATCTGACGCCCACAGTTGTATGACGCCAGTCGCCAACGATCTGGCAATCGACGTGACTCAAAACTCAACAACGAACCAACAAATCTGCATTTATATTCCATTCCTCTACTTGTTTTCATAAAAGTGCAAATTTATACAAGTATCGTCACTCTGATTACTAATCACCACGCCTTAAACTTTCTCGATAGAATTTTAATTAGAAAACTGTGTAGGCCACGCATGATTTCCATAACATCCCCGCTCTCTAACCTTTAATCTTGCAAAAATACGACACGTACCTCTGCCCAAATATTTACACGCGCCACTCTACCTTCCACTGTTTCTGCTTCTCTTTTTAAATGACCAAATTATAGCAAATAATCTTCCAAAATTCGTAATACTCCGACTAACATCCTGAAAGATCCTCCATATCGAGTCTACTGACTTGCCATATCCTTTACCTTTGAAATATAATCTTGAAATTAAAATAAGAAAAACTATAAGGCGAGTACGACACCGGCAGATGTGCCAGTACTTGTGAACGTACAAGTATAGGATTCGGCTATTCAAGTAGGATTTCACTAGCTTCTAATAGGACAACGAACAAAGGCTAGGCGAGAGGAAGACACCCCCGGCGAGTACGGTTGATTTCTCGACGAGCCAATACGTCGTACAGGCTCGTCGACTCGACGACGACGTTGCTCCAAATAAATCCATCGAGGCACAGTTGGGCAACAGAGAGAAGGAGAGAGGGAGGGAGGAAAATTTCACGCGACGTGGAGGTAGGTCATGCTGTAAAAACGTAACGGCTACATAATTCGCAAGCCTGCGGGACTTCCAATCGTCTACACTTCAAAGGGAAGCTTGTCATGTACACGGCACACGAGCGGTTCGAGGCCACCTTCGCACGCACGAATAGTCAGGTGGTAACCGAGCGCAAACGTTTATTTTTAGTGCAATTTGTCGCTCGAACGATGCCATAAAGCGAGCCCTAACGGCGTGTGTGTTACCAGCTTATAGAAATTTTCACGTGTTTGTACCCACGACTAAACGCCAGTCGCGTCGTTAAATGTGTCGCACGATATGTGGAAAAAGCCTGTCCCGCTCTATAATCCGCCACGTTCCTGCCTTTCCTATCAACTGCCTACAGACCAACGCCATTTTCACTCGGTTTAAGGCATTTCCATTTCGTCGTCGCTCTCGTGGATAATTGTATTAGAAAGCTTGCAACGATATACACCAATCTTAATATTCGTAGTTTTATTTATGTGACGTTTATATAGGCTGATAAATTGGGCTCGAGTTAATGTCGAAATTTGTATTGTTTAATGGTATTAGGTCGTCCGAAAAGCTTCTTTCGTTTTATAAGGAAATCATGGACGCACAACATTTTCCGTTTATATTATTTTATCGAATTACGTATGATCCATTTTGTTCTATCAAAATAAAAATCACAACGTTCGACAGATTAGGTTTTACGTTTGTATAAAGATGCATCGTTGTAAAAGACGGGTCTGTAAAAGAGAGACACTTTTCCGACATCCTGATAGTTTCAGACGACTACACAAGCTGAATTGCGAAAATGAAACGTGGGACTTGATGAAAAAGGGTATGTACGAGAAGTAGCTTTTGTAGCCACCGTAAGTACACAGGGATCCGGTTATGGAAATCACGGATAACGTTATGAATGGTTATGGTTATTGTCTTCATAATCAGTCGGTTGCAAAACATATCTATATATACAATTGATTGAAAATAATTCACCTATTATAATCAAGCTTCGACTGTTGGAATCGACAAATGGTAGATCTTAGCAGATTCGTACTAAAAATGCGACTTTCCTTCGAAGCTTATCCTTAACGCAAACACACCACTTGTCTTTTACACGAGTGCGTGGCAAGAATTCTCAGAAGATACGGAAATAGACGAGCGTACATTTATCTTTTCAAAGCATATCGTTAGAGCGACATAAACGCGGACATCGATGTACGTTGCTAGAAAGTTGGAAAAGAAGACTATGAGAGTTATATTCAGGAGCTAACGACAGGAGCAAACAAGCGACAAAGCTTCTCAAATAAATTCTATGTTGTCTTCAAAGGCAGTTGTTTATAAGAAATAAAACAGTTACTATATAGTAATTGTTCGTAGTAAATCGAGTTCGATCATTTATATCGGTAAAAATAAATTGAATTCTTCATCCTCTGTATACGTAACGTTGTCAGCCGGTTATTCTTATCAAAAATTGCAAGTGACCCAAAGCGACCGTAGTAAGCGGATTCCACTGCATTGGGACCGACGTGACCACTCTTGCGCGATAGTTTACCAATTAACGCGTTGATTCAGTGGTCGTCCCAGTGGATCACCTACGTTACTATATTTTCAGCTTGTTTAAACTCAGACAAATTTCATGGACTGGAAAATTTTCTACTATGTGAATGACGTCGATAAACATTTTCGAGGAAATGGTACACGAATAATATTTAACAAACATTAAATGTTATGGTGTAATATACATACGATAATTTTATAATCTTACAGTTTTACTCGAAATAGGATACGGTGAAACTTGGTTTGCCCGAACCGGTGGCGGGATCGGGGAACAAAATATTTCGGACAACCGATGATTTCGAACGATTGAAGCTTACTGGCTTCAGCAGCTGCTGCTACGAGTTTCGATAATAGAGGTTGACGTTCGAATAACTGAAATCCAGCCACAATTTCCATACAAATCGCGTCAAATTGTATGTCAGCTTAGACAAAACTCGCGGACTTGTAGGACTTGCGGATACGCGTTCGCGTGACCGAAAATAATCTCGAGCGTGATTCGAATAATAGAGGCTCGGTTACGAGTTCGTACAACTGACGGTAAACAAAAAAGCTTGTCTTGTAATTTGCACGATTTATTCGACAATCTCATTATGAAATTCGATGCTGTTAATTTTCGCCCATGTTATTAATCGAATTGTGCGAACGAGCTCTGCTAATTTCCTACGAGACGCGATAGTAACAGAAAAATGAAACTCCCAAAGTCCAAAGCACAGAGAAACAAAGTACGTGTTATACCACTCTAAAGAATAAAATTCTCGCGCTTTATCCAACACAAAAAATACGAAAGCACGAGAAAGCAAACATCTTTTGAACTTACAATTTGCACCAGGGTATCGCCTATTACGTCGTAATAGATCTAAAAATCCAATGTGCAATCACGTGTAAAGCTAAAGCCTCTTAACTGTTGTCTGATAACGCGTCTCTCGACACAATAGAATTTCGTCAAGCGTGTTTCGTGAATTTCATAAAGAGGTAACACCGCAACCGCGTCTTTGCAACGGACATAATTGGACTTTGCCTTAATTGCATCGTCTCTCATGGATACAGCCATCAGACGAGCCGGATAACGCATTCGACGTGAATTCAGATGCCCAGAAGATTAACAGCTCCAAAGGGAGCAAGAAAGATGCAGATCGTCTCAGCTGAGACGTTAAGACGTTCGGCTGATGTGGCAGCCGTGATACAACTAACATCAACCAGACGAGAAATATATCGGCATCGCTGTTGAAAAATTAATGTCGCGATAAGGTGTCGCTCAGTTTCGTGTCGTGAATTAGTCTGGTCGTATCAGCCGCGTATGCACGTAGGAATTTTCTTGTCTTGACAAGACAGAGATTGATCCCTTTGGTAATGGAAACTCGAGAAAGCATTACGGTCACTTAACTTTCTTCCAGGTTTCTTCTTACAAATTTCATTTAAGGACTTACGCAGAATTTCAATCGGAAAGTTTGTAAAGAGTAGCGAAGTTCGATAAAATTACATTCAATCGTTCTATCTTCTACCTGAATATATCGAGTATACTTGAATCTCTGATACTGAGAATCTGAATAAACCTCGTGAAATAGAAATGCATTAAAATTTTCCTCCGTAGCTACGCAATTTTCTATCTTACACCAAAAAATTTAACGAGATATAGAGAAATCTGCAAGGGAGTGACAATTTCTTTAATCGCAAGCATATCACCCGTCAAAGAGGATAAGAAACTCTTCATAAATATGACAATCTGTTCGAATTTTCTACTATCGTTATCTCGCGTAAATACAAAATTCCTAGCAACTTCGATCTAATAAAATTAACTGAAATTTCTCTAATCTCTAATCCTGCGACGGAATTAAGATACAACTCTATCAAAATATTTTTACACACCGCTGTACTTGCAAATACTTTTCTCTCGAAATTGACCAAATAATGCCAAATAATGTTTCAAAATTCTCCTCCTAATTAATTTCACCATCTAAACGACACTCTGGCTGACGTTCTGAAAGGTTGTGCACGTCGATTTCAATCTTTATTATTCAGATTCACGTTGCACCACGGCCAAGCGTTTTTCCCTTGGAACCACCGCTATTTACAGAGGCGCAAAGTGACTGACTAACAATAAGAGTAGCAATCTCGATGGGTTACGTGTAGCTACGGGACAACATGTGCCGTATAACGAACCACGTTGCCCGAGTGTGTACATGCGCGTGTGTGCACGCGTGTGACGGATATACAGGTGTGCAGGTGCATACGCAACCGCGTGTGACGCACAAATGACGTAGGCTAACGTGTGGTTAGTATCGGATAGGATAACAGCGTCGGTCAGAGACAGCGTTAAGCGATGTCCACACTGTCATCGAAATTACGTAGCTCGCTTGCAATTCTTCGTGGACGACAGGAATCAAACGTTGCAGCGTAATATCGCTGATCAAAAGTTTGCAATCTGCCTATCATTTAACACGTGAACCTACGAATTCGAAAAAATGTCGTAGTGTTTTACTGATATTACGAAAAAGATCGCTGTAGCGTTTCATACGACCTGCAAATTTCAAGAATGTCGTGATGCTTCAGAGAATGTACGAATTTTGAAAAAGTTGTATAGCGTTTCGTAGAACGTTGGAATTTGAAAAAATGTCACAGTGCTCTATAGAATTTACGAATTTGGAGGGAATAGTATTCTATAGAACGTGCGAATTTTAAAAAATGTCACAGTGTTGCATAGAACGTGGGAATTTTTAAAAAATATCAAAGCGTTCTATAGGACTTAGAAATTTTACAACGTGCCATAGTTAAATTAGTGTTCTATGTAACGTACGAATTTAAAAACATGTCATCGATTAATTTTCCAATTAATTTAATTGATTTGCAAATTGGTGAACGTTCGACTAATTCTTACGTTCCATTACGACGATAACTAGACAAAACTTGAGCGTTTCGAGTGGATCGAGCTAACCGGACGAGCGAGCAATTCTTTTTACTTGGGATTAACTTTCGAAAATGGATATCGTTTGAAGTCTGCGGTTTGTAGGTCAATTCGTATTTTAAAACAACGAATGGAACGTTGTATGAAATTCGAAATTCGAAAGCGGCCAAAATCGAAACGCAAAACCACACGGGCCAACCACCTTCTAAAAGTCTACCAAAGGAGGAACATTCAATTTTGTAATTAAAATACGATATATTAAGCTATGTATTTATTACAATTATTTAACAAATTTATCTGTTAATTGTCATAAAACAATATCATCTTTCTCGCTATCCTGGCAAATTTTTAACGCTAAAACTGCCAGAATGATCGATGACAAAATGACCAGTTCATAATTTTTCATAGAAATTTTATACACGTACAACGTTACATTTTTCAAAATGACAAAATACATTAATAAAAGCTTATGTTTCTTATTGCACTATAAAGTTTGTCCCATCGGTCGCGCTTTAATTTCTTTAATACGAGTTTTACATTTTAATCGTTGGCAGTCCTAGTGTCAAATTTCCACGCTTTGCGTAAATAAATTACTCGTTGTTTTAACTCTCTGCGTTATTAACGTCACTTCTAACTGCGTTGCTATAAAATGCGTAACTTGCCCGAAACGTCAGAAATTAACGCGTGACGGTACACTAGTCGAACGAAAAAGTTTGCGAAAGCTTTCCACGCGGTTTCTACGTTCTGGCTTTTCAAAACCTCTTGCCAACCTCCGATACGTCAGCCAAAGTGACGAAAGAGAAAATATTTCGCGTTGCAATCCTGTGGATGATACGCGCTGAAACGAACGTAAAACATCATCGGAATTTGAATATTTGCAACTACGTGGATCGATCGTCACGGTAATTAAACGCAATTAAAAGCTATCGTTGTTTACACATTCGTATTCGTAGCGAAAATGCGGTGCAAAAAGTACTGCACGCTCGTAATTCGCGTGTAAAAATTTTCGTCGTTTAAATCGCAAGTAATTAGCGCGCGTTAAGGTCTGCTTTTTCTACACGGAAAAAATCCTGGCAATTCAGCGTTCGAACAAATTGCACGCGAACAAGGTAGATAGGGAAATTAAACAAAATATGGTAGAAAATGAAACGATAGGTATGCAGTTCATATGGTTAATTAACTCGCCGACGAAATTGAAATACATTGTAAGATACGAGTTTCCGATATTAATTTCGCGTCTACGCGCTCGCTGTTACCCGGCCAGTGTATCGAACGAGTTACGAGCCGTGCGTGTTTCTTACGCGAAATTGTTTTTCGAAGCAACGCCCGATAAATCATGCCGCGAAATTACGTCTTCGCGGCTCGTTCGACACTCTGTACGTTGCAATTCATCAAAATTTGATTTAATGTTGACGACCGAGGCGCATCAATTTTCGAGAGATTTTGATGCAAATTTAGGCGAAGATGGAAATGGTAACTAACTTCTGTATGCTAAATACAGAGTTGCACGGAATTACGACTAAATTACTCCATGAGTTATAATTACAAGATGATTCAATTACATCGTGCTCGATTACATTGTCATTGCAATTCATAATTCGAATCTGCCATTAAATTAAATTACGATGTAATTCGCAATTGCAACTGAAGCACGATTACAACGCGCAACTGAATAATGTAATTAAAAGACATAAACGTAAGATCGTAGTTCTGAAATTCTGTTACACACTTTATAATTCAATTACATTGATGATTATTACACGGTAATTGAATTACCGTGAAATGCAATCATTACCATGTAATTGAAGTAAAATGTAATTAGATTACGCGATTAAATTACAATGTCATTCAATTAGCGCAACTGTAGCTAAATATTAATTGCACGTTGCGTTGGTTGATTAATCTGTCTTCTTTGGAATTTCTTCAAATCAATATATGAACATACATAACTCAGTATATATGAATATATCATACGAATGATAATACGAAATTGATTAAAACAATTATGGAAAAACACGATGTATATAAATAGAGAAAATATTTAACTTTGTTACTATACTAATTATAATTTGCGAGATTTGTATTACGATGTTGAATATACCAATCGTTTACAGTCTAAGGCTCCAAGCATGGTTTAATACATTTTTTAATAAATAAAATTCAAGTTGATTTTCCTTTCCCATGACTGTTCTAACTTAGGATCAGGCTTGTACTTGTATTACATAATTCCAGCCAATTTTATCAGGAAGCGTTAGTAATCGGAAGTTACATAAATAAATTATACGATATAATCCTCTGAAATATTTTAATAACGACAAAATTTGTCTACCAATATATAAATATCAAATCAAACATTAGCAACAATGATAATACAGGTACGGCGAGTACGCGCGATAAAAAGCATTTTCCAATCAAACCGCTCTCAGTTGCGCGAACAAAAAGGTCATTTCTATTTAGGAAAATTAAATTACGTCCATTCCCAAGCTACTCGGTTTTAAATACCGCGTACGGAACGTTCGCCGCTAAAAATAAATGAAAACCACGCGGGCCTCTCCCTTCCCAGTGCTCAGGAGCTCGATTGTCAATTAAAAAAGACAGGGAACGTAGAGGGGAAAAAAGCAGCTCGCGCGTCGATTCCAATGGTTGTTGTGGACGGTGTTTTAGCCTCGAATCGAAATCAATAAGCCGATTATTGGTCGCACTGAACGGAGATTACGTTGCTTTGAATTGACACCCCGACACTAGCTACGTGCGCCGATTGAATTTCGCGGACTTTCGAGACGGCCGGACGTCCGCTCCAGTTCCTTTTTCCACGTCTGATAACGTGAAATCAACGCTCAATGTAATCCTCGTGGACACTCCGCGAAGAATCGACCTTTTGTGACGGCCTGGCCAAGTTTCCACCTATTGTGCCACCCGCGTTATTTGCTTACACGCAAGTGAACAATACCGAAGCAACGCCACCGGCGTGAAAAGAAAAATGGAGACGTTTGCAGGAAGAAGAAAACAACGCGACGGCTCTCTTTTTTTCAACGCCATCTGTCCGGTTTACGATAAACGAGAAACCGCTAACTAAGGCAGCGCCTAACCGCGATATAACCAAACTATACGATGGGATAAAGTTCGAATGGAGTTTGAACCGAGAGCATGATAATGTGAATACCTGATTTGCTTTTAATGTAAATTAGGAGAGATTAGAGGAGACTCGATTGGAGTTTCGTAGACGGTAGTAGATGGTAGTTTATAGCGTGCGAAGGATTAAATTGTTATATAGATTTTGAAATCTCTGTATGTATGTATATATAAGATGGAACAGATAATGCGAGCAAGTGTGAAAAGGGATATCGTAAACCTCGAATTTAAGTTAAATTAGGATAGATCAAGGAGTAGAGAAATGTATTAAGATAATACGCTATAATCGATATAACATGATTAGTATTTCGGCTAAAAAGATTAGATTATTATACGAGTATCGAAATTTGTGTATGTATACAAGATTGGAATTGATAATGTAAAGAAATGTAAATAAGAAGTATTGTAAACCTCGAATTTAAGTTAAACTACTTTTTAAATGGTTTGCTGAATCGATACACATGACAGGAACCTCGTTGGAGAAATGTCATATAAGAAAGGTTAGAAGGAGCACAACTGACGACCTTGTCGAACGAAGTTAACAATATGCTGCCAAATTTCGGTTAAATCTCGCGTGCAAAACAAAGCAAATCCGACGCGTAATGGATCACCGTAAGCATTGTGAGTATTTACCTGACTTTTAAACAGAGGACGCTGAGCCGATACATCATTTGCCATCATATGGATTTTGGCAGTTACATGCTCGCACAGAAACAACAATGGGGCAAACGGTAGGACGTATGCCTCACTCATGGATCGATTTATTGGAGGAAAAGGATCGTGTTTTGTATTGGAGTGGCGAGGTGCTATCGAGAGTAACCGACAACGTAAATCAAGAAGAATCGTTTCTGATCGACTACGGTAATGAGAGCATCGACAAAAAGGTCGACTCGTGGATGGAATCGAATCAAGCGCGGATCGACAGGATTTTCAGTAAACACCCAGACTTGCCGGAAGCGTATAAAATAAAAATAGCGAACGAACTCGAGCAAGTAATTACGATTTTCATTTTTATTTCTACATATACCGTTCGACCGTGCAGTCGCGGCTGATTTTCACGATTACTTGTACAAAATCGCGGCCGATTTTCATATTCCTCTGTAAATGGTTCGTGTTCTCGTAGAATAAGCGACACGATATTTAAATCGTATACAGAGCGAGAAATACAGATATAATGTTGTATCGCGTCGGAGTATTAATGTGAATAACTGTAAACAGACGCGATAATTTCCGTGTTAATTTCAACAACTTCCTAGGGAATTTTATTGACCGTTCGGGCGAAGTAGTGGAATTTTATTCGTAACGCAAGTAAAATACCAAATATGACAAAATAATGTTGTATAATTGCGTCTAGATAACGGGAGAGTTGACGATGCAAATGAGAAACGACTATTACCATGGCTACAAGGACATTGTGAAGTTTACGAAGAAAGTAGATTCGCTAGGAGAAAGACAGCGTAGGGTACATGCGAAGATTCAGAACCTCGAGAACACTTGCCACGGGAGCGTGAAAGAATTTCGAAGAAAATTCGGCCCGCTCCGAGCGAAAACGTTCAAGAACCTTAGAATAGGGGAGAAGATGATATTCCAAGACAAGAAACTGAAGTCACAGTTCGCTAAACGGGTATGCAAACTTTCATTTCGGTTCTATTATTGTTCTTTCCGAACAACGATAATTCTATCATTCTTCTCGCTGCTGTAATTAGGTGCACGATATCGATCATAAGAACGTGGAAGAGTGTGCCAAGTGTATCGATAAATTAATAAAGATCATTGAAAAAGCGGCGCTTACACAACAATGATGATAATAAAACGGTAAATAAATGATAACAAAAATGCGGATTAATTTAGCGGACTTAGGTATAAGATAACATTGTAAAAATAACGAAATCGGGACAAATAAATGTAAAACGAACAAAATGAAGACAAATGTAAAACTGGCAGAGTGAACACAAATAAATGTAAAATAAACAAAATGGAGACAAATAAACGTAATTATACATATACATATACATATATATATTTATTTATTTATTTATATATAATTATATATGATATCGACGATGACATAAACATGCCCGTATCATCGATTCTTGTTTCATATTGTATTAGCTATACGTAGACAATAGACGATCGATACGATCTCAAATTACTGGCAGCGTTTCCGCTATCATGCGTATTAAGTCATCCTCCACTCCTTCCGTTCGTTGCATTAGGAAACGTCACATTTCTCACCGAGCGCAAATTTGCATTAATTGACTTTTGGCAACAAGAGAATCGAATTCCCTAAATGATTATCTGACAGATGAAATATATCAAAAAAGGTACCACGGTAATTATTGTTACGCGTCACAAAAACCATCTAAGAAAGATCGATTGTCGAAAGATCATTTATACTTTGAACTTGCTTATGCATCATATTTCCATGTGTCTGTAGAGGAACTAATATGAACGTGATAGGCGATGATCTAGAGTCTAGTTCTAGATTCTAGGCAGAGAAAACAAACAATTCCCCTAGGAACAGGGTTGATAAGCTTAGGCTTCCATAACATACATACAATTGTAAGTTTATTTGACATGTCGACAGCTTATTGCACGAATATTGTATGTTTCTGCACTTTCAGTATTTTCAAGAAAAACGGTTTGAAGAATTCAATAGTACTTTGTAATTAAAGGAATTCTGCATTGTATTCGTCTTTATGAATGCCATTACGAAATTGATTGTCATGCGCCGATCGTCTTTAGGAACACAAAATGACGAGAGCGAATCATAGTTCTTGAAAATATCTCTACACACATTAAATATGATAAAGAAATATATTATTCGTGACAAATTCACGAAGTAGATATAAACGTGATTTTTATACAACATGAAGAAACAGCAAATAATTATTTGTCGCGTGTAAAAACTCTGCCAAATGTGGGCATACGATATTTATGCGGTAAACCGTCGATATTGTAAATCGGCGAATAAATCGATTCGCTACTCATTAATAAATCTTTTGAAATGATTAAAATGGAACGGATATCATCTAAAATGAATATTGACTATTAAAATAAAATGAATACGGAATAAAATATTCTGGATAATAAAAACGACTAGATAACGTTGTAGAATAAAAAATGCGCAACTAAATGTACGATGACGTATTATCATTTCTACAAATACGTAATCCAATGCAATCCACAGGATAAAACGTATAAAACTACAGTACTAGTTAACCTGTCAACTGAGACATATACCCCAGTTAAATTATTAGCACAACTATTTTCTTATATTTGCTGTTAAATGTACGTATAAATCTACCTACATTTGATAAATTTAAAAACGATTCGCAACTCGTTTATTTATGAATTGATATATACATACCTTCTAATATCAAAAAATTTCATGAAATATAATTTATTCTAGATAGTAGGTTAGAATATAGATATAATATAATTTACGCCAGGTAATAATACTTTGAAAATATACGAGGAAACAATAAAGGGAATAAAAGGAGAGAACAATATTGAAATATCAATGACATCAATGCTGTTCGGATAGACTCTTATGGAGACACTCGCTACCAGGGGAGCAGGATGCACAAGATGGTTACATTTGCAGGGCTGTACTTGAGCATCTTTGTACGAATGTCTATCGGTAATTAGAGAAACTTCTGCTATATGTTTATATAGGAAATTCATATGTTTAACCCTTTTACTGCTGAAACCGTAATAACACGTTTTGTGAAATACGCGTTCGCTATGTTGCGCTCGTGAACTTACAGATTCCATGTAGCGTACTATTAATCGAGTTTTTCTCGCGAGTATTACAAATCATTTAACGTCTGTTCGAACTAATTTCGTGCGAGAAAAGTGATTTTCAATTCCAAGATATCTGGATATTGATATTTACATATCGCCTAAAGTAAAAATTATATTAAATTAAACTCAATTAATAATTGCAAAATTTATTCAGTCCAGAGCATCTTGTCGTAGGAATATATACGTATTTAGTATTCAACAATACCGAAATAGTTAAACGCTACTAACCATAAGCGAAAAACTTATGTGTTAATAATGCGTTTGAAGTGTACTGCTTTCTAAAGATTGTAACGAAAACTTGCCATAGCTCCAGTAAAATTATCAATGGTGACTGACTGAAATAGTTACATACCTGAGCAGAATTCGCGCGGGAATCTTCGACTAGACCTAGCATTCGAAGTCCACATCCTGACGGTCGTCAGGCACCATGCATCTTCCCCTTGTCAAGCATCGCCGAAAACCGTCGTGTTTGGAGCACTTTTACATGAGCTACTTTTTTACACTTTACACGAATGACACACTATTGCTAAAACCACGACGCCGCGGTAGCAACGACGGTCGCTAACAACCGGACACTATCAGGAAATCAGAAGACTCGAGGAGTCATTTCTTCTTCACCATCGAAGTTGTATCTGGCTCCATCTGTGAACAAGAGCTTTAATCATTACTTGTACAAGAGAATCGATGAAAAAAAACTCCATTGCCATTCTATGATATTAAAAATTAAATGATATTAAAAATCACGGATAATTTACAATAAGTTTTAATAATTATGATAATTTTTATATTAATCTATATAAAAAAAATACTATATATATCGTACTTATATTAATTTAGTCTAGAATTCTATTTCTCTTAAAAGCATTTCATTTAAAAATAAATAAATGAAATTAATACTTTTGAGAGAAAAATAAATATATTTCTAGTGTTCAGAAAAATAACCACGTTTCACACAACCTTCAATAGCCGTGATCGTCTAGTGGTTAGGACCCTACGTTGTGGCCGTAGTAACCCAGGTTCGAATCCTGGTCACGGCAATGTGGAGAACATTGTCACGGTGAAGGTTTTTTTTTATATATTTCCTTTCATCGATTATAACACTTTATATGTATTCGTTCAGCAGAAATAATTTTCTATAATTTTAATTTTTTATAATATTTTTAGTACTTTAATATGTTTTTTCAAATATAATGTGATGAAATACAAACTTGAGAAGATGATAACTTTTGCGATAAACAGTAATAAATTGAACAAAGAAAAAGATAATATCATATAAAAATATTACATGAAAGTATGCATGTTATATGAATCATCATTACTCAATTGTTTAAGATCTGATGTAATTCCTACAACTGTGTATATTAATGTAAGCATTTATGTTATGAAAAAGGAAAAGAATTGTTCATAAAACGTCAGCAAATTTTCTGTTGCAAAATCAATAAATTTCAGGTAAAATCACATCAGATTCCAGTGCATAATTTGCGCTTCAAAGCACTTTAAAGCTTATTGCAATTGAATTCTTTGATGTGTCCAAATTGTTTACGTGTAACATGAAGTACTATAGCTATACTATAATATCATTAATCTTTATTTTATATCATATTGTAGTGTATACACGTGATGTCTCTTGTACTAAAATTCACAATTTACAACCATTTACATCAATAAAGTTCAATTATTCTAGTGCGTACCATGGCTATAAAGGTAATGCCTTAAGAAAAGTATTACATTGTATATATTAATTTGCTTTGTTAGATTACAATATACGTTCTGGAAGGCAATTGAAGGAAATTGATTTGAGTACCAATTCCAAAGCGCTGACTGAACAAAAGCAGCGAGATTCACGTGGTGTATCAGGCTCTAATCGACATCTTAAACTAGGTAATTGCAATAAGAAAACTAAAAGTAATTATTAACGTATATCAATATATTAATAATCCTCAGGCGATGCTCACCAAGTTGCAAACTATTTTCTCACTGGAGGACCATTAAAAGGTCATGCACATTTCGTAAGAGATTGTGATTCAGATAATGATGACAATGATACAGAAAAAACAAGTAATCCTACTATTAAGACTAATACAGATTTACTTATAAATGAACAAGATTCAAACACAACTTCATCCGATCCTATTGTTGGGGCTCCTATACCACATATTCCTCGATTACCACATATTCCTCCAGTACCGCATATTCCTCCATTACCTATTCCTCCGCATTTAAATTCCATTATACATCCAGCTTTAAATACAATAAGTAGATTACCACATGTGCTAGGGAATAATTTTTTACAATCTGTATTACACCCTGATTTACATTCACATATCAACACATTACATGATATTCCTAGTACATTAGTAAAAACAGTTAGCGGGCCAGTGAGTGAGTTAATAAATGCCAGATCAGACCTCCAAGATATGTTGCATCCAAATGGATCGTTTCTTAGAAGTATCAATGAAGTAAGTAATATGAAATGTAATGTAATGTAATTCATATATTTTTGTAATTCTATTTAATACTTATATTTAATAAATTTGAGGCACGAGAAAATAGAAAAGCAAGGAAAAATCTGAAGAACAATTTAGTGTTTCCAATTGGACAACCACCTATCGTAGGATTAGCTCAACCAAATTCCCACAAGAATGTACGTACTACTTTGTTACAAGCGCTAATAAACTTGGGCAAATTCTATCATATGTATATTAAATTTATAGATTCCACTATCGAGTATGATGGAACCACATCTTCCAGTATCTCATCCTCCCCCTAGTGGTTATATAGTGCACTATGTGCCACACAATACAGAAACAGCATTACAGTCTCCAACTGGTTCATCGAAGTAATCACCTTCTAATTCTAAGAATAATAATTTGAATATTCAAAACGAACGAACAAATTCCTTTGATAGTAAAGTACCAAGATGTAAATGAAAACAATTAACACGACTATCAGGATTACAAAATAACGATGAATAATAAAAGAATTTAACAAAAGTTTTAAGATATTTGTATGTATGAATGCATTCAGTTTAAAACTTCCCTTTAAAAGGTTTGTACAATTTGTAATATATTTTTGTACATGAGAATAATTCCCGTTTCAACACAAAAATATACATAAGTAACAAATATTTTTATGTTCTAGTGATATTATATATCTTTATCATCTTCTCCCCTTTCCTTTTCCTTTCTTTGACGATGAACTTGATGGCTGAGAAGATTGTTCACCACTGGATTGCTTTCCTTGTCGAGTTTTTAACTTTGGAATGGTCGTGCCCACATATGCCAAAACCGAATCTCTAGTGGGAAATTCTGATTTTACAGGAGTACCATCGTCATTTTTGAGTTGTACGCGAATACGTCCGCGAAATAATAATTCTTTGCTACGTTCTCGTGGATGTCGTTTGTTTTCTACTCCAACGTTGAAACCAGCTGCTACCAAAACATCACGAATTTCTTGATACGTTGGATTTTCCACACATTTGTCTTTTGGAAGTTTCCGACCCCCTGCTAGAGTTCTCTTACTATTTAGGTATACCGGATAGATACAAATCCATCTACAACAAATTATTATACAGCTGTCAGTTTCATGTCAGAGAGGTTATGCAGCTGACTGTACTCGTATACATATATAATAAATAAAGCATATTAACGTAAATTCAGTTATTTAAATATTTCTATAGAAAGTAAAATACCAAGTGATACGATAAATGCTTCAATGCCTTAATAAATATACCTTTCACGATCGCTGTGCTTCTTTAGTGGGTTCCATGCGAGCGCCATATTTGATGTTATCGATAGTTACATGGAATAATCGGTACTATTAATTCCAACCCTAATTTTTATAAAATAAAGTAACTATTTAGTATAAAATACTAAATAACAAGAATATTAATATATAATGAGAATAAAATTAAATGTACCAAAAAGTAAAAATAAAATTAAATCAACGTGGGCTCGTCCGGGATTTGAACCCGGGACCTCTCGCACCCGAAGCGAGAATCATACCCCTAGACCAACGAGCCATGTAACAATTACGTTTTGATATGTTAATAATAAGGAAATAGAATTAGTTAATATTAAAATATATTTAAAAATGTTAAAAATTGTGTAACTATTTCTATATAAACATTCTCATTAATAATTCCCGTGGAAAAGATCACTTTTGAAATAATTTACGTACTAAAATATTAACTGAATATGATACTCAACATAGTACAATTCTTAAAGAGCGATACCTTATCAGTATATGGAAATCATGAATAATTAAGAAATATTTAAACTCCAATGTTTTATTCCTGAATGAACGATAAATATCGCTTATCACTCAATGTTTACCATTTTGAACTATGACCACATTGATCGATTTTCGGATTTCGATTCGCATTTATCCCCATTAGATTTCGTGAATTCCGATTTTATATTTGCTAGAACAACATTTACGTATCAGTGCAAATTCCATTCGGCTAAAATGTAACAATATTTTCGTGATACATGTGTATTCGTATCTTTATACAATTCTTACATAATATTCTTAAACGATATCTTTCATTACATATGAATGTAAATGTAATTGATAAAAAAAAAGTATGAGATCCATTAATAGAAATACTACAGTAATTAATTAGTGTGTGCAAAATATTAACGTTACATGAAAGGAGGAACTAACTCTCTGCAAGCAGTTTCAACTTTCACTGTACTGATTACGTGATTAATAAGCAATTATCCCATATAATGGTGAAAGTATACTCTGCATGGTTTACTTTCGCATAGATAGCAAAAGATAATAAGATCATTGTGCGAATACATACATGAATCTTCATTTACAGCGACTGAAAGTAGAAGGAGTACGCTGATGAAAGGAAGAGAATTAGGTCACACGGAACATAAGTACGCATATTTCAAATATTTCTAGAGAGAAACAATGAAATAAATAAATAAATTGTAGTGGAATGAACGATGTACAACAAGTTATATGAATAATTTATAATAACAAAAGTAAAAACCACATAAACTTTCTCGAATACTTGTCTTTTTAACCACAAGTATAGTTATAATTATACTTCCTCTACTGTTAATGTTCTAAATTTTTCGCATCCTAAAATTAAAATTTGGCTACTTGCCTGTACGTGCCAATCCATCGCTGTCAATTTCTAATTGATAATTAAATCTAATTTCGCATTGCATTTTTGCACGACTTTTTCTTTTTGCGTACATATAATAATTATCAATTAACGATCAATTAATAATAATCGTAAAAGTGTTTAAATATTTAAAGAAATTTAAAAAAAATTCACTTTTATAAAAAAGAAATGAAAACAATATTTCTCAGAGTGGAATTGTTTTTCGATATGCAGAAAGAAATGAAGGTTCTCGTCGCAATTGGTATGTGTCACATTTGAGACGTTTGCATCAGAAAATAAAAAAAGATGGAATGCCTCAAGTAGGTCAATTAATTGCATCGAAGCATCATAGATTTTCTTTAATTTATTTGATTATAGGTCAGTATGTCCAGAAACTACAGATTCCGAGGACAACGACGAAAGTTCGTCAGAGTGAGTACATAATTAATTCGTATAAGGATAGTCCGAGCAATCCTACGATCTTGATTTAATATTTTACTATTTCGTTAATATAATACTTATAATACTATAGAAGATTATAGAAAGAGAAAGCTTGATAATATGTTCATATGCATTTTATAGTTCATATCGAGCAATAATCCAACCGATTAATATTTTCCTGTAAAAATAATGTCAGGCTGCTGTGTCAAACGATATTCGTTACAGTTGTTATCGCGTTTCGATTTCTCACCTTTATATTTGCCTGTGATAGAAAACTTGTAACTGATAACCCATAATAGAAGATCCTAGTATCGCTAAGTGTATCGTTAACAACTTGCTGGCAACGAGTCATATAGCATCTTCATGTAAAAATTGCAATGTTGTTACTACCTTGTCACTTAAAAGGTACATATATCTGTTGATTTTTAAGTTTGTTCGTGTTTAAACATCGTAATCCGCATTTTTAAGAATTGTCTATTCGAAGATCTTAAAAATCTCTACTTATAAATTCTACATTTACAGATTCTACTTATAAATTGTTCATTTCAATAAGATTTGAATATTCAATTGAATTTAATTTATTCTTTACATAATATTCCGTCACATAAACGTACAAAGTACAGACTTCGTACTTCTTATCCACGATGAAAAGCGGAATCTGTTACGTATGTGTATAATTACAATTTTATCATTTTCTGGTCGTTCTCAACGGTATACGCAAATAATTCAGATATACTATCATTGAAAGGAAGAAAGAATAACGATGATCCGAAAATTAACGAAGTAAATGTTTATACCCTCTATCCAACAAGTGTCCATTACGAGAAATAAGAATTTCACGCTTTATCGATCCAACTGCACGAATTATAAAAACGCGTTATTACCATCCTTTCACCATTACATATATAATACCGTTTGAATTTCTATAAATTTATATCGGTATTTTAAATTATCAAGTTATTATTTACAAATGTAAGAAACAGCAATTTAATGATTTGCTACGGTAGATTTCGTAACAGGTGGAAATTTCATATCCTTCGGGCCTGGATCAGTCTTGAAAAAAACTTAGCGACCTTAAGACCAATTTCTACGATGACGACGTTGTAATAATCGAGCAAGCGCACACAGGTTGCTTTAGCTACATACTGGCGCGTACGTCAGTCACGTTTGCGATCTATCCGTGCTTGGTGGGATCGATTTCACCGAACAAAATTGATTTCAAAAGGAAACGTTCTTCATTTTCTACGCGACAGAAACAGACAGTGTTTGTTGTCAAGTGAACTATCATTCCCTCCAAATTATGATCAATCGTTATTCTTGAGTTTCATCGAGTTTCGTCGTAAAATTTGAATCGTATTAATCACCAATGGGAACCTTGCATTCGAAGGATATGCGTGATGGAGTACGTCGCAGAATGTGAGTGACGATATTATGTTCTCGAGGATGTTGAGTTATTCAATTGCGAAAAACCAGATGTTGACGAGTATATAATATTTTACTTAACGACAGGATGTTTCTTCCAGCGGTAGAAATGCCGTTCGGTAATGACGAAAAGAACGTTACTAAATACGTATGTTCGATTATGATAATAAGTCGCGTCGTATGAGTGAATTAAGTATGGGAAGCATTTATATCGTTAGTCCTTCATCGGTGGGAAAATTAATGGTAAATAAAGCCGTTCCGCTGGACATAATTCGAGACAAAACAAAGATATGCAAAACACTGATTGCACATTGTTTTCGCTGTATGTTTACAAGAGATATTGTTGCAATTGTGATTGCTAAGTCATATAAATTTTAACCGATTCGTTTATTCGCATATCGAATTAAAAAAGAAACTTGATACGGAGGAAAGCGCGGATATCAAAAATAAACCACCGAAACAGAAAGAAATGTAAAACACAAGTCTTATATTTTTGTTCCGTGAGTAAATAAATGATACGGATATTATCGGATGTCGAAGCAATTAAATGAATTCTGAGATGATGATTTCTTGAAAACATTGATGTGTCACGATTTTATAATTTACCGCTTATGGAAGTCCACAGAAAGGTTCGCTGATCACGCTTATTTTTATTGTGACATGTGCATCTTTTGTTTTATCATGCGATTTTACGAGTTCTCTCTTATCGGAACACACGAGCAATTACTACGTTTAATATCACTTGCGTGATAATGATGTTTCATCGGTTTCAAGAAACGTATAAATACTTTACGTAAACATTAGATTTTGCAATTGTAACTTGTAGGCTGAAATTTTCCAATATCGTAAATATTTCAATGACATGTTATGCGATGACAGGTTACCGACCTACGTCGTACATGTGTGCACGACTGAAATTAACATTTGGTCAATTACTGTGACGTAAAAAGTCAAATAAGTATGCTATCAATTTCGTTTTTACTTTTTGCAATAGAGACATTCACGAATTGAACATCAAAATGTGAGAAATATCGTGATGAAAGCATACATAACATTGCCTACAATTTCATAACACATAGTCAGTTCGCTAGAAATATTATCTTTAATAGAGGAACACAAATTTATATAAAATTATAAAATACAAAAGGCAACATATATACGTATACTAATATTTTTCGAAATTAAAAATAAATGGATAAAAATATATGAGGTACAATCGCGTAAAATTACATGCCAATCCTGATACAGTCATTATATAAGAAAATATCTTTTTTTATTTCAAAACATTAATAGTCGGTCATACGATGTAATGTAGATAGATTTTTGAGCCAATGACAATTTTTTGAGATAAATATTTACAAAAATGAACTGATGATCACGTGACATACATATACTATTAAGTTATCGATATAACGTGAAGGTTATACGAGTTGCGCGGTCCAACCTCGTTCTTAGCAATCGATACAACAGTTTATCGAGAGATGTTTGGTCGAATCGGTGGCAATTCATACGGAAATCTCGAATATGTCGTGGAAGCATTTGCTCAGGCGGTTAGAATGTCAATTTGCTAGCTTTTCCCGTCAGTCGAGTCACTTACGTTATGCGACTCGAAACCTTGAACCAGAGTGTAGGTACGTTCAGATTATCGACAGGTAAAAACCGACATTTTGAACGTTCAACAGACTACATAAGTCTATATAGTTGTGGTTATTACTATTATTATTACCATTAAATATCGTACCATGTGCAAATCCTTAACAAAGTAATTTACCAGGCGCGTGCGTGTTTTAAATATCGCAAAAGGTGGTTTAGACGTGTACCGATCGATGGTTTGCTCTTCAATCTCCGCATTGGTTTGCACCATTTAATATTGAAATTAATTATTTAACTTCATAGGATATGTACACAATCATCGTTTTTATTCCAGTATTTTCAGTGTCAGGAATTATACGGAAATAGTGGGGAAAAAGTGTTCTTTGGTTTCTAGAACCGTAGTGGTCAGAGATTTCGGGCAGTTGTGTAACGTATACTTTTGTGAACGAGGATTATTTGATAGTATGTAATAATGGTGATAATGTAAAAATGTTCCGTTCGAAATCTAGGCAAAAAGAATTTAGTAATATGTATTTAGTGTAGAATTTATTGCTATTGCTCGTTTTATTTAAGTAAAAACCATGTTACTAATGTTTGCACAATCTGTTTCAATTTGTTTCGCTGTAACAATATTTCCTCTATTCTAAGATATTCCTAATATGTTTATTATAATTATTATAATTTGCAGTAGATATAGAGTAGACATTACAATTACTTAATTTTTCTATTAGATATTCATGATGTAATTCATGGCCAGCAAACAAAACGCGAACAATTTTCGTTCGATGGGCGAAGTCGCGCGACTGCGCGATACCCGCGATTGCGCTAAACTAGTTATATGTTCAGTGACGTAGCAAGTGTACCGTGTTCATGTATACTCCCATTTTCTTATCTCGACCAAGTTCCAACAAAACAGACACGATCTGATAGCAAAAACCGCATCTGTGATCAACAATTTATATTTAAGCGAAAATACATAAAAATTCCTCGAAAGAAAAACTTTATTGCACTATACCGACGATTCGCCCCTACGATAAACTCTCGATGAAAAACTTATCATTGCCCGACTGTAAACACTCATTACTCCAGAAAATCGTATTAATAAGTTAAATTACGAATGCAATCTCGAAATAAAAAAGAGGCGCAATCAGATTCGATTATTGGCTCATGTGATAGATACGTGACTGAGGTTCGCTCCCCGCACCCTAACCTCACCTCGTCGCAACGCTACTCTCTTCTACTGGTCGTACCCAGTAGTTCTACCGTACCGACATCCCTCCTCAATCAGCTTTAAACTTCGCTCGTTATTTCCAGGCTCCAAAGCTCCAGTACTCATTTAGCGTGTGACAGCAAATCTTCGACGATGTCGAGCCTTCAAAGGGATCAACTTGGCCAGCGGGGACAGGGCGATGTCGTCTGTTCTAGTTTATTACGTGGTATTGACCATCTAAAAAATCCCCAGTTGAATAAGGTAAGCTAACGTTACGTGTTGCGATTTAACGTACAATAGCGGTATACGATGCCGACAGAATCGCTGACAGTTTGACATCTAATATCGCGTTTCGTGCTTTTTGAATGCACTTCATTGAAAAGAAGAAACGTACATTATATATTATACAGATCGTGGATTTCTATGCATTTGGGTTATATTTAAAAGTAGAGTATTCGTTATAATTTGTAATTTTTATAGTAAAGATAGCGCTAATCTTTACTTATGTTTATGAATTCGCATAACAATTTGAGATTACATCTCATTAGCGTGGAGAAAAAGCGACGACTGACTATTGTTTACTGCAACGGTATCCAAGGCATTTGCTCTTCTATCGAACCGAAAACTTTCCTATGTTAATCCGTGAAAATAACCTGTACGTTGTAGCTGTTTTTTGGCGCGAAATTTGCATTTGACATTTGCACCTTTAACAGTCATCGTTCGGTTGGACAGTAGCGGAAAGCTTTCTGTTGTTTTATTCAATATGTGCGTATATTTTACCTCTATTATACTAGTTATATCGTGATCGTTTGCTTCTTAACAAAATCTGTGAAAATTACAAATTCATCGTTCATATACACATATCTGGAGGTTGATGCATAATTGCATAAATTTAAATAATACGTAACATAATAAATAACATAATGACGTAGACATTTCTTTATACTCGGGACAAAAAATTCGGGTTACATAGAACTAAGTGCTATAGTAATTTATGAATGAAAAGATCTTCAGTTAATTCCTATTCTGTCGTACTACGAATGACCTACGAAGTGTCATACATATCGTCACTCTGTGATGAAATTTTGACACAGTTTATAAGATATTTTGCACCATTTCACAATTTGGCCTTTATCAAACATTTGTATATTTTGAGACAGCGAATTGTCATTTTACATTACTTTTTTATTACTTTAATTATTACTATATAATATATTTAATAATTTAATTCCATTAATTTTATTTTACTTTTATATTACTCGTTATTTAATTTTAATATATTAATATCGGAAATGAAATTATAATGACACTTTGATATCTTGAAGAAGAACTTTACCTTTAGCTAGTAAGAATCGTGCAGCAATATAGATACACGGAGGTGCATAAAATGAAAGAATGTGAGTATGAAAGAATTATTAATTAATATTTAGAATGAAAATAAGGGAAATATAAAAAATATTCGTTAGGAGGATAATTATGCGGTTACGTTCGATAGGTCACGTAGCCGGTGCGATTCCATGAAATTCACTTTCACGGCACACATACTTAAGAAACGGAACAAACCGTGGTACGACAACCTGAGGATGATGAAACGGACACTTCTTATGTATATGATAAAACGCCGTTATCGTTATCACAATTTTTATACATGACTTTATGTTCTTATAGAACCCGTTCATTTAAATTAATCTATACCTATAGGAAGACGCCAACAAATTCGACTAAACATTTAAAAAACAGTTGACGAATAGAGGAAAAAATACGTGTATCCCCTTTTCATACGTTTATAGATATAGCTATATAAATAAATATTATTTTGGATACTAGTTTCACGATTAATGGCTAAAAGTCGAGGAAATATTTTGTATAAATAAAGTTTCTCGAGTTGTACAAATCTAGAAGTACCAAAAATCAGAGAATCAAAATGAGAATCTTACCTAAGCTTAAGAGTATAGCATTTTACAACTGCGATGTTGCAAATTGTACGAAACTGATTCTTAAACTTTGAAACGTGATTAAAAATGAGGCGCGATTCGTAGTAGCGTTGACCAAACTAAAATAATTTTCTGCGTGACTGTGCAAATTGTACTGTACGTCGCTGTTCCGGAAACATTCGCTTGCGATTACGAAATTTACTGGGAATTTCACGGTTAACAGCCGTTCTCCGAAGGTTACCGTTTAAGGAGTAACGCGTATCTTCCTATGGAAATTCGAGTTGTGTCTTTTTCCCGTGACTTGTAAATCTCTTATTATCGTCTACAATATCTGAGTAATCAATAGCGAATTTAAGTCTATATAATAGACGACTGCGTTCCATTTTGTGAAAGATTATTATTATTATTTATTATTATTATTATTTCAATATTTACGTGTCGAATAAAAAAATTAGCAGGTTTTTAACGCAATGCGATGATCAGAAATGATGAAATTTTGATGAAACGACAAATATTTTGTTAGAAACCTAACCAGTTAGGAATAATTATTTTAATATTTAACTTGGATTTATTAGTCAAATGAAAGAGTAGGAATGGCTGCGTTATAAAAAAAAGACAAGAGTGGTTCCACTATAAATAGTTCCAGTGTCTAGTGGGCTAAAGATCAAAAAGTTACACACGAACAACTTTACCAATCTAGAATCACTTTCTAAACATCTGATATTTACTAGTTTAAAACTAGTTTTAAAATACGCTCTATTAACTCTTTATAGTCGAATGTTCTTTTACCTATAGAAGTTAAGTGCAATTTTTCGTCTGGAAAGTATGACGGATATTAATTGCCATAAATAGCAAGTAACGATATAATGATAGGATATAATAAGAAGAGAGATAAGATTAATACAATATAGATATATAGATATAAAACTTGAAGTTGTATGACATCAGATATGATTAAGAATGAATCATTGTAAATAACTAATCGAACTGGGTGGGTCGTACTTGATGATACAAATAAAAAGGAAATTTCTGTGAAAGTCTCAAGAAGTTTTATCTTGAGAGTTTTCAAATAAACATTTTACGATTAGAGTTTTATTTTCCAGAGAAATTAATTTCGAAAATTTAATCGTTACACGTATGCTCTTACCTCGATCTTAAAGGTTTAACGTTCGAGGAATTAAAGATATAAACTTTGTTAAAGTCCAAAGTATAAATCTATACAGAGTATATATTATTCTAATATTAGAGTGTATTTTCTGAATATTTCTGTATTGACAGATAATTTATCTATCAACTCAAATGTTTGTTCGCCTTTGATGTAACAAAAATTCAAATATAGTCGCTCCAAGATTTACATATATATATACATTGTATGAATTCTTCGACGATTAAACTTCCACGTAGCTTTCATCCACTCGCATTCAAAGACGATCTCAATAGCTGGCACTAGTAAAATTCCACTAATAAATCTCTCAATTTACCTACGATTTATTGGCCTTGACCATAGTTTCAAATTTATAATAAATTTGCTCTGTTATTCATCCGAGAATGAACTCGAGAAAACGTTCGTGCTGTCGAAGAGTTGGAAAACTCCAGTCGACGATATCTTACAATACTACCTCCCCTTGTTCCCCTACATTTTTTTGTGTAATTATGCAAAAAAATGCACACATCACGCGACTATTGAAACAAGCTGTCACGAATCAGCTGATAGGAATGATTATACACCGACGATGGTATTGTTTCATATTTATATGCTACTGTTTCTTTGTCAGGCTCGAGTCTTAGATATTCCAAGGATTTACTATTATTTAATCGAACATTGATTTAATTTAATTGCAAAGTAGATTAAATATTAAATAGAAATAAGACTCGACTGAGATATTCACTCGTTGAGACAAACGAGTTCACATTAAATATTCCGTGTTTTCTTATTATTTAGAATTGTTCAAACATCAAACGTTACGTGAAATTCGTTTCGTTCAAATATTGACAAATTTACCACCTTCACTTATTTTCAATTAAGCAATGATCGGTAAAATGGAATATTCTTACAAAAAATTCACATAAATTTCTACACGATTTATAGTTACAACGACCGATCGTTCTTTTGTATTATTATATTATTATTTTCATATTAATTTCATGTTACGTATTACGTATCATCTATGTACTGATATCTTAATATTTACGAATTAATATTTGGAAAGTAAAGAAGTACAGATAGTTAAATAGATAAATAAATATATATCGTACACTATTAGTTAACATTTACACGAGAGTTTAGTTTTTAACGTTGCAATGTTAACTCGTTGAGTATACTACGCCCTTACAACAAGGGCGCACCTGGATTATGCGTGATACGCATTGGAGCAAGTATTATGATTCTTGCGGTAGGTCGTGACTCGTTTCGTAACCAAAGGCTTCCAGAGTTGCGTATCGATCGTTTGCTAGCCGGTACAACTCCTGGCAACCGTTTCCATCGTGGATTTGTTAGTCATGGGACTCGAGGATCCCGTGGATAGCTCGTAGGAACAATGGACACGGATTGGTGGGACCTCGTGCCAGACTTTCACAGAACCGCGCGTATTCCTGAACCTCTGCTTGCTCTGGATGGAAGGGTATTTGTCATCTATTCCGAATTATCCTATTTTATTCTGCAATTTTTATCGAATTGTTCGCTCGTTCTATGACGTTCGTGTTTTTAATTTATCGAATTTATTTGAAACATTCTTTTCCTCTAATATTCATGCAATAATCGACAGATTTCAACGAAACTAGATAGGATTCTTTTCCTTCTTTTACCACAATACCAGAAGCTTTCTGCGGTTACCTGCTTACCGATATTCGAATCCATCATCGAGGCAACGTTTCGTGGTGTTCTTATGACATAACATCTATCTATATCGTCTTCTCGGTGTTTCACGTACTTTACGGATTCCGAACATTTAATCGCATCAATTATTTCAGCAATAAGTAGAGCGACTTAGATCCTTAGATTTAGTAATTCGTGTCGTACTCGCAACAGCCTTCTGATTCGAATATACTGTGTTTTCATCAAGTCGAACAATGCGATCGATCGACAAGGTATTAACAATCATTCTCTTTTGGAAAATATTTCCATCTTTCGTCAAACTTTGCATTGGCATAGTGAACCATCGCGAAGCTAAACATTTTGCCTGTAAGTTGCATACACAAAGTACTCTGTAGACACTTTCTGGTTTCCAAGCAAGCGGCAAAGCGTCAAAGATCAATCGCGAAATGTCATCGGACGTAAATCTGGAAATATTTGCATACTGTGAATCTTCCGACACCTCTTTTTTCCTCCGGAGTCAACATTTTTCATTTCGATTCGCAAACACGCGATAAGATAAGATAAGGAGAGATCTCGAAAGATTTTAGTCTTTATTCAACATCGAAAATCGCTTTCCTTGATCTCGAAAGGTTCTCCATTCTCCAACTTTCGTGCCTTTGCTCGATGCATCGGTCCGTTGCGAAATTTCGAAAGTTCCTTTCTGGTTTAATGGACCGTCAATTGCATAAGGATTGTCGTTTCGTTTATTCGACTTCGGAGAAAAGATCGGTTATTTTAAGTAACGTAACGAGATTTTGCCGATTACTTATGCAGCGAGTTGTCAACAACGATCAAAATTGTCAGATGCGTAATTAGAAGTCAATCACGAAATCACAACTAACTTGGTCATGTTTAGATATTTTCTACTAATTCAAATAATTCAAAAATGGAAGACAATCAGAAGTACGACACTTACAGATATTTTTCTCAAATTCAAATTTTTATGAGAACAAACGAAGAAATAGAAGCTGACTAATGATTTGCCTTACCTTCTGGATTTTTCGATTTTTTAATTTCTGCATATTACGTGCATCCTGTGTATTCTTGTACTGTCCAATTTCCTATGATCAAAACAATCAAATAAATATCCCAATAATTCCAATCTAGTAATAAATAGAAACTTAGTAGGGACTAAGCATCCTTCTGTTTTCTTTTTTCTCTTTTTTAACGAAAGATTCCATTGACGCTCCTTTGGATTCGAGACTAACCGGATATCGCAGGGTCAAAGCACTCTGAACGTATAGTATTTTTCCATCGACAACTGGGGTCGTTGATAATGCTTCGAACGTACCAACTAGACCAACAATCGACTACGTCAGTTCACTTTTATTAATTACAATAGGGGTCGAGGATGAAGAACGTACACGTCCCCTTCTTTGTTTCGTTTTGTTACGAATCAATAGCGAGCTTCAACTTTTCAAGCCGATAATTCTAAACATCGAACCAGCGATCGAACGTCATATTTCGTAAAACTTACGTAAAACTGTTTTACATTGCAAATAGACGTTTTAAATTTGCCCTCTGCTTCGCGACATACGCTGTTTTATCGTGGAAATGCGCAGTGACGAGCAATTACGATGATAAATAATTTTACACGTATTTTTCCTTCGCCACAGAGTGAAAGGATCCTGGAAGGTGTTCGAGAGGCGTGTAATATAGTCCAAAAAGAATGGGATTTTTGTCCACCAACTCTGGTAAACTGGTCGAGTTTCGTCGATTAGAATTTCACGAGGCTTGTATGCTTTACAATTTAAAAGCTTGGATGCTTGTCTAATGTAGAAATCTTTTTGAATTATTCTAAAGATTAAAGGACTCCCTGAGAGCTAGCAGAGTCGCTGCTTAAACTATTTCTTAACTTACGTAAGTTTCTACCAATTTTAACAAAATTCCATGGTAAAATAAGTGGAATAAAATGAGTGGAATTTAAAAGGAAATCATTCGATATTTTATTACATTATATTCTGATCTAGAGATGTATATTGTTACGGATTCACGACGTTTTACAATAAAATAAACAAATCGTTCTCACGCGAAAGAATATCATTTCATATTAAATTTCTATCCGTATTTTACGTTATATTCGAAGCTAATAAATTGCAATGATTCGCTGCTTTCATTATCGAAATAAAATTGTACAAATGTTTTAGTCGATCATGTATCAGCTTAATTAAAAATTAAAAATATTAAAATCAAAAATAATAAAATAATATTGAAATAGAGGGAGAGTATGGCTATTGGCATTTAGAAAAAGTTG